>JAPKLW010000523.1:135759-188202 GCA_026898455.1 Plectranthus barbatus
TTGATGTTAAACTTTGTAAAAGTTTAACATCGGAAATGTCTAACATCATCAAATTCAAATTACATTCCATCAAATATATTTTAATTGAAACTCAAATTCACCTATTAGATATAAATAAAACATATAAGGAGTTTTATCGATTCAGGACCCGAAAGATAGTTTAATTGTCAATTCAGGACCCGAAAGATTAATTATCAATTCAGGACCTGAAAGATCACAAAAATTCTCAATCCAGGACCCGAAAGATCATACAATTCTCAATCCAGGACCTCAATATCAGGTCCTGGATTGAGAATTGTTTGATCTTTCGGGTCCTGGATTGACAAATCATCTTTCGGGTCCTGGATTGACAATTTAACTATTTTTTTGGTCCTGGATCGACAATTCTCCAACATATAAACTATCCTAGCCTAAAAACATTACGAACCCCTACTTGTAAATTCAATATGTTGCCCATACAAAAATTTTACGGGGCGTTTGGTTGGTGGGTTTCGGAATGAGGGAATGGAATAATTCCGAAACCCACTGTTTGGTTAAAGGGTATGGGAATGAAAAAATGGGAATGATACCCAAATAGTTGAGAATCACCAAAACCCTCCAAAATGGTGGGTTTTCATTTTCATTCCCATATCTCATTACCAAAATTATTTATTTCGTACTATTTTATAATTATTTTCTTATTTATTTATTTTTATAATATTACTCTAAAATATTTTGATAATTATATTATTTTGTAATATTATATTAAAATATTATTATTATTATTTTGTAATAATTTATTTTTATCTTAATTTTATATTTTATAAAAGAAATAAGAATATAAAAATATTATATGTTATTATAATTATATATTATTCTTTTTAATATATTAAAATAATAACATTATTATATTAATCATTTATTTTTATCTTAATTTTATATTTTATAAGATAAATAAGAATATAAATATATTATTTATTTATTTTAATATGATTATATTTTCTTAATTTTTAATTATTAAATTAATTATTTATTTCTTATTTTTTTAATTCATCTTATTTATTTACTTTTTCTTTTTTATAATATTTTTTGTAATTATATTATTTATAATATTATATGTTATTATAATTATATATTATTCTTTTTAATATATTATAATAATATTATTATTATAAAATCAATCATTTATTGTGTATCTTAATTTTATATTTTATAAAACAAATAACAAGATAAATAGATTATTTATTTATTTTAATATAATTTTATTTTGTTACGTATAACAATTTAATTATTTTATAAACCTATAAACTTAAAAAATAAATCATTAGAATTGAAAATGATTCCAAAACCCATCTAGTAAACCAAACATCAGAATTGAGAATGATTCCCAAAAATCAAACCCATATTCATTCTCTCTACTATCAAACTCATACCCATAGTGATTCCCGACAGTTAAACCAAACGCCCCCTTAGAAAAAAACAAACATCGCTATAGGATATTCAAGATTGGTAGGTAAAGATGAATTTGGAATTCCTAATGAATATAACAAAGGTATTTATAAAAAATCTCACAAGTTCGAATTTAATATCCAATAAACTTGTGCACTAATTATAAATATAATGACACATTAAAAAAGTTATGAAAACAAGGTGAAGTCAAATAATATCTCTTAATTTTCTAACTTAAATTAAAGATGTGACATCAGATTCATTTCATTTGTCCAAGTCAAATGTAATCCAATCCAATCCAAACGAGGGGCAATATAGTCATTCCAGCAAACAAAAACCTCACAACAAGGCATCGGCAAAAGCAAAATCCCAATATTATGGGCAGCACTTTTTCCTCAATTGGGTAGCCGCCAATCAGCATCGCAGCCAACGGTGTCGTTCGGACTGTCTGACTCTCACCTCTCGTGAGAACGACGTCGTTTGCCCCCCCCCCCCCCCTCCTTCTCTCTCATCTTTCCTCCCGCGGTAGCAGCTACAAGATAATAATCCCATCCTTCGCCGACCACAACATAATCAGAAACGACCGCCCTTCTGCTATTCTATTCGCCGCGTCACTGGGTCAATACCGACTTTTCAAGCCGCCGATCGTCTGCTCCGCGCCGCGTCAACTGCGGTGGCTGTCGTTTGTTAGTCCGTGTAATGTGATTGAACTGAGTTTCTGTCACCGAAGGCGGCGATTTTGAGGTTTACTTTGCTGTTACCCCTTTAGCTGAAAATGGATCGGGCTGGGATGGGTTTGGGTCCTGGTATGGATATGCCGATCATGCACGATAGTGATCGGTATGACTTCGTTCGAGATATCGGCTCCGGTAATTTCGGTGTCGCCCGATTGATGAGGGACAAGCAGACGAAAGAGCTCGTCGCGGTTAAGTATATTGAGCGAGGCGACAAGGTCGGTTTTATACTTCCTGTGTGTGCTTTCATTCTTTCCTTTTTTTTTTTAGCTTTTTAAGCCAGTTTTCTGTTCATTATTCAAGATAATTTTGGTTTAGATTGTGATTTCTTTCATGTTTTTCCAAAAGCAAAACAGTATTTGCTTGGATTTAGGTTGGGGAGTTACAGTAGAATCCCCTTCTTCAGTTTTCAAAATCAAATTTTGATTTGTTGAGTTGCGATTCTTTATTCGGTTTTGAATGGAAAGTTTGAGTTTGGTGGTAGTTAAATTTGTTAATGCAGAGGTATCAACGTAAAGAAGGGTATTATAAATTAGTTATTTTGGGTTTGTTTTATTTAGTTGAAACTCAGAGAGTAATAAAGAGAATTGTAGACATGATCGTAGTGACTAATGTAGTAACTCCTCAACCTCGTTAACTACCCCTTTACGTTAGAGCTGAATTAGGTGAAACTAACTAATTTTGCCAGTCATTTGTTTCCCATATAGGATGCGTTTATTAGGTGGAGTAGAAAAGGTTACTACTCTTCTCACATCAAAATTACTAATGTCATAGTAGCCAAGGGTATTAAGATTCAAGAACTTACCAAAAGTTTTCCATTGTTAGGAATAACTCCACGGAGGCAGATTCAGGAATTTTCAGTAGGGGGCTACATTCCATTTACCTAACAATAAAAAATGCAGATTGAGTAAAAATGAAAAATTATTTTGGCTTCTTTTCATCCAGAGTCCCCTTGTACCCTATTTTTCTGAAAATTAAATTCAATTAAGCCCCCCCCCCCCCCAGATAACATGGATGATTCTACTTTGATTGTGAGTTATGAGTTTTCCTTTGCTAGAAATGATTGATGTTTCCAATTATACACTTTGATCTCTAATTATTTTTTCAAACAAATGCCCTAAAGTTTGCATTGATGACAAAATTTATCGTTGTAATTCATATAATAATTTTGATTGCTCAGTCCTTAAATCTACTGAAGCAATAGATTTGTCTCTTCATTGTTAATCATCCACTCCTCCATGATATGTTCCAAAACAACGAAAAAGATTTTGCTTTTATTTTCTGTATTCAGAATTTTCTGTTTGTGGTTCTAACAATTAATATGTCTACTGGGCTGGCATTCATGTCAAAATATATGATCTAAAATCCCAAAAGAGATGCTTTTCTTTATCTCTTTTCTGGTTTAGTGTTAGGTGTTGCAAGAGATACTTATCCCAACAATTTTCTCAGCAATTACCTTAATAATGTCTGGATTGCAGATAGATGAGAATGTCCAGAGAGAAATTATCAATCACAGGTCTTTGAGGCACCCTAACATTGTCAGATTTAAAGAGGTTTGCTCTCGATACTCTATTTGACATTTAAAGGGAGTTGAAGGTGTTTATGTTTAGCAGTACTCTTGAATACTGTGTTTCAGGTGATTCTAACACCTACACATCTCGCTATTGTAATGGAGTATGCATCTGGCGGGGAGTTATTTGAACGCATATCTAATGCAGGACGATTCAGTGAGGATGAGGTTCTTTGTTTACTCTTTAAATTTTTTAGTGACATTTGCTCTTAAATTTTTGTTTTTCTTTGAACGTATGGATTTTCCATGTGCTTACTGTGCTTCTTGCAAACTTTTATAATGCAGGCTCGTTTCTTTTTTCAACAACTTATATCTGGAGTTAGCTACTGTCACTCAATGGTAATTTAGTTTTACAATTATAAATATTTGTCAGTCACTATCCTTTAGTAGAACTGGAATCTAATATTTCCTTTTCCTATGTTATTTGATGAAGCAAATATGCCATAGGGACTTGAAGCTAGAAAACACACTGTTGGATGGAAGCCCAGCTCCTAGGCTGAAGATTTGTGATTTTGGATATTCCAAGGTAGTCATATTGCCAAGCTATTGCCTACTGCATCCATGAGTCACACATGCTAGAACTCCCTGGTGTCTGGGATCTTGCAATAAGTTGTCATTATTTTTATCAGCTTAATGCTATTTTTTTCTTTTAACTTATGCCAGTGTTGCAAACTGTGATTATTTAATATGAAATTCTACTCATTATCTGATTGTAACTGTCTTTTACAGTCTTCTTTGCTGCATTCACAACCCAAATCTACAGTGGGTACTCCTGCATATATTGCCCCAGAGGTTTTACATAGGAAAGAATATGATGGGAAGGTAAAAATCTGATTGTGTATTTGTGCAGTTGAGAGAGTTGTATTAGGATCCAATTCTCTTCCTTCTTAATAGTACTTTAAAATATGTTCATGTGAAATAGAGGATACCTTTTGTTATCCTCTCTCTCTCTCTGAGGAACTTTCATAAATCTTTCGGGAAGCTGATCCTAGCTCTCAATGCCCAGTCATTCAGCTTTCATATGTGTAATGTTCTTTATCTGTGAATCTGAGTGATACCTTCCCTTCAGATTGCAGATGTGTGGTCTTGTGGAGTTACATTATTTGTTATGCTGGTTGGTGGTTATCCGTTTGAAGATCCTGAAAACCCCAAGGATTATCGTAAGACGATACAGAGAGTCATAAGTGTTCAGTATTCTATTCCGGAACTTGTTATGATATCTGAAGAATGTCGTCATCTAATTTCAAGGATCTTTGTGGCTGATCCTGCACAAGTGAGTGTTTTGATCTTTGAAACACAACACGTGTTATCTACTTGATCACTCTAGCATTTTCAATGAATCTGATTTCACATCAAGAGTTCTATTTCGAGGATGATTTCATCTGTGAAGGCATGATACTATCAGCAAATTCCATATGTAGCCGTCTGAGATTATATATCAAAAGGGATGCAACTCAGTCCAGTAAATATGGATAGCTGCTCTTCTTTTATACTTTGATAAAATGTAGATATATGTATTTAGTTACTATTTGATTCTTACCGGTTTGTGGCATACACTTGATCAGCGCATCAGTATACCTGAAATCAAGAACCATCCGTGGTTTCTAAAGAACCTTCCAGCAGATCTGATGGATGAAACGAACCAATTTGAGGAGCCGGACCTGCCCATGCAGAGCTTGGAAACCATCATGCAGATAATCTCGGAGGCCACCATACCTCCAGCTGGTTTATACAATCTGGACATGATGGACGATGACATGGAAGACCTCGATTCTGATCCTGATCTTGATGTTGACAGCAGCGGGGAGGTCATTTATGCAATGTAATTGCTTGCTATTACCATATTTTCCACAACCACAACACAATATGCGAGAGTTGCTGAACCGATGCCTGCATATGAGGTCCAGAAATGTGAGTATATGGATCCTGTTTAAGAGTCTCGAGCTCAACAAGCAGCAGTATTGAGAGAGAGAGTGAGAGAGAGAGAGAGAGAGTATGTGTAGTGAATGGAAGCAAGAAGATGCAGTAGGTAGGTATTTTGTGGTTGGATGGATATTGACTGCCCATGTGCCTGTATGCTGCTTCAGGTTTTTACGACGGATGTCGCTCTCCTGTCTCTGTTGACATGAGGTGTTTTGTATGGATGTACTGCTTTCTGTCTGTAATTGTGTCTGTAAATTTGTTTGTATGATGCTTGTGTTGTTCTTGAATCATTGTTCAATAGCTGAGACTGAATACAATGTGGTTTGTGGGCAACTCCAGTTTCAAATCGATTTAAAATCTTCGCACCCTATTTGTAACTTGTTTTTCTCTGAGGTACTTTGATACTATTGTATCGAGGGAAATTAATTATTCGAGTTAATTTTTACTCCTTAGCAAGAAAAAAAAAAAAGAAAAGGAAAAACAAGGGGGAGATATAGAGACAGAGGAAATAGTGTTCAATGAAGAAGTTTTTTTAGATATGACAAGTGTTCGAATTCGAAGGTGAAAAACTTGGCTGATGTATAATAGAAGTTGAATCGGGATGGGGCCTTTATTTTTTATTTTTATTTTTTTCTTAAAAATGATTTTTATTAGGAAAAATAGAATTAAAAAAGTTTGGGAACCATACATGGGATCGGGGGTTTGAACCCGACGTGAATCGAACACGCAACCTTCTGATCTGGAGTCAGACGCGCTACCATTGCGCCACGGATCCCTTTGCTCAGCTTTCGAGTAAATAAATAATTAAACCGACAGAGTAAACCACGCAACAATCACTATCATCGCTAGATTTACAGCTGCATGTTACCCGGAAATAATTAAATATTTTTAATATGTCGGGATATTAATTTATTCTAAAACTTGATGATTGATTTGAATAATCCTAATTAAACATTGGGTTCGTGATAAAAATATTTAACTGAAATGAATTGGGTTAAACAAATACAGGTTCATTGTCTTGGCCCGCCAGAACAATCCATTTTTAAAAAAAAATTATCTTTATTTTTAGATGATTTTAAACGCAACCATATTTGTACTAAACATAATCCCTTTAAATAATAAATAATTACAGGAGTTTTATCGATCTAGAACCCGAAAATTAGTTTAATTATTAATTCAGGACCAAAAAGATTAATTCTCAATTCAGAACCTAAAAGATCACAAAAATTCTCAATCCAGGATCTCGATATCAGGTCATGGATTGAGAATTATTTGATCTTTCGGGTCCTGAATTGACAAATCATCTTTCGGATCCTGAATTGATAATTAAACTATATTTTGGGTCCTGGATCAACAATTCTCCAAAATTAAATTATAATATGTTATTACAATTTTATCCTTATAACTCCCAATTTTAAATTATAATTAAAATAACAAAAATAAATGTATAACTCCCTATTTTCATCTATGTAAACCAAAAATCAAAACCCAAAACCTAATGACTCAACCAGCCACCGACCTTGTAGTCGGGAAGCTTGCAATTTATACACATTTTCCAGTGGTATGATTTGGTGCTCAGCCTTGTGATTTCTTGGTTTCACGATGAACCCTATAATTATATAATTTTGAGATTATTAATGTTGTAAAAAAAAAATTAAGGCTCTCATCATCTCATTATCTTCTTTTATAAAATTAAAAAAAAAACTCTCATCATGTTATCGTCTTCATTTTTTTTTTTTTTTGGGAGTAGGTAGTTGCACCACTCCAATTTTATTTTGATTTTAATTTTTGTGTGTTCAATATATCAACGCAATCTCCTTAGTTAGACACAAAGATTCTTTAAGAGAACTATGTATGTGAGTTGGTTACGTTTATAGAAATATTCCATTGGAATTTTAATTTTTGTTGGTTAGAGTTTTAATTTTCCTATTAAATAATCCTAAATTTATTTATACATAAACATTTTTGGATTTTAATATTAATTTTATGCAGATGGAAATGCAACTATGTTCAAAGTTTGATTTTTATTATTTGGATGTTTTAAAATTGGGGCTGCAGAATAAAAGTTTAATTTTATTAAAATTTTAAATTGGAGGCTACAGGACAAAATTGTATTTTTATATTATAATTTAAAATATTATTTTTCAAATGATCTATGTTTAGAAATAATTTAGCTGCATTTAGAACTACTATTATTTTTTCTGAGTAATATAATTAAATTATTATTAAATTTTTTAAAAAATAAATATAATCTATTTTATGCTACATCTTTTCTTATAAATGGGATGGAAGTATTTAAATGAATTTTTTATACAAATGATATAATATACCTACTAAAATTCTAATATAGACAAATTAGTTTTACGTATAATTAAGAGGTTGATTCTATTAGTATAACAAGTAACTATACATGTTGGTTCCGGTTTATCAGAGTATAGTATATATGTTCAGAATATAGTATATATGCACAACGAAAAATTTTATGTTTAGTTCGTTATCTTGCACTTATCCAAGTTGAGCAAGCTGAGGGTGACGTGTTAGCTTGGTTGGTTAAAAAAATATTAGGTACTGGAAGGTTACTTTATTTTGACTGTCACTATTTAGTATATACTCCAAAACTTGAGTGTTGGGTTTAAAAAACGGAATAAGACTGCACTGACAAATAAGTAAACAAAGCAATAAACGACAAACATATTTATAGTGGTTCGGACTAAACTGTCCTACGTCCACTCTTCAGAAGACGTAGGTGCTCCTATGATCTATTGCTTGTCAGTGAATGCCCCGTCCACTGATTCACAAGCGCAGTCGCCTAGTCCTTGCTTGGTTTCTCGGTTCGCAACTCCACAGAGTGTGGGCGCACCACTCAGCCTCCTTGTAATCAGAATGTGGTGTTTATAGTTCTCCCGTGAACTATCTCTTTTGCGGTAGGTTACCCGTAAGAGTTAGAGTACAAGATGTACTTCTCTGTTGTAGTTTTTCTTGGAGAGAAAAACTACTAAATGATAACTTAAGTATACAACGATTCTGAGTCTTGTAGTCACTTGGTGACGCATGGAAAGCTTGATAGCCTCTAAAGTAAGCTCACCCTGTTAAGCTTAAAACTTTTGGTAGGATTTCACAGATCTTGTTGTATCTTTAGTTCGTGAGTACTTTGGTATGTTTAATCTTGAAATCGTTCGAGTAACCTTCTTCTTCGAATGTCTCTATTAGTTGCAGTGTTCGGCGAGTAGGTGTACTTTTTCCAGAGGATCTACACCTTTTCACTCTTTTTTCTGACTTTGACAGCGATGGTTTGTCTGTTGTCAGAACGACAGTATTTTGCTAGTATGAGAAATCCCGAACTGATTGTCTTAGGTAGCGAAACTCTAAGTTTCGTGCTTGCAGACTTTATGGCTTCTCCAATCCTTAAAGTTTGTTCTTTTCAGTATGTTCATCTTGTGATTCCTCCATTCCTCATATGATGGGACCTAGACTAGGAAGTCTATGATGATGTTATCATACTTGCAACTCTATGTTGGTGACATCATCTTTTGAAGTATATTTGGTCCCTTGCTGCTTAGTATGGTTTGAGTGATTTGACCCATACTATACTGGATTTGCACTTGACGAAATCCATACTCTGCTAGACTCTTTTTCTTCCAGGCTTGTAAGGCGTACTACATTTGTTAGGATTTTTGTTAGAGAAATCCTTCCTTATTTTTGGTGTTTTGGTGGGTCAAAGATTGTAAGCCATCTTAGTCAGTTTATTTCAATTTCTAGAGTTCTAAATTGTAATCCTTGTATAGGATCGATCGAGTTGTAATAGAACTTAGGCTGAAGACCGAGCAAATGAGAATGCTCGAGAACCGACTACTTGCATGCCTTTAAACTTGGTTTTCACCAAGTATAGCCTTAACCAAAACTGAGTTGGAGCACTCAGTTTAAGGTTTACCATACTGATCAGGAGAAGTCAGTTTGAGGGCTAATCAAGAGAAATCAGTATAAGGGTGTTTACCATACTGACTGTGGACAGTCAGTATGAGGGTTTACCATACTGACTATGAGAAGTAAGTATGAGGGCTAAAGCTATACTGACATTGGGAAGTCAGTATAAGAGCCTCTACCTTTAAAGCACGAGCTATTCGAGAGATATCGAAGCTCGGTCAGACTTAGGCAATTACATGCCCAAGTGAAAGTCAGTACGAGGTTATCCAAACTTGGATTCCTCAGACTGAAACTTAGTCTGACATAAAATTAGTGTATAGTACACTGACGCAACAGAACAGAAATCAGACCTATGGCATGGGCTACGATTAGACAATATCTTCGATGAGTCTAACGTTTGGATTTATGTGTCTAACGGGCAGAAATTCAAAATGCCAGAGGAAATTTTCTATAAAAAGGTCCGCCTTTCAACCTTAAACGGTTACAAAATCTGATACGAAATATGAAAGTCCTCACATGACGAAGGGCATCTCTTTGCTAAAACTCTCCGAATTTCTGTATTTTTTCACACGGGACTTGAGTCTTTGACTCAAGTTATACTCCGTGCTATCTTCTCCTAGCACGAGGCTGAAGCTTTAAAGCTGAAGCTTTTATTTGGTGAATATATCTTTCCAAGATATATTCATAACTGTCAGTTTCCTAGTCTGGGATACTGATTCTCACGGGTGTATGACAACCACCTGAGTTCTGGGAAGAACAACAAACATCCAACCACCGGGAAGAAGGTTGTGGGGTGCCATCCTCACTTCTACCTGAAGACTAAGTCCGCAAGGAGTTCTTAGGCGAGTGCCACAGCTGACCGAAGGACGGAGGCACTGGCGGACTGTATATAGATTGTAAGAAGGCTTGTACTTAGTGAATTATCCAGACCTTGGGTCTAAAGAGTGGATGTAGGATATTGAGATCCGAACCACTATAAATCTTGTGTGTTCTTTATTGCTTTACTTATTTTTCCTGCTCTGTTTTAGTTTCACAAACTGACTTTTAAAACCATCAATACTTGTCCAAGTATTAAAGTGTATACTATGTGAAATTGACCTAACAAAGAACAGACCTAAGCTTAAGTCTTTTACACACTAAACTAACTACACTTTGTTTATCCGAACAAGTGCAAGTGCTTTATTTATTGCTTCCGCTGCATATTCAAACCTACCGCTGCACATAGTTGTACTCTGACTTCGGGACCAACAAGTGATATCACGTGCCAAGGTTCTTACAGACTAAGGTTGTGTTGAGTCACTTAGGACCAGATATCTATTTTCTGCACTTGGTTTCTGTTTGTGTGTTTTCAAGCTTAGGTACGCAGAGATGGCACATATTTTGAAGCTTCCACAGTACTCATCAGAAGATTTTGAGATACGGAAGAAGCGCTCGTTGATAATGCTGAAGAACGTTCACCCAGAGATGACTGAGGTTCTATCTACCGAACCACTGAAGATCACTAAAGTGAATATTCTGCTCGGATAAGCAAGGGGTCAGGAGATAGTGGAGAAGCCTTATGCAGAGTGGACGAACGAAAACAAAGTTCTTTTTCAGCTGGATTCAGTGGCCATGGAGTTTATCCTTCAATTTCTACCAAAGACACTAGTTGCTAAAGCTCTTGAGCACAACAACGCCAAAAAGATGTGGAAATTTCTTGGCACTCTCAGCCAAGAAACAACTCAGATGAAGCGAAACAAGCTCCAAAGCTGTGTAGATAAGTATAAATCTTTTCAAATGCTACCTGGTGAAAATGTTAAATCAAGGGAAGCTAGATTCAATGCTATTATCTGTGAGCTGAAAAACTTGGGGAGAACTTATGAGATTGCAAATATGAATGCAAAGATTCTCTCCAAGATGCCCAAGGAGGACTGGTTCGCCAAAGGCACCAGCTTCAAGGATAGGGATCTCTCCAAGATGACGACCAAGGACATGTTCGCCCAGCTCCTTGCCCATGAATGGGACCTACAAATGGCGAATAGGAATGAATTAGTGCAAAGTGTCAACACACATCCAGAAGAAGATGTTGCCTTTTTCGCAAAAAGAGAGTTCAAGGGAAGGCCTTGATAAACACTCATTTTGTGCATTTTACTGATGTGAATCTGATCACTTTTGACTGCAAACTAAACCATTTCTGAGGAATTTATATGTTACTTATGATCTTTAAAAGATTATTACGTTTGGGGTTAGTTTGTGGTTGTTTATGCAGATTTCACACACAATTGAGCCGTTTACAAGATTTGACCAAGTATCATAGGGCCAATCGATGCTAACTTGCATCGGGAAAGTAAAGAAGTGAGAAGAGACCGAAGAAAAAGCAGAAATCCTGTTTGAAGCAATTTCGGCGACCAAATTGCATCTTCGGCGATCGTCGTTTTCGCACCCGGGTCGCCGAATTTGTATTTTCAGCCATTTGAATACGGCACAAATTCGGCGACCCAATCTCATTTTCGGCGATCGTCGATTTTGTCTCTGGGTTGCTGATTTTGTAATTTCATGGAATTCTCTGCGGCACAACTTTGGCGACCCACAAACAAATTCGGCGATCGCCGATCGCGTTTTATGGGTCGCCGAACGGGTAATTTTGACGAGTTTTGGCCCAAAAATCATATATTTTCGAGATTTGAAGATCCCCAAGTATAAATAGGACTTCCCTGAACCTAAAAAAGGTTCCTTCAGATTATTTTCAAGAGAGAAAACACTGGAAAAATGCAGGGGGATAGAGAAAACTTGAAGAGCACTCCAGAAATTGAAGATTGAAGATCACGGGTTTTTTATTTTCATGATATTTGTTTCTATGACTCTTTATTTCTCTATTTTCTTAGAACTTAGCATGATTGACTAAGTCCTTTGTGGATTCTAGGGTTTTGAGACTTGTTGACATTCATTTAATCGTTTATATGATTTGATTTTCCTTTTCCATTGATGTTTTAATTACGGCTGGGGTTTTCTTTAATTACAAGATATTGGCCATTGATTGTAATTCAAATTGGTAATTTTTGAACCGAGAGGTCTAGATTATTGATTAAGATGCAGAGTAATTAAATTTGATAGGTCAATTGTCCGAGAGGAATTTGAACTGTTAAAGGGTTTTAAAATCTAAGGTTTTATCAAGAGTAAAAGTCCTTTTGCGCATCCGAGAGGAGTCACTAGGTCGTTTATTTCCATGTTATGGTTGAGAGTCCGAGAGGGTCGCCTGATAACATAATTGAGATTAACTCACGTTTTTGGAAATTAAATTGGAATCGAATTATATAAATGATTGTTTGATTGTTCTTCAAAGTTGATTACCCTGGAATCCTAGTTTCTCATATTTTCTAAACTCGATCTTTTTAACTGTCTTTTTAATTAATTACTGTTCAAACTGCCTAGTCTAAATAAATCAAACTCTTTTACCGAATCGTCTAGATAGTAGTACGATATTCATGTTTTAGTGCTTGATTATACTTCGATCCTGCAATCCTTGAGATTCGATAATTTATTACTTGCCCACTGCAGTGATCTGTACACTTGCAGCTATAGCGTGTTGAAAAATACGCTATCAAGTTTTTGGCGCCGTTGCCGGGGATTGCACAGATTTATAATTAACACTAATTCCAATATTACGCTATTAGCTCTAGATTTTAGTTTTACGTATTATTACTTTATTTTCCAATTTCTTTTCTGTGTTGTTCACTGTGTGTTCTCTTGCAGGTAGTATATGCGAACCAGGTCAAAAGGTCCAGTTCTTGAACCTATAGATCCGGAGATCGGGTCTACCTGTCGAAAGAACTCTGCACGAAGAAAGTTAGCGTTTCATATGGCTGACGATCAGGCGACACAGATTGCTGAGCTGCAGAGGCAGCTACAAGAGATGAATCTGAGACTTCAGGAGCATCAAGCTCCACAAGTACCACGGCAGCCCACTATAGATGAGATGTACGAGCCGATGATTGATAGGCATCGTAATGCGGACTTTGGACTGAAGGTGAACACACCTAATTTCGAGCTGAAGACTGGTCTGATACACACTGCTCAACAGAACCAGTTTGGGGGATTTCCGTCTGAAGATCCTCATTTGCATGTCCAGAAATTTCTGCTACTCTGTGACACAGTCAAGCAGAATCAGGTGCCAATCGACTACATCCGGCTACACCTCTTCTCATTCACATTGCGTGACAGAGCTCTGTCATGGTATCTGTCACTGGACCGCAGTGAGATCTCATCCTGGGAGGAGCTCTGTAAACTATTCCTGATCCAATTCTTTCCGCCGAGTAAGACCATCCAACTACAGATGCAGATAGGCCGATTCAGACAGTTCTCGGGGGAAACTCTTTGAGGCATGGGAGCGTTTCAAGGAGTTGCTTCGCTCCTGCCAATACCATGGATACACTGAAAAACAACAAGTCTGCTATTTCTATGCGGGGCTTGATGAGGAGACTCAGAAGCATGTCAGAGCTTCAACTGGAGGATCCATTACTGCTAGACCTCCACATGAAGGACTACAACTGCTGGAAACAATGGCGAAGAGTGAATTTAATTGGCCAGCAGACAGAAAGGAGCGCAGGATGATAGCAGCAGTCGATGATACTGGGGACCTAGCTGCTGAAATAAAACTGATGAGACAGGAGGTAGCTGCTTCTACGAAGTCTATGGAGATCCGCCTTGCTAAGCTGGAGAATAATCCGCTTCAGCAGGGATATGTGCAGGGAATCGAGATGCAGATAGAGGATATAAATTATGTGAACCAGAGGAATTTCAACAACAACAGAGGATATCCAACGGGGAACATGACTTATCATCCTAACAACCGGAACCACCCAAATTTCTCCTATGGGAATCCGAACAACGCCTTGCAGCCTCCACCTGGGTTTGCTGCAAATCAAGGGGTGGCAAATGAACCAAGGAGCCGAGTATGAGAGAGCTTCTAACTCAGTTCATCGCAGCTTCCAATACCAAGAACACAAAAATGGAGGGAGAAATTTCTCAGCTACAGAATGGTATGGGGGAGATGGGGAAGACATGAAGCAGATGGACACTCAGATATCTCAGATTGCCAATGTTCTGGGAAATCAGCATACTCCTGGACAATTCCCCAGTAACACTATTATAAATCCCAAGGACCACTGCAACGCCATCACTACTCGCAGTGGGAAGGGATATGAGGGCCCACCTAGGCCTGTCGACACGTCACCCGTGCAACCTGAAGTTGCACAGCCTGCTCCTGTTCTTCCTGAAGAAGAACGGACTCAGAAGAGCAAGGGAACTTGTCCCGAAGACAGTTCCAAACCAGCTGGTCCCGTCGCTGTTCCCTACCCACAGCGATTTGTCAAGGAGCAAAAGGAGGAGAGATACAAGATATTTCTGGAGCATATGAAGAAGATTCACATCAATCTCCCTCTGATTGAAGTTGTACAGGAAATTCCTGGGTACATGAAATTTCTGAAGGATATGGTTACCCAGAAGAAGCCCTTTGGAGAATTCGAGACCGTGAATTTATTTGAAGAATGCAGCGCCATTATTCAGAAGAAAATGCCGGTAAAAAGGGCTGATCCTGGCTGTTTTTCTATCACCTGCGTGATTGGGGGGCAGACCTTTGAGAAGGTGCTATGCGATTCAGGGGCCAGCATCAATCTGATGCCCCTCTCTATTTTCAAGAGGCTAAGGATCGGGGACATCAAACCGACCACCATCAGACTTCAGATGGCTGACAGGTCGGTGAACTACCCTAAAGGGGTAGTAGAGAATGTGCTAAGGTCGGGGAATTTATTTTCCCAGCTGATTTTGTGGTCCTAGACATGGCAGAGGACCGAAATATTCCGCTCATCCTTGGGAGGCCTTTCCTCAACACTGTTGATGCCCTAATTGATATCAAGAAAGGAGAGCTCACGTTGAGGGTGAACGACGAAAAGATCACTTTCTCCATCTACAAGGCCATGGAGCGCCACGACTCAGATGACTGCTTTGAGGAGTGCGATATGGTTCAGGTTTTGTATCCTTGTGATTCATCTATCATCTCTACTGATTCTTTAGATTATGGGGTACAAAATTCTGTTTATTCTTGTGATGAGCTTTATGATGTCTGTGATGAGCTGCTAGAGTCTGTTCTAGCATTAGATGATGCAGGTATAAAGAGCAAGGTGGAAAGCGCTCACTTTTTGAAGCTAAGGAGCGAGGAGGAAGAAGAAGAGGCTCGCAAGAAGGCGCTAAAATTGGATGAGAAGAAAGAACCACCTGTGCTGGAGTTGAAGCCTCTACCGGACCACTTGAGGTATGCATATTTGGGTGAAAACGACACGTTTCCGGTAATTGTATCTGCTACCCTTTCTACTAGTCAATTAGATAGATTGTTGAGGGTATTGAGAGACCATCAATCTGCTATTGGGTGGTCGTTATCTGACATCAAGGGTATTAGCCCTTTTATCTGTATGCACAGGATCTTACTTGAGGATGGATATAAGCCCAAGGTGCAACCGCAACGAAGGCTAAATCCAATTATGCAGGAAGTGGTGCGGAAGGAGGTGATGAAGCTTCTGGACGCTGGCATGATCTATGCCATTTCAGACAGTGAATGGGTGAGCCCCACCCAAGTGGTGGCCTAAAAGGGGGGAACGACTGTCATTAAGGACGAGAGTGGCCAGGAGATCGCTCACAGGCCTGTCACAGGCTGGAGGATGTGCATTGACTACAGAGCACTTAACAGTACTACACGTAAGGACCACTTTCCCTTACCCTTCATTGATCAGATGCTGAATAGGTTAGCGGGGTATGAATTTTATTGTTTCTTAGATGGTTATTCTGGTTATAACCAAATAGCGATAGCCCCTGAGGACCAGCATAAGTCTGCTTTTACGTGTCCCTATGGTATATTTGCTTATAGACGCATGTCTTTTGGTTTATGTAATGCTCCTGCTACATTTCAAAGATGCATGATGTCTATTTTCAGTGGACTCGTAGAAAACATTATGGAAGTCTTCATGGATGATTTTTCTGTGTTTGGTCATTCATTTGATAACTGTTTAGAAAACCTTATTACTGTTCTGCAGCGCTGTCAAGAGACTAACCTGGTTTTAAATTGGGAAAATGTCATTTTATGGTGCGAGAGGGCATTGTCCTCGGTCACAAAGTCTCTGCTGCAGGTTTAGAGGTAGATCGTGCCAAGATTGTGGCGATCTCAATGCTGCCACCCCCACCAATGAGAAGTCGGTGAGGAGCTTTTAGGGTCATGCAGGCTTCTACCGGAGGTTTATAAGGGAGTTTTCTAAAATCTCTAAACCTCTGAGTTCTCTACTTATGAAGGATGCAATATTCGTTTTTAATGAACACTGTTTGCAGGCCTTTGAGAAACTGAAGCTGGCCCTCACAACCGCTCCAGTACTTATCTCACCAGACTGGTCAGAGACCTTCGTCCTGATGTGCGACGCCAGCGATACTGCAGTTGGGGCTGCCCTGGGTCAGACAAGGAACAAGATTTTCAGAGTCATTCACTACGCCAGCCTGAATCATTTTTCCATCACTCAAGTAAAGCATCATCAACATAGATTAAAACTAAAACAAAAACTCGACTGTATCAACTCATGACTATTTGAAGCCCATATTTACAAGCACCCCGGGAACTTGTGATACCAATTTCTCGATGCTTGTCTCAACCCATACAAAAACTTGTGAAGCTTGCAAACACGTGTCTCCCCTTCCTTTAAATAGCCTTGAGGGATTTTCACGTAAACATCCTCACTTAGGTCCCCATGTAGGAATGCATTATTCAGATCTAGTTGATGAACAATCCATTGTCTTTAACTCCAATAGCAAGGACGCATCACATTATAACGAGCTTGGCAACAGGAGTGAAGGTCTCGTGAAAATCAACACCTAGTATTTGCGTAAAGCCCTTTTGACTAATCGGGTCTTGTATCTTTCCACTTCCCCCAACGGCTTATACTTTATTGTGTACACCCATTTAGAATCGATGGTTTTCTTTCCTTCCGGCAACTGGACTAACTCCCAAGTTCCATTGGACTCTAAAGCTTCTATTTTCTTTCTTATTGCTTCTCTCCAGGCAGGTATCTTAGCTGCCTGGGCGAATGAGGGGCTCATCTCTTGCATCAAGAGTAGCTAAGTTACATTTATGAGAAGAAGAAGATTTATCATAAGAGACATAATTAGAAATGATGTGTACCATCGAAGATCTTATATTTGAAACGGGTTGTGCATGGTCTTTTGAGCTAGATAAGTCGACTTCAGACTCCTTTAACTGAGTCGGTTATTTTCTTACCCTATCACTTTGTCGAGGATGAACTATCTGAACAATATTATCCTCTTGTGAAGTAGCTTCAATTTCGGGAATTTCATTATGTTCGTTACCTCTCAGTTTTTAATCACAAGCACCAACATCTTCTATGTTGGAGTTATTCCTACCAACAACATAATTCTCAAGATCCTGGACCGATGCATAAGAAAAAACTTCCTCCACAAACTTGACATCTCGCGAAGCATACATTTTTCCGCTCTTACTGTTATAAACCTTGTAACCTTTTTAGTCATATGGATAACCTATAAAAATGCATGCTCTCCCTCTTTCTGTGAATTTATCATTTCCTTTGTTGGCATCTTTTGCATAGACAAGACATCCAAAGACTCTTAAATGCTCATAACAAGGCTTCTTTCCAATAGAACCTCATACGCCGTTTGATTATTAAGCACCTTAGATGAGAGAATATTTATGAGATACACGGCTGTTAGAACGCATTCACCCCAGAAACAAAGTGGTAGGCTAGCTCGAAATCTCAATGCTCTAGCCATCTCAAGTATGTATCTATGTCTTCATTCCACAACCCCATTTTGCTGGGGCGTGCGCGCGCAAGAAGTCTCTAGAAAAATACTGATGTCAACATAATAACTCATCATTTCATGTGATTGAAACTCGCCCCCTTTATTTGTTCTAAGACACTTAATGACCTTCAGACCTTCCCAAATTGAGTCTTCACCATATTACATAATAATTTGATATATTTGCTAACTTCTGATTTAAATTTCATCAAATATACCCAAATAGTTCTACTAAAATCATCCACAATTGTAAAAAAGTAATGAGCTCCACTAAAAGAAGGGGTCTAATATCCACCCCAAATATCACAATGAATTAAATCAAAACAACTACTAGTTTGAATATGACCAAAAATAAACGGCAACCTAGTCTGTTTAGCCCTAATACAAGACTCACAAACTCATTTGTCACCTCATAAATGCCTGGAAGATTAACCTTTGAAGCATGTCCCAACCTCTTGTGTCAAGTATCAAATCAATGACTACAGAGAAGACATAGCGATTGTTGCTAATCGGCTCAAAGAGGTATAGACTATTGCACTACCCGCTCCAATCAGGTTCTTCGATGCTGAGTCATGTATGAGACAATAATTGGAAAGAAAAATCAATGCAGAATTAGTCTATTTAGTCAAAGGACTGGCGAAAATAAGATTGCATTTGAAACTAGGGTTAAAAAGGACACGATTCAAATTCAAGCCATTGGGAAGCTTAATATTCCCAAATCCTTCGACTGCAGCCTCCTCTCCATTTAGAACCTTCATTAGCACACCTCAATTGGTGTTGGTGAGTGATTCAAATAATTTATTTTCTCAACAAATATGTTCGGTGGCTCCTGTGTCGATAATCCATGGCTAATACATGTTCATCTTACCTGCCATGTTAACTGTAGGAGTTGAGCTAGTATTGCAGATGCATTGATTTAATAATTCCTTTAATTGCGACAACTTCTCTTTGGAGAAGGTTTGTGCCAAGCTAGAATCATTTGAATTGCTATTGTCGACATAAGAAGCCTTGTGAGTTTGTTGAGATCTTCTTATGCCTCGTCCACCTTCCTTCCTCCAAGTTTTATTTCCTTTCTGGTTTTCAGGATTGCCAACAATCTCATAGCATTTTTTAATTGTGTACCAAAGTTTACCACAATTTCTACATTGAGGTGGGGTTGCCCTTTCCTAGTTGGCTTCACGACATTCACGTAGACCTTGTCTTTGTACCTAAAAAACTGCGTTGTCAACGGTGGGGTTTCTCGCACTCACGATCAATCATTGTCTTTCATCTTCAGCAACCAAATGGTAAGCTACTCCAAGGCTAGGTAAGGGAGTAATGCTCAAGACTTGGCTTCTTATTATGTTGAAGGTGTCGTCAAGCCCCGTTAAGGATTCATAGATACGCTCTCTCTCAACCTTGGCAAAAAAGAGTTTCGGCATGTCACATGTGCACTTCGCACAAATGCATTTTGGCGTGGCAGATACAACATCAATCTAATCTCATATACCTTTTATCTTTTTTTGTAGTAGGCAGAGATAAGCATCATTTATGGCTGAGTAAACGTAAGTCTTCTTTTTAATTCGTACGCTTTTGGTGCGCTCCACTTTCTGAATCGTTCTTCAAGGTATTTCCAAATTTCATGCACTGTTTTGGTGTGCTTTACGTTGTTCCTGATCTCTTTGTCCATAGCAATGACAAGCCACCTTTTTACCATGGCATTGCAGCGCTTTCACAGGAGGAGATCGACAGATTTTTCATCAGGCATAGATATAGAACCGTCGACAAATCCAAACTTGTTCTTTGCAAGTAAATAATTGCTCATCGCTTCGCACCAGTCTCCGTAATTACTATCGTTGAGAACATCTGTCATGTAGACGTGACTAGGGTTGTCGGAAGGCCCTATGTAGTAGGGTGACATAACGTCATTGACGATTCCCACGTTGTCGCCTTCCGTTGTCATGATGGTGATGAAGGGTGAATGAAGAGGAGAACAGTGGAAGCTGAGTTATAGGATCAGTACCGCTCTGGTACTGAAACAAAATGAGGAAAAAGACAATCTGCTAAACCTGCAGCATAAGTAAAATAAAGACTCCATTGATGTTTCTTTCTTACTGTGCTTTCTTGATTACAGTGGAAAGGAAGAGATACATTACAATATATAGTAAGCTAGCCCTAGCACTAAATAGGTCCCATACATATACACCAATCAAGTAATGCCATCTGCATTTCTCTCAGCTGGAATATTCTGGAGGAAAGGTGATGTATCAGCTAATGTGGACAAGGCTTGCTGACTAGGATCTTGCATGACTTGCTGAGTAGGATCCTGTGAAATATTATCTGAACTAACAGGCCCCCGCAATTCGAGCGTGCCAAGAGGAACAAGACGAAGAATGTTCTTAAGCTTAGCGAAGAATTGTAAGCTCAATGGCTTCGTGAAAATATCAGCAACTTGCTCAGATGAAGGAATGTGTTGTACATGGAGAAGACCTGCAGCAATCTTTTCTCGGACAAAATGTACATCAAGCTCAATATGCTTAGTTCTAGCATGAAGAATGGGGTTAGAAGCAAGATAAATTGCACTAGAACTGTCAATCCAAATAACAGGTGGTTTTGAGAAAGATATAGACAATTCGCCGAGAAGAGACATGAGCCAAGAAACTTCAGCAGCGGCATTAGCTAAACTTCGATACTCTGCTTCAGTGCTTGAACGGGAAACAACATGTTGTTTCTTGGCACACCAAGAAACAAGATTACCTCCAAAATAAATACACATGCCTGAAGTGGATCGTCGATCATCAGGATCAGAAGCCCAGTCACTATCTGAAAAGCCAACAATGTTAAAATGATTTGCTCTAGTGAAATAAATTCCATGATCAAGAGTCCCAACTACATAACGCAAGATGCGTTTGACTGCACGCCAATGTGTATCAAGTGGATTTGACATGAATTGGCTGACCTTATTAACAGCAAAAGAGAGATCTGGTCGAGTAATAGTCAAATATTGAAGAGCACCCACAACACTTCTATATTCTTGTGGATTAGAGATTGGACTACCTTGTACCTTAGATAGCTGCACAGAAGAAATCATGGGAGTGGGACTTTTGTTTGCATTAAGCATATGAGCCTTCGAGAGAATGTCCATAGCATATCGTCTTTGATGAAGATGAAGGCCACTAGCAGTCTTAGTAATCTCTATGCCAAGAAAATGGTGAACAAAACCCAAGTTCTTAAGAGAAAATGATTGACTAAGCTGACCAATAACATGATTAATGGCTGAAGAAGAACTCCCAGTAACCAAAATATCATCCACATAAATCAATATATAAACAGTAGAAGAAACTCCTTTCTGAAAGAAAAATGAATGATCAGCTTTTGACTGAGAAAATCCAAGATTCAATAACACAGACCTGATTGTGAGAAACCACGATCGAGATGCCTGTTTTAAACCATAAATAGCTTTGTGAAGCTGACATACCAAAGGGATTGGCCCTGCAATTTCAAAACCTGGTGGTTGTTTCATAAAGATAGTTTCATCAAGCTTACCATTCAAGAAAGCATTATCTACGTCTAAATGAATAACACTCCAATCCTGTTGCACAGCAAGAGAAAGCACAAGTCTGATGGTTGTCGGTTTAACAACAGGGCTAAAAGTTTCTGTGAAATCAAAGCCGGGTTCTTGTGTATAACCTTGTGCGACTAATCGAGCCTTGTAGCGAGCTATACTCCCATCTGCATGCCGTTTCAGTTTGTAGACCCATTTACAACCAATAATGTTCTTATCACTAGGTTGAGATGTTAATGTCCATGTGTGATTCTTGAATAAGGCTCGCAGCTCTGTCATCATAGCTTCACGCCACAAAGGGCTAGACATGGCATCTGCAACTGTCTTAGGTTCACAAGCAACAAACTTATCATGAGTAAGCATATCATAATCAGACTTCATAACAGCACTGGAGAGATAGATTTTTGGCTTAAATATACCAGCTTTGCTGCGTGTAATCATATGGTGTCCTGAATCCTCAATAACAGTAGCAGGAGGGCTGAGCTCGGCATTAACATCATGCTCACAAGGTGAAGCAGAATCGACAGGAAAAGATCGACAAGAATTTGAAGGTGAGGAAGAAGATGAAGTGGATCGATAATGTTGAGAAGCAGGAGTAGCTATTGTAGAAGGAGAATGCTGAAAAACAGGGTAATCAGTTTGTGAGGGTGGCAGGATACTGGTAGTAGAAGGAGAAAATGATATAGGTGGAGAAGGTGAGTAAGCTATAGGATTCCAATCAGCCACAGAAGGAGTATTTACAGTAGTAGGAGTGTGTGAAGGACCAACTACTTTATGTGGAAAGACATTCTCATCAAAAAGGATATCTCGGGTAACTATAATTTTTTCTGATGACAAGAGAACCTTATACCCTTTGTGATGGGTGCTATAACCCAAAAATGTTCCAGTATCAGAACGGGGCTGCAGTTTATGTTTATTATAAGGTCTCAAAAATGGGTAACATAAACATCCAAACACTCTCATGGCAGCATAATCTGGTTTTTGATGAAAAAGCTTTTCAAGAGGACTCACATATTTCAGAACTTTGGTGGGCAATCTGTTTATAATATATGTGGAGGTAGTGAAAGCATCATCCCAATATTTCATATTTAGCCCAGAATGAAATAAAAGTGACAGACCCATCTCAACTATGTGTCGATGTTTCCTCTCAGCTAAACCGTTTTGTTGAGGGGTGTATGGGCAAGATATTTGGTGGTGGATGCCATTGGCTAAAAAATAAGGAGTCAGACTTCTATATTCACCCCCCCAGTCTGTTTGTATAGACTTTATTTTGGTGTTTAGCTGTGACTCAACTAAAGACTTGAACTGCATGAAAACATTTTGAACCTCACTTTTTTGTTTAAGAAGATATATCCAGACATAACGACTTGAATGGTCTATGAAACTCACATAATACTGAAAACCATTAGAACTAGTGATTGGTGAAGGACCCCAAAGATCGCTGTGAATCAGCTCAAGAGGATTATTATGAGTTGCAACAGAGTCTGTATAAGGTAAACGATGCATCTTAGCAAGAGCGCAAGAATGACACAAACTGGTTGTTTGATCTTCATTAACAGAAAGATTACACGAGTTCACAACTTTCTTGACAATATCAAGATTACAATGTCCTAATCTATTGTGCCAACTTGCAAGACTAAGAGAGGAGACTGAAGAAGATAGCATGGCCGAAGGATGCAACGGAGTAGCAGCCCCAGCCATTTGATTGGATGTAGAAGCAGAACTTGAAAGGAAACAACTAGGGACAGTGGAATCTGACTTGATGTTGTGAAGAATGAACTGGTATAGACCATCCTTAAGGGTACCCTTGAGAAGAGTAGCCTTGGTTACTTGATCCTTCACAACACAAAAATCAGAATGAAATTCAAAATAGACTTTGTTGTCTTTAGCAAATTGAGACACACTGAGTAAGTTTTTAGTGATCTGCGGGACATGTAGGAGATTATTAAGAGAAAAAGGCTTTAAGAGAGTAGGAGAAGTGAGAAGACCTTTACCTATATGAGCAATGTTAATGCCTTCGCCATTTCCCAACTGCAGCTTTGTTGATCCCTGATATTCAGAAGCCATATTCAAGTTAGATAGATCACGAGAAATGTGATTAGTTGCACCTGAGTCAGGATACCAAACATTCTCAGAGTTGTAATCAGAAGGAGAATATGCTCGATCACTGCTGGAACTAGTGATATATGGTGCAGAACGGAGTTGAGCAATTTGTGCTTCTGGATTGTATTGATTATGTATCATCTGATCTCTTTGATGCAGCTGTTGCTTCGGAATAAAATTCTGATCAAATCTATGCCAACACCTATTTGCAGTGTGGCCTGGTACTAAACAAACTTGGCATATAGTTTTGCCCGACGAAGTTCGTCCTCTTCCTCTACTTGCACCACCATATCCTCCCCGTGCATATCCTCCTCGATTGTAAGACCCTCGGCCTCTGCCTCTATTTTCAGAACCACCAGTGCGCTGACCTCCAAGATGCCCGACATAATTGACTGAAGGTTGTGATCCATCAGAATTAAAAGCAGGCCTAGTCGACTGCAATCTGTTCTCAAAGGTAAGCAGCAATGAATGTAGATCCATAACTGACCAAGAATCAGCTCTAGCACTTACAGCTACCATAACTGGGTCATATTCTCGTCCCAAACCATGTAAAATGTGTGTAATCTGATCTTCATTTGATACATAGTGTCCCACAGAATTTAGCAAATCACAACATGCCTTAACCTTTGACAAATATTCACCCATAGACAAGTTATCTTTCTTCAAAGTTTGCAGTTCATGTTTATATTGCATTACCTTGGCTCTGGACTGATTTGCAAAATGTGTCTCCAAAGCCTTCCAGATTGAGGATGTCGTCGTAAGACCAACGATTAAAATCATCACACTTTCACTAAGCGAAGATTGAATCCAAGCTGCGACAATCTGGTCTTGTCTTTCCCAGCAGGTAAATTCTGGATTTATGCATCTTGATGCCACTGAGTCTTCTTTTCCTTTTTCTTCTATCCACATCGGTGGTGGTTGAACCGTTCCAGTCAAAAATCCTTCTATACCATACCCTTTCACAGTGGCCAAAATCTGCTGCTTCCAAATCAAATAGTTTGTGTCTGTGAGCTTTGTGGCTATGGGGATATTGTGAAGAAAAATGAGTTGATTTGTGTGTGTATTGCCAGATCCGCTAGTTGCAGATCCATGTGGTGATTCAGCCATGAATAAAGAAATAAAGGCAAATAAAATAAAATGAAAGCAGGCAAGAAAATGTATCAAGAGTCAGGCCCGATCGACCCGCTCTGATACCATGAAACAAAATGAGGAAAAAGACAATCTGCTAAACCTGCAGCATAAGTAAAATAAAGACTCCATTGATGTTTCTTTCTTACTGTGCTTTCTTGATTACAGTGGAAAGGAAGAGATACATTACAATATATAGTAAGCTAGCCCTAGCACTAAATAGGTCCCATACATATACACCAATCAAGTAATGCCATCTGCATTTCTCTCAGCTGGAATATTCTGGAGGAAAGGTGATGTATCAGCTAATGTGGACAAGGCTTGCTGACTAGGATCTTGCATGACTTGCTGAGTAGGATCCTGTGAAATATTATCTGAACTAACAGGTACCATAATAAAACTTGGTGAAGAATAATTTCATTAACGTGAAAATTACCTGGTGTACATGAATTTTATATATAACCCTAAAAAATATACAAGGTAAAATGTCTCTAGATATACAAACATTTTGAAAATAAGTAACAAAATATTTTATATAGCATGACACGTCGTATCTTCCAACAATACACGGGAAAGAGAATCAAGAGGGATATACACGAATTTCAACAGTACCCGACTACGAGGTGTTTGATGCATCCTATCAACAGGTTGCTTCTTAATACAGTCATGGGACTGAACAAGTTGCTGTAAATATGCAAATATATATTCATTTAATATTTTTCTTATATGTAATAAAAATATAACTACCAATTGGCCAAAGACCCATTTCATCTCAATAATAAAAATCTTATATGTAACTATGCAAGTACCTCTGAATAAGATAGTCGAAATCAACGCTCCTTTCCTTGTTTCTTGGAAATGAGATGTAATAATTTTTAAATAATTACGTAATTTGACAAAATATTGTTTGACCTATTCAACGCCGCCAAAAAAAAAAAAAAAGTTTATTTCCTGTCATAGAGATTAGAGAATACATTAGAGAAGGTGAGCGAAACTGTTCTTCACAATGAGGAAATTGTTATTATTGTTAGATATTATGGGAAAGATCGTTTGTGACATGGATTGAGTTTGTTCGCAAATAAATACAAATAGAATAATTTTGGACTGTTTGATAAGCAAGCTTAAACAAATGGATTGAGTTTGTTCGCAAATAAATACTAATAGAATAATTTTGGACTGTTTGATAAGCAAGCTTAAACAAATTTTGTAGAATTAAAATGTAAGTTGAGATGTTAGGAAGTAGTGAGAATCATAAGATCAGTTTTGCTGTTTGAGCTAACAATCAAACAATCTACGTTATATAATCGTGTGATTGGGAAGAAGCATACCATCACCACCACCAACAATAAAAGCAATGATATTTAAGAAGAACGAGCCTATATATGTATATAATATATAAGCTGTCAACAAACATTGTTTCGAATTCGAAAAGAAGATGCAGATCTTTGGTTAACCTAATGATATAATTTCATTGGATTTGAAATTCGCGCTACAATGTGCAACTCCAACCAAAAGAAAAAAAAAAAAAAGAAAAGGCAAAATCAACTCCAATGCCCCCTCTGCTGTCTCTGTTTCTACACCCCTCACCTCACGACATCTCTCGAAACCGGGCGATGGCCTTCTTCTGAATAACAGCCTTGTAGCTATCTCCGGCCTGCACCTCCAGGCTCGGGTCCACCTTCTTTGGTTGATGGATCCCTAGTCCCGCTCGTGTTTCAGATGCCTGAGCCTGCACCGGCTCCACCATGCCACTCCCATCTTTCCCCAGTCCCTGAGCCGAAAATCAACACAAAAACCAAGCAAACATGTGCCAAACAAGTCAGATCAATATGCAGAAAGGCACAAGCACCGGCGTCCTATATGGTTGTTGAAGCTCCAAACAAGAACTAAGTTTATTGTTGAGACCAGGGAAACAGTACAAGTATCATTACTATCTTAATTGACCGGACATCAAGTTCAGATTTTACATTCATCAATGTGACAAGGTACGGAAGTTAAGGGTTCAGAGATGATACCGAGCCTTCATGCCAGCCCATGTTGCGGAGCATCCGGTTGCCTACATTGCTCTCATCAAGGGCCCTATCTGCTGTAATCACATCGTAACTCTGAATATTTGCATCTCCAGTACTTCGGCCACCACCAACACCGGGAGGAAAAGGCATCGAGTCCAAACCACCCCGCCTATATGCTGGATCTCGATCTTTAAGTCCACAACAACAATAACATGAAGTTTCTCACAGAGTCAATACAGAGTCTGTGGAGGAAAAAACTAGCAATTCGACCATTGGATTGCAGAAATCAAAGATTGAGACTAAGACCAAGCTACTGCAACTATATAGCATACGAAACACCTTACTCCAAGTCCCAAACTCTCATAAAACCACAGGAAGCTAAATAAAAATGCTCGGATCTAGAAATTAATACTAGGAGACAAGACTGAGAAAAAACAACATACAACCTAATAACAACGAAAGCTTACTTGAATCTCCAATTCCAGCATTTGACTCATTTTCTCCAAAAGCTGATGATGAACCATACAAGCTTCTCCTTTCAGCTGCCCGATCTCTGTAAGTAGTTTGAGACTGTTCTTTGTTCATAACGGAAGTGGAAGGCATCTCAGAAAACCTTCTTTTACTACTTCCAACAGAAGAAGGTGCATACCCGCCTAAAGCAGATGCATCAGTTCTAAATGGTGTAACTGGCACCGAAAAATCCATGGGAGACAGTAAAGAAGATCCTGAAGATGCATTAAATGCCGACACAGATGCACCTTCTGGGGCCGTATAAACTGTATTTGATTTCACCACACCCATCCCAGAACTCCTAATAACTCCTTTTAGAGTTCCACTAGAACCGGCATTGACAGGCTTTGTCCTGTCTTGGGATTCCAGGCCAGCTGATTGGGTTGAGGCACTTGTCAGTCCTGTTGACGCTACAACGTTGTCTTTCATCATCAGTCCTTCATTTTTGAATTTGCTTTTCATAGATGATGCTGGGTTAGATCTCTCTTCAATTGATGCGGAAGGTTGATTGTCCTCGAGTGCGACACGTGGTGCTTGTCCTTCACTACTTCTTTGCTTCCACATTGTTAAGACATTATTCATCTTCTTCTTGTTTGCCATTATGCTACTTTTGGAAGCAAGCTTTAATTCTTTCAGTTTCTCCTTTTCTTTCTTCTCAGCAGCTATTGCAGCTGCAGCTGCAGCTTGGACAGCATCTGCTAATGAAGCAGTTTTCTCATTTGACGTTACGGTGGCAGCTGGTGCAGAAATAACAACTTTCCGATTATTGGAACCATCACTTTGTTTTTCAGTTGTCTTGCCATTCTCATCAGTACAAGGAATATATTTCTGAGTTTGTTGATCATAAGAATACCAGAGACCGTTATTACCATCATAATATAAACCTGCAAAGTAGATCATAATCTTCAGCCTTTCAAGAGGTCACACATTTTACAAATGAGTGCAAGACCAATAGTGATCTATACAAATGAAAACAAGTTCTTAAGAATTGCAAATATTTTACTACATGTCTGTCATCTTAATTGATTGTTGGATATCAAATAAAAATATCTATGAATTACATGACTGAGATGTGAAGTTCAAAAATTACGAATAGATTCGTGCAATGGAAACAAGCCATACAACTTCCAAATATATGAAAATGAAAATGAAAATTAGTTGTTAGATGCTTTTTGAACATGCAGTTCATAATATAAATCATAAAATATCCTAATAAGAATAAATGGTGATAAGCTGTATTGGTTAATAGTTTTAAAATCATAAGACACACAAATATGACAACAGTTGGAGAGAATATTGTTGCATAAACAGAGAAGAAAGGTTCAAACAGAAATCAAGGAGAGAGTTGGAAAACCTGTATTTCCATCATAGTAGAAACCAGAAGCAGAATCATAGTAATAACCAGATGCTTCATCCCACACAAAACCAGATTGTGGAGCTGAAGAATCTGCTTGTCCTGCAACATGTCCACTCTGCTCATGACCACCACCAGATTGGTTATCTTCTGGGTTGTATTCTTTAGGTGCCCAACCAACTGCATCATACTAAAATGTACAGAGAAATACATAAACCATCTGATTGTATTAATCCAGACAAATATCTAAACACCAGTATCAATAAGGTATACATAAGTTGGAAGAACTTCCACATAAATAAATAACAAAAAAAGAAACCAAAAAAAAGATAATGAATCATGCTGAACAACCAAGATGATGCGAGCCAGGCCTATTTTCTCTTTGCCAGTAACTTCACTATTATAACAGACAAGGAGGTTAAATTTAACATGGAAAGGACAACTAATACTTCAAACTCCACTTCGTATAGTAACATGATTCCTCATGCATATTGAACAGTAGATAGCAAATTACATATAATCTACAGGATGAAGTGGCAACATATACAAAGTGTGAAGATATAGAAAATACAGGCCTAACAGATAATTTTCTATTGCTATGTACAGAAAGTAAATTTACATTCACACAAAATGCATGTATTAAAGGAAGACTGCCATTAGCATCTAGTAGCTAGGTATGACATGACCAATTTTCTCATATTATGCACATATACTAGGCATCAAACCTGCTGGGCAAATGTAGCTGCTTCAATTGCAGCAGCGGCAAGACTACTTGATTGAGAGGCTCCTGCAACTGCTGATCCAGGTCCGACAATACTTTTGGCATAGGCAACTCGAAGAATCTGACCATTCTTCTCCAAAGTAGTACCATTTGTTGCTTCAAGAGCTTTAGTAGCATCCTCAACCTGATGGTAAGGGTTCAGATGACCAACAGGCTTAAAAGATGCACGCACACAATAAAGCACCATACTAACAATGTTATGCAAAGTGCCATCATTGTTCATTGTGAAGACAGAAAAGTAAGAACGAATATTTTACTGAGTCTGGGACAAGAAAAAAAAAACTTATATTGTTCAAAGAAAAGAGGGAGTCAGACTTCAAAAATAAGACTAACCCACACTTCAATGAACTCCACATTTAACCTTCAGACAAGATAGTGAAGATTCGCAGAAGAAATAAATCGAGCATAAAGAATAAAGATTACCTACACATCATATCCACAAGCGATATATTGGCAACCTAGAGGCATCCAAAAGCCTGGCTAATCAAATGAAAAAGAACAGGCTACATAAACTTACTACAACGTGCATTCTTTTTACAAAACTAAATCTTGTCAACTAATTTTAAAACTATTCATACATCCATATGATTTAAATTCCATACATAATGATAATAATAATAATAATAATAATAATAATAATATTAAAATAGCAATATCCTTCCACATTTCTCTGCAACAGCATAAGCATTTTTTTAGACATATCTTCCGAAATTGTGCACAGTAACAAAGAAGTGAAACCTACCGAATGGAAATGAATAAATGAGAATCCTCTCGACACATGTGTAAATTTGTCTCTAACTAGCCGCAAATCCTGAAAGGTACAATAATCTTTATTGTCAATAACTGGACTAATAATCAAACACCACAAGAAACGGGAAAGAAAATATTTGTACGAACTTTAATAGGAGCATGCTTCGAAAATTCATAGCGCAGCATTTCCTCATCAGCATTTTCATCCAATCCTCGGACAACAAGAACATGGGTTGGACCTGAAGCATATCCAATTAGGTTCCTCCAAATTTAGAGAAATAAAAATATTATGACTTTTTCAAAAGAAACCTGCTTCCCCTCTCTTGCCAATAGAAGTGGGATTTGATGAAGCCATATCAGCAGGGGGAGCATCTTCTGTTCTCGGCTCATTACACTAATTGATGAGGGAGAAAGATATTCAATTTAATAGATGATGTTAGAGCTTATATACTGAAACAAAATTCTATAATCGATTTCAAGTTGGCCGATAAAATCTGATGTCTGAATGACAACATGCAAATACACTCTCAACATGCAAACATGGTTGTGCATACAGAGCCTATGCCCTACCATCCATTCTTAATCCCTAACAGACAGATTTTGCCTAGCAGGAAATTTGCGCAAAGGAAATAAGGTCATACCAAACAGAATGTATCACACTTCCATGGAAAACCCACCAAAAAGTTAAAAAATTCCTAGAGGCGAGATGAAGAAAGAAAATAAACCTGAAAACAAGATGTTCTGCGGGCGAAATTGACACAGCCACATATCATACACATCCAATCAGATGGCACCATTATACTTCTATAGCTACTGTGGCCTGGTCTTGATGCACTGTCAATCCCAAGAGATCCATTAGATCCGCCAGTTGGTTTACTACTGCAACAAAGGTCAAGATTCAGAAAAAGCTCTCAAAATCACAAGACTTAGGCCCACAAAAACCATGTTACTGCATCTTAGTTCACATCAATTTCTATTATTTTCTTAGTAGTATTAACAAGGGAATGTAATATGTAACAGTGTTAACTTAAAGGAATAAAATTGAATTAAAAAATGTGGCATCATCCCGAAGACAACATCAATGTTATCTTTCTACATGTATAGTGTAAAAAAAGCTGACACCAATGCGTGTAATCCTCCGCAGAAATCTGCCAACTAATTTTTTTGCAGAACATGAAAAAGGTTGAAACTGAAAATGAACCATAAACCACTACAGCCTGTTCATAAATGCGGAAACTTGCAAATGGTGCTGATACACTGAACAGGCAGGCTAGATTGTTATGAGCCAGCAACACCAATAATGTCTCCCTACCTGTACTCAAAGAAAAGCTTCCTGCCATCAACAAGAAGACCTTCATGCCCAAGCCTATCCATCATTGCTTGCGCTGAATCCTATTTACAAGAATGATTTCCATTTGTATGGAGTATAATATTGAATATAAAGTATCAAGAGGGAGCCTCTACTTTCATACCACAGAAGGGAAATCAATAAAAGCGAATCCACGAGAGATGCCAGAATTTCGCTCTTTAATTACTCTAACATGACGAAGAGGTCCCCATTCGGCCTGATAAATATAAATGAGTCACATATCATTCTAAAGACCTATTGAACCATCATTAATTTATTTCGGAAAACTTCAGACAGAAGATAGGTAAAAAGAGTTACAAGAATTTGATACAAATCTTCTTCAGTTGTCTTTTGAGGAAGGCCCTTCACTACAACGGTTGCAGAGGGAGCCTGTAAAGATGGAGTAGAAATGCTAGGTAATGTAACCAAGGAAAGAATAAAACAAGAAACTGACAAGGACATGGAGCATACAACAGAATAATGGTCATGCTGGCGCCTATCTTCACGATCTCTCCGTCTGTCACCCCTATCATAGCGACTGTCCTCGTGACTGTCTTCCCGATAACTTCGACCATGGCTCCGGCCTCGAGGAGACCTTGACCTAGCTCGATCATCATGACCATGAGAGCGAGAACGAGAACGTGAAGGGGAATGCTCGTGCCTTCTATAAGGGCTACCATCCCTTTCACGACTCAAGCCTCTCTTCTCCCATTCTCGATCTCGAGAATCACGTCTCCTCCAGTTACTATCTCTTCTACCACCTCTTTCATAGTCAGAATCATAACTCTGTCTTCCATAATCATAATCCCTTTCACGGCTGTCCTCCTTGCTTTGATGAGAAACACGAGATCTGTAGTCAAAATCATCATATCCATAATCCTCCCGGTCACGGCCCCCATATCTAGCAGGCCTGTCAAACCACGATCATGAATCCATGATAATAATAACTGTCAGAATGATGGTAGCCATCACATAATTCTATTAATATTTCAATCTCAATACTTATCCAAGAATACGGATCTTATAGTAAACAACATACGGCTTTTCATTCCGCCTAATTTCCCTATCAAATGAATACTCTTCTTCATAGCTTCTCCTCCTTGTTTGAGGCCACATCCCAACTGACGATTGTGGTGGAGGATAATTATCCCTCTCAAGTACATCTCGATGAAAGGCACCCCTTGGATAGGTATTTTCCCTTGAGAACCTTTCATCCATAAACCTCCTATCATCATAAGATCCATCATCCCTGCCAAAAAAAGATGAGGCAATGGCCGCTAGAAAAAAGTGGAAGGAAAAAAAGGCAACGTACATGTGATTGAAAAATATTACAAGAAGCAAAAGTATTCAAGAAATAGTGATCATAAAAAATAAAAGAGAAGCGAATAACACAAACGACGTGTTGTACTTTTGCTAATAAATCATCTGAAAAGCCCATCAGGAATAAACTATAAAGAAAATTGACTTCTTGAGATCCTTCATTTTGACCACAGAAACAAATACTGGCAGAAAGCATCACCGTGCACTCACCGGAAATTTGTATCATGAACTGCACCATACCCCTCCAAAGCCTGTGGATTCAAGACAATAAGCTGTGTCAGCAAGTAATAATCATGGTAAACGTAGGCAAACGATCCACATCCTCACTGTCCCATGGCTTCTCTCATGTTCTTTAAGGAAGAGATGCTGGAAAAATTGGACAATCACATGATCCTAATTTCTTGTATATCATCCCATATATGTGATGAAAAAGAAACCACAATTACGCTGTTATTTTCCCATCCTTGATGAAGACCATAGCGTCCAGGGTCCATTGCTCTCTAGAAGAATCACCCTTTTCCCTGCAATTGTCTTTCTAATTGTTGGAAAGCTGTAGAAGCAAGATGAATGGAACCTTTCCTGTAAACATTGAGCAGACATGAGCTATGATATAAACCCAAATTTCATCCATTGTTTTTCCCTCTAATGAGCCTCCTAAAATCACACACTTTTAAAGAAATCTAAATGTGCACACTTCCAAAGACATCTCTATCAAGACTCACAACACTTTCATCAAGGTGCTGTATGGTTGTGTGAGAGTAGACATATCATCTCACAAGTAATGCTAGTTTATATAAGTCATCATATTTATCAAAGAAACTCTTCAAATGAATGCATGCTAAAATTAAAAGAAATATCTCCCATATGGAAATCTCAAAACTTTTTAAACAAGAAATTTCTCTAGACATAGTACAAGTAACGCTATTATTAGGTTAAATTAAACGCAAAAAGGGTCACAATGCAGTCCCTGACATACAGATAAGTAATCCCCATTGCCCATTACCTCCAGCCCATTGCAACGATAATTTCAAAATTTTAACTTTAGGCAGTTATTGTATATAAAACTACAGCATCCATCAACTTTTGGCAGATATTAATATATACAACTACAGAGTCCATTTCAGTTTCTCATAAATCTGTTCGAAAACAAAAATGAGCAAATACCTGCACATACCAATTTACATTAAAAAAGTATAGTATTTATTTCCCAAGTCTTTGTACAGCAACTCCGAAAACAATATAATATTAAACAATGCGTTTACAAATAACTCTCAATCTCCAGATGTAAATTATCTCCTCGACAGTCTCCATCTTGAGTACTGCAAATAGAAATCAGAGATACACCTTCTCCAACACTAAAAGAAGGTAGAATACTTCTAGATTAAAATTCCCTCCTCTCATATTCGCCTTCTTAGAAGAATTGATGCGCTCGTGGCTTCAAGTTCTATTGCGATGTCCAAATATAAAATATTGCAAATTTACAATGGAAAATTTACCTTAGATTTGCTGAATTGCAGCTTCGTCGCCGTGAGTACAATATCTTCGTCGATTGGTGTCGGTTTTCAATTAATTTAGGGCATATGGGTACAATTCTGGAACGATTTGGTTGGGCTCATGAATTGGCGGAATCGATGATAACGAAAGAAATTAATGGAATGAATTACATCGACTTTCAATTTTAATTTGTTCGCGCTGACGAAGAAGAAGAAACTGGAAGTAGTGTGTAGATGAAGAAGCGGTGCACATTTAGGGTTTTCTGTTTTTTCCTTATTTTTTGGTGGGGGTGAATCAACATTAGGTAATAATTAAGGAAGTTTGGGCTTTGGCATTATTTTAAAGGCCCAATATCTTTTAATTTATTAGTAAGATTCATTTTTTATGCAAATAATATTTTAAATTTAAAGATTTTAATTAAATATAAAAATCTGAAGTAGAAATAAATTTGATTTCCTACATCTGAAAAAATAATGAAATTAAAAAAAAATCTCAATGACGGCCCAATGTTGATATGTGGGAGGCAGAAACAATTCACGTAACCAGAAGCAGCTGCTTCCTCCCTCTCCATCATCGCTGCTGTAGACGACCGCCTTTAATCATCTGGCGCCATAGCCAACTCCGGCGGGAGTGTCTTGCCGTCGCGGCTGCTGCAGGCCGCCTACGCCGCCGCCGGACGTTGCACAGCATTTGCGCCTTTGAGGATGAAAGTAATAGTGCACGCGCCTTCGAATTTACAACTTTACTCCACATGGGCTCCAAGAAACGACCCCATCAAGGTTGCAAAACTCATAAACCCCAAAACCTCTGTTAGACCCTTGGCTCTGTCAAAATCGTCGAATATTTCCTTGAACTTCAACCATGAATATCAAGATGAACCCCTTTACTTCAACCAAGGAACCCCTGAGAATTTTGACCTCCCTGTTGTCATACGCCATTCTGGAACGATTTCGAGGTATTTTTGGGATGGAAAGGAGTTGCAGTTGGTCTCTGTAGATGGAAATAGTCAGTTTTCTTTTTCGAGTTTTGAAGATGGGATGAAGAAGTTGGGAAGATTTTCTGGGGATGCAGTTAGGAACTTTTTTCTTCCGAGGGAAGTGAGTGAGAACTACTTGGAGTATGTGAAATGGAAGTTCTTGCACCGAGTTTTTAGCTCCGCTCTACAGGTTCTTGCAACTCAGGTAATTACTTCACCAGTGCATTTTTTTTTAAAAAAATTTATTTAAAATATTAAATTGGGGCTTCATAGGGTTCGGGGTAGGTCTATCACCCGTTTACGAGTAGGCGTAGCGTTAGACCTTCGTTTCTACTGTAGGTTTTGGTTGTTTAGTCAAGATTATTGTGGGGGAGTTCGAGGTTCGTATTGTGTTTGGTATATTTGTATTGGCAGAGTTCTGCATTTGGGTTTCAAGGTTACGCAGACCTTTGCAATTGAATCTGTGGGTTTGGCACTTTTTGGGCTTAAAAATCTTGGTTAGAACAATTGGAGTTCATGTTTTCAGATTATGTTTTGGTAAACTTAAACAGATATGAGCTCTGTCGTGTGGTCTGCAGCAGAGCTTTGTAACTGAATGTGATTGATTTTCCCGTCTGTATTTTGTGGTACAATTTAATTGTATTCTGATCATTTCTTGCATCCCAATTTCATGCTTGCTGAACGCTGCGATTTTTAGCCATGCTCTTCATGTTGTTGATGTCAAGTATTTACTTGGGATGTTTTGCACTGCTAGAGGTTCATTTTTTTTTAATATTTATGGAGATGATTCTGTCACAAGAAGTCTATCAGTTCTTTTCTGCCAGGAGTTGGTAGTTGTTTTGAAACTCTCTTGGTTTTTGGATTGAATATATGTTCAAATTTCAACCTGACGAGTTACTACTTGTAGGTTTAACTTGAGTGCTCGAATATATATGCTCTTGGGTTAGGTGACCTTCTGGAATAAGTTTGATGTTGATAAGCTGTGTGCTTGTGCTTGTGCCTTAATGTTGCGTTATTATCTATTTATCTTTTGTCTCTGTTGAGAACCTAGACTATCGTTCTGGTTTACTTTCCTGTCAATTATTGTTGAAAAGTCATTGCATATATTGACTGAAGGAACTCTTTTCTCTGAATATTCGTATTAGGCAATGTTTCGGGCAATTGGAATTGGTTCTTCTCGCTCGCTACCATCAGCTGCGGCCCTGAATTGGGTTTTGAAGGATGGCCTTGGCCGGCTTAGTAGGTGCATCTACACTGCTAGCCTTGCTTCTGCTTTTGATACTAATCTCAAGGTACAGCTTCTTGTCATATAGAAGGTCGCAACCAGCAATGTGGTTGCAAGTTGTAATTATTGTATGTCCAATTTCCCACTTCCTTACTTCATTGTTTGCCAATCTCTGGTGATTCTTGAACTTTCCAAGGACCAAGTTGGCATAAAGTCTTGCCCCCTTTAATGGTGCTGTAATATGCCAAAAAGTTCTTGAAAGGAGTCCTTTTCTCTTTCTTGAGTAATCTTATCTCCAGTTTATTGCTGACACTTTTCTCTGTTTTGGCTGAAGAGAGTTAGGTTCTTGACGTCTGTTATGTTCAGCTTGAGCATTGGGGTTGAATTGCTGACTCCTATCTTTCCCACATACTTTCTGCTTCTTGCAACAATAGCCAATATTGCTAAGCAAATAAGTCTGGCATGCTACTTATCTACTGGTGTAAGTTCAGCGCTGCTGCATTGCATTGACTTGCTGTACTTGTTATCCTTATGATAATCATCTTTGATCATTTAAATCATCCAAGAGAGCGAATGCTCTTTCGATCTATACTCCCTATTATGTATTGATTGATTTGATTCCTTGTTCTTCATGTGAAGCTCCTATTTTGGGTGGTGAAGTATATGATTGTAGACAAAATTGGATGTGCCATGGCCTGCTCTTAGAAAGCATTATCATTGCAGCCGTGACCTGTATATCTATGTACTTCCTAGAAAACATTATAATAGAACACATATTGAAAGCTTCTGCATGTCAAATTGAGTTCTGTATAGTGCCGGTGACCTGCAAGTCTTAGCAAAACGATTTGTCTGCCTTGTCAATGTAATTCCATGACAGTTTAATATGCCAACCAGTTCTGTGTGTGGTGACAAGACTCGGTTTTTGTGTTGTCAGACTGCTGTTCATAGAAGTTTTGCTATTGCAGACAACCTTGGTGAAGTTTCTGCGAAGGCCCAGGTAATTTATGGGTATTTTTCTGAAATATGTTAAACATTATTAATTAATATCCATTTAAAAAAATATATATGTATCTTACTCCTGATCCCGGTTTCAGATTCAAACAGTGTGTTTCGATAATGTGGGTCTTCTGCTTGCTGCTACCTTCAACATTTTGTTCAGGAACAATCAGAGGTTGCTACTCTGTCTTCATTCCCTTTTACTTTCTTATGTTGTATAATGGATGTAGTTTCATCCAATGATACATGCTTAGTTGTTCCTCATTTTCAAATTGTTGGATTAAGATTATCAAACTTGGCTTCTAGTTGATAACCTCGGTGTTGTTTGAAGATTGTTGGCAGCTCTACCATTTGCTGTGTATCCGATCTTCTCTGCTATTGACCTTTTCGGGATTTACCAGTCGCTAAAGCACGTTCATCTGCAAACACTAACTAAGGTTAGTCCTATGCATTCCATGAGTTTGTCGAAAGGCCTTCTTCATTCTTATTTTTACATATAATGAAATGCTTTTACTTCCCAACCCATAACAGAACTCTAACCTGCTGTTGAGAATATCAGATTCTATGATGTATCTCACAGCATTATTTCTGGAATATAAAAGAAACCTTGTTGCAAATTGAGCAAGACTTGTCAATACATTCTATTTCAGGATAGGCTTGAGTTGATGATAAACATATGGATTCAACTCGGATATATCCCTTCTCCAGCAGAAGTGAGTGAAAGGGAAGGCATTCATCTCCTATCAAGCAAAGGTAAGGCTTTCTCACAAAAAAGAAAATGATTTTGCATTTGAGCTGCCTTCTAAGCGACATTTGAACCAGGCAGGGAGCTGCTGCCCATTAGAATTGGTTGTTTGAATCACAAGAGGAAACTGCCAAGGCTATCATTGATGACACTGCAATCTTTAAAAGACGAAGATTTCTACTTTATTTGCTTGGAGAAACTCAACGACGGAGACAGACTAAAAGATGTGAGCATTTCAGAAGAATTCTCTCTCTTGTTTTTCTGCTCATTCTAAGCTGTGTTCATCCAATTGCAGCTCGAAATTCTGTTGTCTCTGCGGGAAGGGGCTCAAACTTCAGACGTGATCATGGGATTACTGCAGGTGAACTACCACTCAACAATCCTCATTTTTTCATTAAAGCAAGAAAACTTCCCTACGTTTTATGCACCATCTGACATGAAGTGGCTATAATATATGCATAGGCTTGTTACATTCGTAAGGCCCTCCTACTTGAAATCGCAAATGCTTTCGAAGCTCATGATCTTACGGATTCAGTTTTGAGGGAATGGGATGCGCTGATGAAAGAAAGCAAGAAATTTGCACAGGCGGATGTTGATGTGTTTATAGGCAAGATGTCTGCATTAGGCTGGGCGTGCAGAAACGTTCTTATGAGCACTCAGGAGCAGGTTAGATACAGTTTTCTGCCTCTCTCTCCGAGGTAACTGGCCTTTTTTATTTTTTTTTTGCCTTCATATAGAAACCAAGAGTTTCTTTTTTATTTTTTTAGAATACTTATGTAATGGGGAGTTGCATATATATTAAAACGTTTGAAATATTAGTATATATTCAAATTTCAAGAATACACAAGTACAAAAAAATGGCAAAATGTACACATTCGCATCTCTCACATGCCCATAATTCCCATGCATGCATGCACAAAACATCTCGCCTCACCCTGCAACAGTCTGGCACGTCGGAGTTCCGTAGATGAACTCCGCCATCTGATGATACGGCCGTGATGGTAGCCGTGGCGGCGCCTGTGCCCCCTCCGTCACCTTCCATATCTTGACCGATTTATCAATGCTGCCGCTATACACAGTGTACTGCCGGCCGCGGCCGCGCCAATGCACTACTACTCCTTCGTCGTCTCCTCCCGCCTCTTCGTTCACGGCCAAGCATTTCACCGGCCCACTGTGCCCCGTCAGCACGGAAAGGCATACGTGCTCCCCTCCGACTCTTTTCCACACACAGATGTTGGTGTCGGCCGACCCGCTGAAAACCAATTCCCCCGCCGCGGCCAAGCATAGCACCGCCAGTTTATGCCCCCGCAGCACTCCGCCGTGGCAGAGAAACGTGCCGCATTCCCAGAAGTTGACCAGCCCGTCCGACGACCCACAGTAGAGGTGCTTTGCAGACGGGTTGTCGACGGCGAGAGACGTCACCGAGCTTTCTTGATTCAGCAGCGTCTGCTTGAGGGCATGCTTCGTCTTCTTCCCCTGCATCTGCCTCGACCACACTTTTACTGTGCCGTCGGCCGACCCCGTGAATACGAAGCCGTCGCACGCGGCGATGATCGAGTTGACTGTGTCGTCGTGCGCGGCGACGGACTCGAGGCATTTGGAGTTGGAGATCTTCCACACCTTGAACGTTTTATCCCAAGAGGCCGAGTAGAGAAGCGATTTGTCCTCGCTCAAGGTGAGGCATGAAATGGCGTCGGTGTGCATTTTCCGATGCCTCCGATGGTCGATGTAGTAGCTCGGATTGAAGGAGCTCTTGATCTTGGCCTTGAAAGTCGGCATTGTGCCGACGCGTTTGTGAAAACTGGGATTCTTCCGCGAGGCCTTCCAGATTCGGATCTTGCCGTCTTGATGGCCGGAGAAGATCCTCTCTCCGGCGATGATGATGGCCTTAACCAAACCGGAGTTGGATTTAAACCCAGAGAATTCCTTCTGATTCTTCCACACCCTGATGCTATTGCTTTCGGAGCCGGTGTATAGGAGATCTCCGGTGGCTGCAAGCGAATAAATGTGGCCTTCTTTTCGGACGAGGGAACCCAGGAGGCGCGTCTGGTGATTAGATTCGGGAGCCGCAGGAAACGACGGCGGTGAGAGGTCGGAAGGGGCCGGGATATAGCGGAAACTGCTTTGGTATGGGTTTCCGGCGGCCGTGGACTTGAAAATAAAGGGGTATCCGCCTCCTCCTGATTGCAACCAGCTCCCGAATGCAGGCCTTTTCCGCGTGGGGAAATCTGCCTCTGAATTATTCATCGGTTATTGCATAAAGATTGTATTGGGAGGAAGATGGAATAGAATACCGGGCATCCAAAGGGGATGGAGAGAGAGAGAGAGAGGGGGGATTGAAGGCTGAAAATTAAGGTGGTGGATGGTTTGATATTTGGTCATGCAGAATGAAGAAGGGCCATTAGGATGTTAAACGCGAGAGAGGAGATAGATACAAACGTACAATTTGTCTACCTAAATCTAAAAAAACAAAAAACAAAACAAACTGTTAGAGGTTAATCCTAGCTAGGACGGTTCTAAACAAATATATATATGCCACGTGCTTTAATATTAGTGCATATAATGTTTATTACAATGATAGATGCAATATTATGATGATCAAAAAATGAGTATTAAACTATTAATGATAGATTACATGAACTATAGAAAATGCAAAAATTCAATTAAAACATAAATCCAATACTGTCGGGGGATCGGAAAAAAGGTTTCTTTTTTAGGGAAGTTTAATTTGTAGCCGAATTTGTAGAGAAATATACGAGCTAGCAAGTGACAATTGTCCAATATGTTGAAGCTAATTGAAATATATTGAATAAAAAAGAAACACAAAAATAATGTTAAAATACAGACGTGACAATTGTACATCATATTGAAATATGAGAAGACCCTGCTCTTAACGTAATATGCCTAAACAGACAAAATTGCACATATTTAAATTGGATAAATATAAAACCTGCGCTGACTGATTCTTGCGCGTATATATATGAATTCATGGTCATGGTCATAGTCAATCCTCCAAAAAAAAAAAAAAACATCTGGCAAATTTCCATTTAAAGAACAAAATTCAACCTCGATGACTATGGAAAGTTGATAGACGCGCGTTTGAATTATAAAAAAGTAGAACAGAAATAAGAAAAAGGCACCAAATGATAATGAATCATGCAAATCTACCACAAATTTCTATGATGTGTGAAGTGGCATCAACAAAATTTAAACTCGGAATGCATGCACTAGAATCATTTATATGATTTTCTTGAGAACACAAACAATGTTGAGGTACGTAATATACGTATGTCTGCATGTATTAGTAAATGAGAAAAAAATTGTATCTATATATTAGGCTTATATATATATACATATCATTCATTGACCACTGTTCTAATTAATACTACAGTTATAGAAGCAAGAAGCTATTTGATTAGCCCCAATATGCAATTGGCATTCCACATTTTATATATAGTTTAAAAGATTCTCGATGATAAAATACATTTTATCTCTTAATTCTAATTTACCTATCATTCAACAAGATTCTATTATAATATCGTGAACACAATTCGCATGATGGAAATATTTTACTTTACGTATAAAATATTTTTCTGAGATGGATAAAATTTGTGTGAGACGGTTAATTTTTTAAAAAACACATGCATTATACATTATGCACAGCATTCCGATTGGAATGTAAATAATGTATTTCAATATGATAAATAATGTATTTTATAAATGCATTATTTAGTTTCCGTTCAAAATGCTCATTCCAAATGAAATATATTGCGTATAAAATATATTTCAAACATAATTCACATCCCAAAGGGAATATGTATAATGAAAAATAGATATGCTTTCAAATATTTCATTATATCAGAAAACAGACAAGAGAACACATTGTTTTGAGAAATATATAAAATATTTATTATTGAGATGTTTTGATGCGAAAAGATGCATTAAATTGGTAAGCAGATTCAGAAGCCTACAAAATTATAATAATAGTCTCGTATTATTAGCCACAATATTATGATCGAGCTCATTAGTAGACCATTTAAAGTTCAAATTACAAGTAAAAATAAAATAAAATTTATAATAAATTTAGTAATAGTCAATAAAATATTTAAAAATATGAATATATTAAAAAGACTTACCAACCCTCCCCTTGTGCAAATTGACTACAACGAAATTTCCATATGAATTGAGGTCACAAAAGTCATTTCATACTGCAAATGCTTTATCAACTCTCTGTTTCGTAGATAATCATGTTCTTCTCTGTCGCCTGTGTGCCACCATTTTTAAACAAATCAATATTTTTCTCATTCGCAGCTGCAGAATCTGAAAATTTGTTTGAAATTTTGATAATTCAGAGCGACAGAGCGAATTCAATCACGCATTTAAAACGCATTAAATCTCTCCCCCACCAACATCAACTGCACCCTTAATTTCCCTCCATTAATTCACAAGTCAACCTTCATTACATTACTCTCTCTCTCTTCCTTCCTGCATCGTGCTCAAGAACTCATAAGTTCTCAAAAAAAAAAAAAATGATTCTTATTTTTCACCAGAAAATCTTCCCGTTGTTTTTCTCAATTACAGTTCTATCGGTGCCGTGGTTTGCGCTGAGCACCAATCGAACTTGGTGTGATCGAAGTTGCGGCAGAAACCTAGTTCAATATCCGTTTGGGTTCTCCGAAGGGTGTGGAATCAGGCTGGATTGCAGTAGCAACAGCTCAGGGATCTTCAGAGTCGGCGACTTCGACGTGGAGAACGTGACTTCCGATCAGGTTTTAGTTAGCATTCCGGCAAAATGCGACCGTCCGATCAGCGAATTGAATCAGCTTTTTCGTTCAAACTTTGCTCCGACGTGGCGTAACGGCCTTCTGCTGGAGAACTGTAGCAGGTCGATAAATGATTGTGTGATTCCCAGCAGATTGGTCAGGGCTAGGATCTCTTCGCAAAATTGCTCCGGAACCAGTGATTCTAACATAACTTGTTATTCAGTCGGATCTAATGATTCCGCTGAATTTTTGAATTATGAAGAGGTGATGAGGAAAGGGAGCTGTAGCTCGCTGTTGTCGTCGATCATGGTGGATTTCAATGGGGATTCTGGCAATGCCAACCTCAACTCATCCATCGCGCTGGATTTTCAGACGGTGGAGCTCGGTTGGTGGCTCAATGGGAACTGCAGTGACAACCCTTGTGATCCCAACGCCAAATGCTCGACGGTTGGAACGGCGATGTATCGTTGCAAGTGTAAAGAAGGCTACATCGGAGATGGTTTCCCCGGTGAGGTAGGAGCTACAGGATGCCGGAAAGGTCAGTTCCGTTACCGTGTAAAATTTATTTCAATTTCATTTAATTAAAGTCATTGTCTTTATTGAGTTTTAATTACTTTCTCATAAAATACTTGGATCTTTCGTTTCTTGGTTTTGCTGTATGCAGCATGTGTTTTTGTATTGCTTAACTGCATTTGCATTTTGGACTTTTGAATTTTGACCGGTGTGAAATGCGTGGGTTTTGAACATCGTTAGAACATAGAATTTTCCTTTTTTTTTTTCCTTTTTCCTGGTTTTTATAATGGTGGTGAGAGTGGAGATTGTTGACCTATTTTAGCAGTATTTGTTAGATTTGGATTTGGTCAAAATTGATTGAGTTTTTTTTTAATTGCCGAGACTTTTTGTGCTGCTGAAATATGGTAATTATTATAGGAGCAATACTTGGCATTAGCTAGATAGTTTTAGGTCATTGAATGATGCCAAGCATAAGGGAGAGTGGATGAGTGAAGAAAGTGACAAGGGTCTGAAGATTTTTTTTTTTTACAAATTTATCAAGCTCCTAATTCTACTGAAAAGGAAAGAATAATAACAAACTGTAGAAAGAAGTTGACTGTGATGATATCTATAACATAACCAAGATATTATACTAATAGATTGATAGCTATCACTTTGAAAAAACAAGGATTACTCGTTACATTACTTCATAGTGCTGCCATTTGCACATTGGATGATCACAAAAGTCAAAGCTACAACTATGCTTCATTTCTATTAATTTTATAATTATAATTATGAGAAAGATCACATGGGCACTGAAGAAATCTGAGAACGTCTTGGGATATAAAAGTCTACTGTAATCAAGAATCTGGTCGTCTCTGTGAGTAATTTACTCATTTTTCAGCTCCAATTGAGTCTGTGGACAGACATTTAGTAATTGTACAAATGCAAACAGAGCATTGATCTATGTTTGGAGGATCTTGTGTTTGGTTAGTGAGACCATAAACATCTCTTCCCTTGAATAAGTCTTGGTGCCATGTTTCTTGATGTGTAGTTGAAACATTTTGATGCTCGAGATATGTTACTTTTGTGGGACAATTTTGTATCTCCCAAAATTGCATTTCTGGAATATTGTTTTCGTGCTACCAACTCTCTTTCTTGATTCTCATGCAGAGGCGTCTGACTGCCGTGCTGCAACGTTATCTTTCCGATGTAGGGGAGCTAAAGTAGGCTTTCTTCTTAGCGGTATGTAATGTTTCAGGAGGATTAACTTAAAAATTTACCAGAAATATTGAAACAATTCTGGTGAATAATTTTCAGGGGTCATTGCTGGAGCTACAATGGTGGTGGTTGTAGCAGTCGTCTATTACTGCGTGAAGAGTCGAGCTACAACGCTGAAGAACAGGATGAGTGCAAAGCGTCTGATCAGCGAAGCCGCCGGCGACTCCAGCGTGCCGTTGTATCCTTACAAAGAAATCGAGAGAGCGACCAACGGCTTCTGCGAGAAGCAGAGGATAGGAACGGGTGCATATGGCACAGTTTATGCAGGAAAGCTCCACAACGACGAGTGGGTTGCAATCAAGAAGATAAGATATCGAGATCACGACAGCGTTGAACAGGTGATGAATGAGATCAAGCTTCTTACCTCCGTCAGTCATCCCAACTTGGTCCGCCTTCTCGGATGCTGCATCGAGAATGGCCAGCAGATACTCGTATATGAATACATGCCCAACGGCACTCTGTCTCAGCATCTTCAGAGAGAGAGGGGCTCGGTGCTTCCATGGACAGTGCGTATCGCCATTGCCGCGGAGACGGCTCGTGCGATCGCCCACCTTCACTCAGCAATGAATCCTCCCATATACCATAGAGATATCAAGTCCAGCAACATTCTGTTGGACTTCAATTTCAACTCCAAGGTTGCAGACTTCGGGCTTTCTAGGTTTGGTATGACCGATGACGACTCCCACGTCTCGACAGCGCCGCAAGGTACCCCGGGATATCTTGACCCACAGTATCACCAGAACTTCCATCTGTCGGACAAGAGCGATGTTTACAGTTTCGGGGTGGTTCTGTTGGAGATAATCACATCCATGAAAGTGGTTGACTTCACTCGGCCTCACAGTGAGATCAATCTGGCTGCTCTAGCTAACGACAGAATAGGGAAAGGCCGAGTCGACGAGATCATCGATCCGTTTCTGGAGCCGAATAGAGATGCTTGGACACTGTCATCTGTGCACAGAGTGGCTGAACTGGCTTTCAGATGCCTTGCTTTTCACAGGGACATGAGACCTTCAATGATGGAGGTGGCAGATGAACTGGAACAGATTAGGCTCAGTGGTTGGGCACCTATGGATGACTGTGTAAACATGGGTTCATCAGTAGCCTCTACCTGTTCGTCGCCATACCTGGGAAGTGAGAAATCATTCAACATCTCCACAACGAAGAAGACAACAACTTCTTCAGGGTTGAGCAGTAAGAAATCGGTTGTCCCGCCACAGAGGGCTGCGTCGAGCCTGCCTGCAACAGATGGGGCGACCGACAGTTCGCCCATCTCTGTACAGGATCCATGGTTCAGTGATCGGAGCTCGCCGTCTACCAACAGCTTATTGAGTAATGTAGTTCGGTGAAACAGAACACCTTCATTTGTATATACACACAAAACTTCCTCTGGGATATTGAGTAGACAGATGTGAGAATTTTGTGCTATTGAATATAGTGAGTGTGAATACAGAAATGAAGAATCTTACACAATCCCTCTTCGATCAATTTATATATTGACTGAAATAAGATGATCCTCTGCAACTTTGGCATTTTGTGATGAATAAATTACAGTCTTTATAGAAACTAGACATTCCCACAATAGAAATGACAGAATCCGAACACCAGTGGCCGTGGAAGCCTTCACCATAGAATGTATCCTTTCTGTGACATGTTCAAATCAACAATTTGGCCTAGATTACCTCTATCCATGACTTCTGGGATCAACAACTTGATGAACTCTTCTCGATTCAGCCTTGGAAAACTGTCCGACAACACGAGAATGAGGTACATTTGGTTCCCCCCGAGCCAGGGCATCAACATTTTCAAGCAGGTACTGTTTCGGGAGGCGGCCTACCACATTCCCCTCCTCATTACCTTCTTTGTCCAGAAATGCAAAATGGGGAATACCCTCAACACCAAATTCATCAAGCTCTTGTTCCCACTTGGTGTTATCAACATTCAGCATTACAAAATTTACTTTGTCCCTATATAGCAGCAGCCACTAGTCAGACCAAACACGAGTGAAAATTAAGTTTGGATGAATGATAAATCCAGACAATGTGGTACTGTAATTGCCACATAACATTGATAAACTATCACCAAGTTCTGAGATGAAAAGGCATCAGACATGTTGTGGACCGCTTGTAGTTTAAACTAGGAAAACATTTTAAATGTATGGCAGGCACACAAAATATAATCAACCAACACAGAAAATAAATATTGTATTACTTATATTGTTGTTCCACTTTGTAGACATCTGGCGCTAACTCCCGGCATACTTCACACCAATCTGCATAGAACTCGACAACAGTGGGTTTTCCATTTGCAAGAGCCTGCAAACAGCAAGGCAAAAGCAAAAGGGTTGCAAATTCAAGAGTCAAATGCATTGTATTGATGTTCTTTGTAATAGATAAGTTGTTCCTCATTTCTAATTGATTCAGAACAAAGAAACAAAAATACCCAAATACAATTATATTTATATGATAATAATAATTCAGATTCTTAATTTTATGCAATATTCTAAGTTAGTATTCCTACCCTTTATTTGACAAAGTGGTGTAGTCAAGAACCCTAAAACAACGAGACATTTAAGAACATTTTCAAGGATTATCGCCCAAATTTATAGGAGCGAAATGTTGCTGAATCTGACAAATATGGATTATCATGTATCGTTCTGGTTGCGAAATAGGAGGAGCAAACCTCTTCATACGGTAATGCCAAGGCGGCGAGGTCCTTCAACGATGTGCCGCTAAAGTCTAAGCGTCGAGACACGAACAATCCAACTGCTGAAAGAACAGACACCAGCGCCACTCGCCGGTTGAGGTCCTTTGTTGGATACTCCGGCAATCCAGGGCCAGGGGACGGCGTTGTCTCCTTCGCGACGGCACCAACTCCAGATTCAGGCTCCGAAACTGGCTTCTCCTGCAAAAAAATTTCGACATTCGCCAATTTAAAAAACTAAACCGAATGGTCCCAATCGAATCAGAGCTACCTCCGTCGCGGCGGAGTCAGCGGCATCGATATTGTTTTGGCAGAAAATCCTGGGGTATCGGAGGTTTTCCTTCTGAAGACGTGAGGAGAAATTCACGAATCGCGGCTGCTGATGATGTAATTGGAGAGATGAGGAGCGGAATCGGGGAAGGCCGACGGCGCTGGAAGTTGAAGCCACCCGTACCATGGCGGCGGCGTTGTTTGTTCGGGATAAAATGGTCAAAGGTACTACCCTTGTCTGCTTCTATAGTTGTACTTTGCTAAGTTTGCGGATAGTCATGAGCCACACCCGATTCTTTATTTTTGAAATAATTACATTATTATGAACGGTTGCAATTTCGCTTATGCATGTTCAATTCAAGACGAGTTTTTGAATTTTAAACCAGATTTTATTTTAACTGCAGATAATGCTTTTTTAATTATTTATTTATTTTGGAACTTTGCATGCCTTAATTAAGTAATTTACTAAATACACAAGTAAATATTAAGATAAAGTGTATATATTATACTAAAAATTTGTGTGAGATAATAAGACAATGATGCATTCCAAATCGATATGTACATTATTATTACACAGGGATGCGTCCGATCGATATTTACATTATTATTATACAGTGTAATTTCAATTAAATTGTGTTCTTTCAACCAAAGTTTTGTATTCTGATAGGAATGCGCGTAATGTAATTGTGAATTCCGAATATAATTTGTTCATTATTTCACCGTTTCACAAAAGCATACGGTGAATACAAGACTCAACAGTTAATTAAAAATAAATTTAAATTTCTTTGTCTATAAATGGGAATACTAGTAGAGAATCTTAGATTATAACAAAATTGTGAATTAAAGAATTTTCCTCGTTCGATCATTGAAGTTTTTTCTTTTCATAATACTATATTTTTAAGCATAAAATATGAGGAGAGGCTCCCGGAGTTAGAACCCGCCATTCAACATGCCTTGTGCAGTGATCTCTCAATTTTCATCGCCGGAAGATTTCGAGAGAGTCACATACTCAACCGAGTAGGCTCTCATTCTAAACCCACCGCACCTCTCACCTAAAACTACCCAAAAGCCACACAGATTCAGTTGGAAGAAGAGAGATTAGCTACGTTTTGAGTATTATCCTGATTCAGATAAGGGAGATCAATTTGTAGCCAACAACAAACGTGATTAAGGAAAGAAGAAGCTAATATGGAGAGTAAAGCTATTTGGGCTGGGAAGAGACAATATTATGTATAACTGAAAACGGTGTAGCCTAGCCTTACAAGCTACAAGCATTGCTAAACTATGATAAGTCGACTACACATCCAAAAACATCCTTCCCTTATAGAACCATCACATCAGTGGCACGTTTTCAGGCTGCAAATGATCCTTGAGTTGATTGAGTGTAGCATGAACAAGATTAGAAGAAGCTTCATCACCAACCATGAAATCAGAAATGCAACCATCAACTTCAACAGAGCTAACACCATCATTCTTTCTCACACCATACTCTTTCATTAGTTTCCTCATCTTCTTCATTTCCTCCCATTGTCCAGCTTCACTGAATATGTTCGATACCAGCACATACAACCCACCACCGCACCCTTCCACCTCCAGTATCTGCTTTAGGACCAGTTTCGTGATTCCAATGTTGCGGTGGACTCTACAAGCGCCAAGCAATGCACCCCAGATAACTATGTCTGCCTTCACTGACATCTTCCCAATCACTTCAACTGCCTCCTTCAATAACCCTTTCCGACCAAGTATGTCGACCATACACGCATAATGCTCGATATCATAATGTATTTTATACACCTGACTCATTTTATAGAAGTAGTATCTCCCGATCTCTACCAGACCGCAATGGCAGCAAGCAGAAAGCAAGGCGGAGAAGGTGAGTGCATCTGGTTGTGTCCCACTAGCCTCCATCTCTTGGAAGAGTTCAATTGCTCTGTATCCTGATCCGTGCAACGCGAGAGCATTGATCATAGTATTCCATGTCACAACACTCTTCTCTGGCAAGGTTAGAAAGATATCCAATGCTGCTTCTATAGAACCACATTTCGCATACATGTCTATTAGGGCATTGCACAATGTAACTGTAGGTTGAATTCTTCTGTCGCGCAAATAGTCATGTAGTTTCTTTCCTTGCTCTAGATCACCGAGCTGACTACAGGATGAAAGAACAGTGATAACCGTGGTCTCATCAGGGATCATACAAGAATCACACATTCTGTAAAACAGTTGTAGGGACTCCTTGTAGTAACCATTTTGGAGATAACATGAGATCATGGAGTTCCAAGAAATCACATTTTTAAGAGGCATCTGGTTGAAAACTCTCTCAGCCAGTTCAACCAAGCCATGTTTAGCATATGCACTTACCATGGAAGTCCATGAAACCACATTTTTATCAGGTGTCCGGCCGAAAATTGCCTCAGCCATCTGCAAATGTCCACACTTGGCATACATATCAAGAAGTGCATTTTGCACATAGATATCAATGGAAGCCCCACTAATCAGAATATACCAATGAACAAACATTCCCAATTCGACATTATAAATCCTTGAACCAACAGAGAGCAAACTGACAAATGTATGTCCATCAGGCTCGAGCCCTTCTTCCCTCATCCCACCAAATAGCAAAAATGCTTCTTCCCACAAACCAAGTCTTGCATAACCACCGATCATAGAATTCCACGACACTAAATTGGCGAACTCCATCAAATCAAAGACTCCTCGGGCACACTCAATCATCCCACAACTGGCATAAAAATTTATAAACCCGTTTTGAACGATTACAAAAGACTCAGAAAACCCCAGTTTCAAAGCTTGCAAATGAACCAAACTGCCCTCGACACACGCCTTCCGAAAAGCGCAAGCTTTCAGAACAAAAGGAAATGTGAACTCATTAGGCGAAATACCACAACGCACCATTTCCATATACAGAGAAATCGCCTTATCTGAGTTTCTCCCGTTGGAGAAGGCCCTTATTAAGGTGTTGTAAATGTGCCTATTCGGTTGAGGAATTCTTTCGAACAGGTAGAGTGCATATTGAAGGTCACCGGAACCAGACAGAGCGCAGAAGGATATGAGCCTGCTGACAGAGAGGGCATCGCCGCCGAGGCCGCGAAGGATAGTTTGGGCGTGGAGGGCTTTCAGTTGGGTCATCGAGGAGCATTTTTCGACCAAGGAATGGAGTGCTGGTGTAGAGTTTAGCGTGGCCGAAGTGTGTAGCGAGAGAGTCAAAGTAGGTCTGTAGCGAAGTGTATGGTTCGACAGCTTAAACATTTGTTGAAATTTTGCATTTATTCAATGGTTTTAAAAAATTTATAGCTGTCGCCTTTATTATTTTCATTCCATTTCCATCTTTGATTCTGTTACATAAATATAGGTTCAAATCCCAGGAGTCTGGTGACACAGAGAAAAAATTTCAATGCCCATTCCAATCATAATTATGTTATTTTTATCTGAATAAATTATTTACAAATACACATTTTGATCTCAATACTACAATATCTCACCATCTCGTACAAAATACTGTCCTTTGTAAGTTTTTGTTTAATGTAACATATTAACTTGCTAAATAAGTACGAACTACCTTACAATAGTAATATATACTCCCTCCGTCCCAAGACACTCGCAACGTTTTCCTTTTTGGTCCGTCCCAGAATATTTGCAATGTTTCCTTTTATGGAAAGTTTTTATTAATTAATCACCCACTACCCCACTATCTCTCATACCCCACTATCTCTCCTAATCATTAACCTACTAATCCTAACTCACTAACTTTTTTAATCACTTTTTCTTAACCTCCGTATTCGGTCAAATGTCTCAAGAGACCCGGGACGGAGGGAGTATCTTTTTTTTTTCTCAATCTCGAACTATGATATTTTCATTATAAGTTATAAGGTTAAGCATATACTAACACAGTATCATCCAATAATTATATCAATCATAAATTGAACAAAATATTATTCAAAACTGTAAATAAATAATATACAACCATGATAATCACTGATCATCTCCAATATTTTATTAATCACTCGAGCTGAGCATACCAGACGCCCTGGATCTTGACATCTTTGGGAGCCTTGGATCCCAAATCAGTATCAGACGGCTGAATGCTCTCGAACACTCCGATCACCTCACCGGTCTCAGGCTTGCTATTGGTTACGCTCAGCGTGATCTTCCCCGTCGATGACGCCACGTTCTTGTTGTTCTCCTTCTCCAGCTCCTCCTCATCTCCACG
>JAPKLW010000523.1:188212-209079 GCA_026898455.1 Plectranthus barbatus
GGAGGATCCTCTGTAAGACGGCACCAGGAACTCGCCGCTAAAGCTCTCTGGTTTTCCAGTAGCTACCAGATTCTTGACGGTGAAGAGGAAGGGCACGCGCTCTCCTCCCGGCAGCTGGACGGTGACGGCGGCGTAGTCGATGCCGTCTTTCTCCTCGAACTTGAGGTTCCCGTCTGGAGATACCTCGAGAGGGCCCTCGATTTCATCAAGGGTGTATGTGAGACGGGTCATGAGCTTGGTTTTCTGGAACTCCGGCGGAGCGTTCTTGCTGACGCCCTCCGCCTTCACGGTGAAGGAGGTGGGCTCCAGGCAGAACTTCTTGGCGTTGTATTTGCCTGGCTTGAAGGCGAAGCCGTCCACGCCGCCGTCGATGGTGGGGCACTGGTTGGCTGTGCCGGTACCCTTCACTTCTAGGTACGTCTTGCTCTGGATCTCGTCGAAGGTCAGCCTCTTGGGAACTCCTTCCGCATTAGCTCCCTGCCATCATCCGAATTTGCATATTTCTTGAATGTGTGTGCGATTAAATAAAATAAAAGGTGTACAAGAATATGCCAATTGAAATACCGAGACGACGAGGGCGGAGGTGGCGAGAGCGAAGCCGGCGATCTTTGCTGCATCGGTGCATTTCTGAGCCAAGTCTTGAAGAGAGCAGGTCAATCTAGCGGCGGAGGGTTCGACCCCGAAAGCTTTGGCGAGGCCTTGGGCAGGGCGGAGCTGGAGGGTGGCGCCGCTGCTTCTACCAAGCTTGGCCGGTTGCATGAGAGTGGCAGCGGCCTGCAGCGACGAAGTTGCCATTGTTTGATTGCAAAGGAGATGGGTGTCAACTGTCAATCCATTCCTGCTTAGTAGTTTTGCATGGAAATGGACAAATCTAGTTTGTGGCTGCAAACATGAAGAGATAGGATTGCCTTTTTTTTTCATTGGTTCACATCTTCCACGTGGCCATGTTTTTCTTTTGGATAAAGATTTTCTACTTTGAAATATAATTTTTATGTTTATTCGTGTAATAAATTATACTTTCTGTAAAATTAATTTATCATGCATAAAATTGTTTAATCTTGTCCACTGCAAATAAAGGATGAGGATACGTTTACTAAAGGTATTTATGTCAAAATAGTAAGAAAATTTGTTTATTTCTGTGGGGATTTTTGGATAGATAAATATAACAAAGCTACAATTTTCGAGTACATGAAACTCATTTTAATTTTGAGTTAAGTGATTGTTACAACTGCTATCCAAATAGGAAATTTGAACTAGGATTGAATTCGCGATAGCCGCGGCCCCGATGAACAATGTGAAAGCAACAACAGCCGAAGGAGAAGAGATATACATGGATTTCTGAAATAGCTCGTGAGTCTATGGGCAAAAACTTGCCTTAGACAGGCCTAAACGGTTTAGGTTGGTTTTATCCTACTCAAATGGGTTGACCCATCCCAAATAGGGTTTATTAATCCCAATTAGGGTATATTATATGAGTTTGAGCTTGGGTTAATGGATAAAACTCAGCTAAATCGTTGAGGCCTGCCTAACCCAAGACCTTCCCGAGTCTGTGCAGCTGCAAGGATGCAACAAAGTCCGGGAGGGTGGAAAAGTCTAGAGCAAGACCATGTAAAAGCCAGTGAATCTTAACTAACTCATCTATAGGGTAGCCGATAGCGGCAAGAAGATCACATAAGCCCTTTAATCGACGGCCAAATTCATTGATAGATGTGTTGCTGCGTTTGAGGGATAGCAATTCATCTTTGATACGTAACTCACGAGCCTTTTAATCATAGCGATATGCTATAGTGAGCACCTGCCAAACTTCTTCAGCTGTCTTACATCCAATGACGATCGCCATAGACTCCTCGGTGATAGTGGAGATAAGAAGTAGTTTGAAAACTTGATCATGGGCGTGCCATTTGGTCTAAACACTATTAGGTGTGGTGGTTTTATATGTTGTAGTGATAACGGTCGGAGCAGCAGGCGATGTGCCATCGATGTGAGAAGATAGTTGTTGGCTTAATTTTAAGGAGAGGATTGACTTGGGCATGCCAAATAAGGTAGTTGGAAGATGTAAGCCTAATGTTCACCGTATGAAACATGGTGGAGAGAGAAAGGGATGAGAATTTTGTGTCGGCCAAGGGAAAGAGAAGGACGGAGAAACGATGGAAAAGAAGATAGAAAATTGTAGAACGACAAAAGTTAAAAGACAACGGTTTAGGGTTAAATGCGTTGTTGTAGAGTGAATATAGCTTAAAGCGTTGTCTATTTAAATATAAAAATACGTAAAGACAACGGTAGAAACTCACCGTTGTTGTTTAACTATTGTTTTATTATACAAAAGACAACACTTAAATTTAAGTGTTGTTATTTAACTATTGTTATATATCTTAAATATAATTCTAAATTAATCTAAAATAAAAAACCTAAATTACATTCATAAAAAAACCTAAATTTCCTATATTCCCTTCCTAAAAAAAGCTAAATTCCCAAAATTCCCAAACCACCGTCGCCCTCCCGTTATCCCCACGAACTACCGCCACACCAACGTCGCCCTTGCAAGTCTACACGGCAGCCACCACCACCATCGCCCCTGCTGCATCCACACACGCCCACCGCCGTAGACATTGCCGCACGATTGCCAGTCCCCTGCCGTCGCACACCACTCATTATCGCGCTGCCGCCATTGCCGTACGGACCCCCGCCTGCCCGTCCTCTGCCGGCGACGCACGTACGCCCTACTTGATATCCTCTGTGTTGCTGCTTGTTCTAGTTACTTATAACTTTTTACAGTTTGGTGATTGGTGAACTCTATAACGTTTCCCTAAATATAGTACTATACTGACCATTCTTTTGAAGGAACATGAAAGTACTACTGTAGGATTGATGATAGGCCTTGCAGCTTCTTATAGAGGAACTATGCAACCATCTATCTCAAAGGTAAAAAGAAAATATCAAGTTTCGTCCTTATCAATCACCAAATCGTCTCCTCTTATGCGGTCTTACAAATTTTTCATTTATTTTATGACTGAAAATGTCTGCATCTTTATTTTGTATTTAGTGCATGTATGTGATTAGCAATGTTTCTTTATTTCACCTACACGATGATTCCCACACAAATAGGAGTTGATTAAGAGCTTTGTGCTACTAGTTGGACTAAACACCTCGAGTTCTATCATTATTATGAAGTTGATTTTTCAGATTTTATGTGATAGTTTATACTTTGGATTTTTCATAATTGTTAGTTTGTATCTGTTGGACCCTTTCTATATTGTTCTATCCCAAACTCAACTTACAATTTTCTTGCACAACTACAATAATTATTCAAGAAAACTTATTATTAAATTAAGATATATATAATTCTGGGCAGATCCATGTGGAAATTAAGTTATAGACCATAACACATTGAAATATCTGAATTTTGTTTTAACTATCTTCTCCATTGGTTGTCATGTTGTAGGGAAATCACTCTCTGATTGAAATCCCATCTCTTTAATTAGAGGGATTCTATTGGGAGTTTTCTTTCTTCCGGGCCAGCTATTGTGTTGCTGCTCTATTCTTAACTGTAATTGAAGTATAGACCCCTCTTTTACTTGACAACTGGTGTATAGATTCATCATGTCACTGTTTCTTATTCATAATTGTTATTGAAGTTGAAAATCATCTTTGGCTAAATTATTTGAGTAACTGAAGAAATCTCGTCAAATTATCAAAGTCGGTCTTCTAGTCCGCTAATGAGTTTTTCTTTTGAAGATTTCAATTTGTGAATACCAGTCTTGCTGGTCAGTATTCAATCCAATTGATTTTTGCAGTCTTTGTATGTTCACTTGCCTGCCCGCCATCCATCTTCCTTTCCAGAGTTAGAATTACCAACCCTTATACAGGTAAGCTGCTAAGGATGATGGGATCTTTAAGCATATACTTCACTTGATCTGTCATTTTCTCTTGTGCTTTTGTCTGTAGCATGATGTTTGTGTATGCAATTCTTGTCATTTTCTCTTGTGCATAGCTACTCAACATGTTATGTGTAGTACTACTAAATTTATCTTCTTTTGTATAGTGAGTTTATCCTTCCTCTTATCAGATGCTTTGCATAGATCTTGTGTGTTTGTTCTGCTACCTTTTAAAGAAAGTAGTGTCATTTACCTTTTATTTTCATTATCATTCTTGATTGCTTATGTTGCAGTCTCAGTCATGTTTTAGTTTATGCGTTTGTCCATTACCTGATATTTGAATTTTAGTGGATTGACTTCATTGATTATAATAAAAAAAATTAACTCTATCTTTTTAAATTTCTAGTCTGCAGCTCTTATTTCAGTTGGGCTTCTTTACGAGGGATCAGCACACCCACAAACGATGCAAATTCTTCTGGTAACTCAATGACTTAATGTAATCCGAGTCCGAAATTGATTGATCATTTCCCTTTTCTTCTTTTTCTTTTACTCATACTATTTTTTAAGAGTACCTTAATGGGTCACACGTGCTTAAATTTATGGTCATTTTGCATTCTATAGCCTCAATATATGGCATATTACACAAGTATACAATCTAATCTGGCAAAGATTCTGCCTTGGATTTTTCCATGTTTTGGCGTGCAATTAAAGGCTAAGTTGTTGCTTTTCAATCCAAAGCCCGACATGGTTTTAGGTAATTTACTAGTTGAGTGACCAGGCTAAGCATCTTACCTCTTGAGTAAAGTTAATTTAGAAACAAGATATAATTGTGCAGGAGCATTTCATTGACTTGAAGCATTTTGTTTCTCACTTTTCAGAGGGGGAGGTAGTTAAACTTACTTCTCATTCGATTCATGTGGTGGTTCTTGGTTTCTCTTCTGCTATTAGCAGATGATGACATTCGTGATGAATTCAAGCATAAACTTGTAAGTGTATTAGTCTTGAAAAATGGTGCACTTGCAGTGTTGTGTTTGAAGATGTTCTTACTCTGGTTTCGTACAATAATCTCTATCGCAGAAAAGTGGAGAGGAAGTTTATGTTAGCCGATCACACAGGAAACATAAGATAAAAGTTGGGACTATTCTTCGTTTTTCAATGAAAAGGTGAGTTGTGAACCCTTCTTTGTGAAATATGGTTTCTGCTGCTTTCGTCAACAATTTTACACTATTCATGCAAGGGAGACCTTCTCTGATGTAGATTTTTTAGCCATTTATGAACATTATTTGGCTGGCATACTCAGTTAAATTTTGAAAAAATAAAAATCATTACTGCTTGGCTAATAGATAATGTACATATTGACTCATTGAAAGCTAACAAGTTTTGTTTTCACATACAAATACAATCAGTAATTACTCATTTAAGAAATAAATTAATGAAATTGATAAATGAACTTGGTAATAGTTTAATTTGTTGCTGTTTGATTGGGCACACAAAGTTACAAGTTTCTATGTGCATCACCATTTATTTGTTTATCACCTAAAAACCACAATTAATTTTATCAATGCTGCATGCTGAGGATTGGCACTTGGAATCTCGGATAATCATAACAAGTACGAGATACACCTCATTTCATATTTTCCCAGAATAGCACATTTACAACAATGTGAAAACTGAGTTATTCTGTTGGGGAAATTGATGATGTGCGCAAGGATGGGCCGACTGTGTTCAAGACTATGTTCAAGTATATACATGATGGACAATACTTTGTATTTTCGGATAATGCTAGATAAATATTTACTTTGTAGTTTCGGATATTTTATGTTTTGAGATATTGATTGACAACTACTTTGGGGATATTGTTGATGAATGTGATTGCTAATTAATGAAAGTTTTAATTATATTTTAGTGGATTTCGTGATTTAAATTGTGTATTATTTTGTTTACGTAATAGTTTACTAACAGGTTTTAAATTAAATTTTAATTTATTAATCTACGACAACGATAAATATAGATGCATTGTCGTTTAGAGTGTGAAAAATCGTTGTCAAAAATGTAAATAACAACACCCACATTCGTGAATTGACAACGGTTATAAACCGTTGTCGTATATATGTAAAACAATACTTAAAAACCGTTGTCGTAGGGGTAATTTATTAAACAACGTATAGCTACGACAACGATTGATTATTGACTATGACAACAGTTTTACACGGTTGTGGTAAGTACATACGACAACGGTTAAAAACCGTTGTCGTAGGGGGTGTATTTACGACAACACAACCTACATCTACACTACGTCTATAGCTACGACAACGGTTTTTAACCGTTGTCATTCTACAATTTTCTTCTAGATTTGGGTTTCAGAAGAAGAACCCGACTAATACCATGTACAAATTTGTAGATCTTTTTTCTTTCTTTGAACAAAATTATAAGATGTATATATATTTACAAAGGTTAAAAGAAGGCAACAAGAATAATAAAAAGATATGGTTTATGCTACACTATCTTAGCATGTATAATCGATATCTTTGACAGTTTGTTTTCATCATCTTCACAAGTAAAATTAACACATTTCTTTTTTTTCATCCGCTTATTTTTTTTTAAACCAGAAATCTTTGTTTAAGAGATAAGGCATTTTGTATCTAGTGTATTTTTCCTGACAATCTTTCGAATCATGATCATTTTTATGACAAACAAACCATTCAAGTTTAGATTTATCCAAATTTTCACGTGAAGAGGTGTCGTTCCTCCCTCAACCTATGCCTCTTCTATGAGCATTTCTTCCATGACCTCCATTCGAGAAGTGTTCATGAGATGAGCCTTATCTTTCTTGTTGAGAGAAATGTTTGTGTTTTCTTGTTCTCTACTCATGTGCTTTTAAAATTCCTATAAGTTCATATCGAATGAGCTTAATGAGATCTTTAATTTATGTGATAATAGTGTTGAGATTCTGGCGGTCTAAGGGAAGTAAGGAGTTTACAAAGAAGAAGAATGCCGACTATGGGAGGATGACGAACACGTAATGTTGCGCATGTATTTCTTTACTTTTATATTTTTTTTCTTTTCTTATATTTTTTGTCTTTTCGCTATTAGTTAGAGCTAGACATGTGTAAATAGGTGAATAGGTTTATCTTGGTATATCGTGTTTTGTGTTGAGCTCGGAAGAATAATGAGAATGCAAGAAAAAATTTCCAAAGCTTCGCTCTGCATCTTATTCTTCTACATATGATTCAACAATCTTTACATGATATCAGAGCCAGGTTTTGATCATCTGATCACGTAAGGGTGACTGATAAGTTGGAGGCTTGTTATGAGGAGCAATTGCAGCTACATGGGTCTGGTCATCCCGGCATGTTGCTAGTCTCATCTCCTTTCACAGACACCAACTATTGGGTTTGGAAGAATGCAATAATCACTGCCTTAAAATCTAAAGTTAAGCTCATAATGATTGATAGAACTTGCCCCATGCTGAATACCGATTTGAATTTTTTTTTAAGGTGGAAGAAACTACACAGTATGGTTGTTTTTTGGATTTAAACAGCCATATCAAAGAACCTTGTTTTTAAGTTTGCTTTGTCGGTAATGATGTGGTTTGTGGAATGAGATTGAAGAAAGGTATGTGTCATGCCCCGATTAAATAAAGGATAAATCACGAGGTGCATCATGGAGGAATACATGACATGTGTGTTTAGGGAAATAGATAACATGAATCTAAACAACTACAAGCATCCAAACACAATTTATAAGCAAAAGATGCCTCTCTGAAAAGGGATCGAGACTCTTCGGATGACGGGATTTAGATTGTAAGTACATCAAAAGGGAAAACAAGCATATAAGAGTTTTGTTGACAGCGGAAAGTTTTAAAGGAAAATATATATGAGGATGGATTCTCTAATCCTAACTATTACAAAAAAGATGAGGTTCCTTGCCAAGCAATGTCGTTCCCCGTCATCACCACCGTCAAACTGCACATTTTAGAAATAGTATACAGAGCTGAGTACTTGAAGGTACCCAGTGGACACATGCCCAAAAATATAAGTAAGTGAATGTTATACCTTTCATTTACGACCACGCGTGGAATTTTATTTTAGAAAAATCCTCCCATTGTGCCAAAACATTTCAAATTTTAACCCGGGTTCAAATACGTCTCATTTGTTACACTATCTGCAATATGAGTGTGATTCGAGCATTGGCCATTAGGGATGTCAATTTAGCCCGGGATCGACGGATTGGCCCGAATAACCCGAGCCAAACACCGGGTTAGGGTTGAAAATTTCTTAACATATAAGAAACCGGGCTAAATGGGTGGCAGGTTAAACAGGCTGAACTCGCCGGGCCACGAGTTGGCCCGACGGGTCAATCCATTTTTTTAAAAAAGATATTAAAATATTTTAATATAAGTAAATTATTAAATTTTGGAAAAAATAAATATCAACTATTTTATATTGTACTTGTATTATATTTAGATTGAAGTGCTTAAGTAAAATTTTATGTCACACAAATGATATAATTATATTTTTACTACTTAGAAATATAGTTTAAATAAATAATTTCAAAGAATATTTAAGAAACAATTGATTTCTATAATCTTAATTATTATTTTAAATAAATTAAATTCTAAGAGTCATTTAGATTTACAAACTTATAAAATTATTTAGTAAAATTGTAATATCTTGTCAAATAAATACTTATTATAGTTTACTTTATATCATAGTAAATTATTTAATATAATTGTGAGACCTCATCAAATTTCTTATGATATATAATTATATATATATATATATCAACATGATATATCATGTCTTTTGTAATTAATATATTTAATATGATTATTTAATTTATCTAATGTCTTAATATACAACATTTTATGCTAGTATTCAATTGTAAAAAAAATTATATATATATATATATATATATATATAATTAATTATATTAATAAAATAATAAATATTTAAGTTTAATAAAAAAATAAAAATAAAAAAATTGTAATTTTGTCAGCCCGACGGGCCAGCCCGAAAACCGAAGGGTTAGGGTTAGGTTTGAAAATTTTCAACCCGACAAAAGTTGCGGCCTGTTTAACCCGGACCGATTAACCCGCAGCCCGATAAGGCTGGCCCGAAACCCGGTGGGTTGGCCCGTTTGACATCCTTATTGGCCATCTACACCGGTCACGAAGCACATTCAAGCTAAGGCGCTACCTTAACGAGTCGGCATCATAGTGTACTAATCACTAACATCTCTTTCAATACCAGACACGATCGTTACACATAAATATGCACACAACTGCGTAACATGTTCTTCCCTAAGTGGAGATCCTCCAACTTAGAGAACAGATAGATAAGCATAAACATTTAGGCAATGCCATAAGCTTTAAAAAACATGTTTTTCATATCGTTTAAGCTCGAGGCTCGAAAATCAAAACAGTTATTCGTTCGTATTGTATTGAAATTACTGCCCACCTTAAGGTAGGTGTGAGGTGATCCGCTTCGGCGCGCAGATTCAGATCAAGCTTTGGGATTTCCTAAAGATAAATTAAATAAGCGCTATAATAAAAGTGGTATTTCATACTGAAAGAGCAATTCTTCCATTATGATTATTATTATGCAAGTCGAGTCTTTGGGACTTCCGAGCCTTGATTAAAGAGTGTTTATTGGCTTGAGTTGATTCATATAAAGGAAATGGGAAGAATAAATCTTGGATCATCAAAGAATTTAATAAGGCATTCTCGAATCAAATGAAGTTATTGAAGTTTTCCCATGAACGGATCATAGGTGATTGTGGTTCGAAACAAAAGGTGTAAGCCTAATTAAGGCGGATTACAAATGAAGATATTGACCTCAAACATACAAGGTTAAGTGTTGACTTTAAAAGAACAAATGCTTGTATTCAAGTTGTTTTGGGCATAAAATAGATTATTTGGGGTGGGTTAAATGGCTAAAAAGAGGTTTTTGTACCACTAAAAAAGGGTACAAGGAACGAGTTTGGATAATGTTTCAAAAAGACGAAGTTTTCGAGCAAAAAGGGTCTGAGTCGACCCCTGTATCGGTCAACACAGGATCCATATCGGTTGACTTGTTTTAAGTCGATAGATCTAGGGATGTCAATTTATCCCGGGACCGACGGTTTGACCCGAATAACCCGAGCTAAACACCGGGTTAGGGTTGAAAATTTCTTAACCGATCAGAAACCGGGCTAAATGGATAGCGGGTTAAACAGGTTGGACCCGCCGGGCTACCCCATTTTCTTTAAAAAAATATTGAGATATTTTAATAAAATTAAATTATTAAATATTGCAAAAATAAATATCAACTACTTTATACAAGATTTATTTTATATTTAGATGAAAGTGTTTAAGTAAATTTTATGTCACACAAATGATATATATTTTTTACTATTGATAAATATTATTTTAAATAAATAATTTAAGAGAATATTTAAGAAACTATTGATTTCTAAAATATTATTTATTATTTTAAATAAATTTAATTCTTAGAGTTATTTAGATTCACAAACTTATAAAATATCAGTAAAACTGTAATATCTTGTTAAATAAATACTTATTATAGTTTACTTTATGTCATAACAAATTATTTAAGATAATTGTGAGACATCATCAAGTTTTTATAATATATAATAAATTTTATATATATATATATATATATATATATATTATAATATGATTTATCATGCAATATTCTTTTGTAATCAGTATATTTAATTAATTTATTTAATAGAATATTATTGGAGTTATATAATTAAATAATATGATTATTTAATTTATCTAATGTCTTAATATAAACATTTTATGTTAGTCTTATATTATAAAAATAATTATATATATAAATATATTTAGTTTTATTAATAAAATAATAAATATTTAAGCTTAATAAAAAATAAAAATTAAAAAATCATAATTTTGTCAGCCCGACGGCCAACCTGCAAACCGAAGGGTTAGGGTTAAGAATTTCCAACCCGACAAAAGTTGCGGCCCGTTTAGCTCGAACCGATTAACCCGCAGCCCGATAGGGCTTGCCCGAAACCCGACGGGTTGGCCCGTTTGACATCCCTAGTCATAGATCTTATTCAAGTCGACCAACTTGAAGCGGTTCTACATGGGTGCTCGGTAAGTGTTTCGATCAACAAATTGTACGTCCATGAAGCTGGATATCAGGAGTTTCGAACTCTGCCTCTGGTGTTGGTCGAAGCAAAGATCCAACGTCGGTCGATGCTCCCCAAAACGGTCGAAACAGAGCTATTTTGGCCGGCTGAAAAAGGGATGTTTGGCTCGACTTGATTGTCCGGACTCGTTTTAATATTTTTAATGATTCTCAAACATTTTTATGTATCTAATAACATGTTGATTTGATTAATAACATGATTAACCACATCTTAGAATAATTTATCAAGATCGAATGTACTAAACTTTTCCGAAGAATTTCAAGAACCAAACAATTTCAAAATTCTCTCCACACATGAATAACACTTCAAATAAGTAGGGATTTTTCTCTCCAACTTTCACATGCAAAAATACAAAATCTCAAGTCCCTCAACCATCAACACCTTATGATTCATGATTAACATGCTTCAAATCATACAACAACCAACAAGGCAAGGTCTTCAAAAATTAAATCTAAACATGCTTAGTCTCTAGTTCCAAGGCATACATGCTAAGTAACCTCTCTTCATACCAATCTCTCTTAAAATGATTTAATCATGCTCATCGAACACACCTCAACATTCTCATGCTTGATTTTAAATATGAAGAGCATAAGCTTCAAGGGCAAAGAGGTTGGTGTTCTAGGTCACAAGAGAACTTACCCTGGAAGTCCTTTGATTTTTCTTTCTTCCTTTAAGCTTCTTGGTTGGAAAACTCTAGCCTTGAATCTTGGTTCCTCTCCTTAGCTCATGGAGGAAAAACAAGAGAAGAAAAAATGGTGGTGAGTCTCCAAAAATGACAAGTCGTAGGTGATAAACAAACTTCTAATGCTTACCTTCAACCAATGATCAAGTGTACTGGTGATCTTTCCGGAAGGTGGATCAAGCCTTCAAAATGAAGAACTTGTGAAGAAATCTATCTCTCTCTCTCTCTCTCTATGTTCGATAATAAGGGAAGGCAAAGAGGGGGAAATGAAATGATTTCCATACTTAAATCAAATAAAACTTGGTTGCCAAGTTTAATAAATTAAAAGACAATTTAGATAAATGGATCTGAATCGCATTGAATGCATATCCGATTCCACCATGCATACAATTTGACTATACAGAAACATAATTAAAAATCTTGCAATTTAATTCAAGATTCAATTGAAAGAAATATTAGAAAACCCTGTTATCCCGATCAGATCTTCAGATCTGTATCACGTTGCTTTTCCAATCCTGCTACTTGTGAGGATTCCACATAATTGCACTGCACGAGACAGAGTCGAATTCTTTCTTCTCCCACTATAGTAGGTGCCGCACCCTCTCTCACTCTCTAGTATATAGTTGTTCTTTACAATTTTGTCTGTAATTCACAACTTCTTTGGGGTTTATTGTATTCGATTATTTTCTGCAATCTTAATTGTTTGGATCTTATATTTACATGGCCCTGTATTCGTATGAATCAAAGTTCAACAAAAGTTATATTCTTTTTAATAGCAACCCTACAAATCTAACATTTTTTTTTCTTTTTTGGTTGTCATCTCACTTCTTTCTAATTTATAATTAATGAAAAATGAAATTATTAGATTCATTATTTACACCACTGGTTAAACTAATGGTCAAGATGACATATTAGTTTCATTGTTATACTATTAGTTTTTCAAATCATTTAAAAATCAAACCATTATAATATAGTTTGATTAATTTAATTTAAAATAGTTATTTGGTCAATTTATTTTGTGAGATTTTTAACTGTATCAATACTTTATATTTCAAATCATCGAAACTGAAACTCACACAGCCCTGATTATTTTTTATGTCAAGACTATATCTAAAAGTAAAAGAAGAGAGATAGATAGAGAAATTTGAACATCCACAGCTAATATACAAGCATGATAATGATGCTACTCCAACACCTTCAAACAGAGGACTTCAATCATCCATTTTCAATTACAACAAAAACTCGTACCCCAAAAAAACATGCGTCAATTACCAATTACTCAAGCTGAGCATACCAGACACCTTGGATCTTGACATCTTTGGGAGCCTTGGATCCCAAATCTGTATCGGACGGCTGAATGCTCTCGAACACTCCGATCACCTCCCCGGTCTCCGGCTTGCTCTTGGTCACGCTCAGCGTGATCTTCCCCGTCGACGAAGCCACGTTCTTGTTGTTCTCCTTCTCCAGCTCCTCCTCATCTCCACGCCCTCCGGCAGGCAATGCCACGGCGTTGTCATACCCGGTGGAGCCACCACGGCCCTTGGGGTCGAGGAAGGAGGATCCTCTGTAAGACGGCACCAGGAACTCGCCGCTAAAGCTGTCTGGTTTTCCAGTGGCTACCAGATTCTTGATGGTGAAGAGGAAGGGCACGCGCTCTCCTCCCGGCAGCTGGACGGTGACGGCGGCGTAGTCGATGCCGTCTTTCTCCTCGAACTTGAGGTTCCCGTCTGGAGATACCTCGAGAGGGCCCTCGATTTCATCAAGGGTGTATGTGAGACGGGTCATGAGCTTGGTTTTCTGGAACTCCGGCGGAGCGTTCTTGCTGACTCCCTCCGCCTTCACGGTGAAGGAGGTGGGCTCCAGGCAAAATTTCTTGGCGTTGTATTTGCCTGGCTTGAAGGCGAAGCCGTCCACGCCGCCGTCGATGGTGGGGCACTGGTTGGCTGTGCCGGTGCCCTTCACTTCCAAGTACGTCTTGCTCTGGATCTCGTCGAAGGTCAGCCTCTTGGGCACTCCTTCAGCATTAGCTCCCTGCCAACATCCCATTTTGCATATTTCTTGAATGTGGGAACTAAGCAGTGCAGAATCTAAGCTAAAAAATATCATATTTTATGAAGCATAGTGTGATTATTTCAAGAACAAATGTAAAATACCGAAACGACGAGGGCGGAGGTGGCGAGAGCAAAGCCAGCGATCTTTGCAGCATCGGTGCATTTCTGAGCAAAGTCTTGAAGAGAGCAAGTCAATCTTGCGGCGGAGGGCTCGACCCCGAAAGCTTTACCGACGCCTTGGACAGGGCGGAGCTGGAGGCTGGGGCCGCTGCTCCGACCAAGCTTGGTTGGTTGCAAGAGAGTAGCGGCGGCCTGAAACGGTGAAGTCGCCATTTTTTTGGGGATGAATGTAGATGAGAGAAGAAAGAGGTGGCAAGAGTGGATATTAGTTGAGTTTGTGGGGGAATGGTTCTCCACAAATCTAGTTTTGGTGGTTGGAGGAGTTACAAAGATAAGAGATAGGATATGGCCTTCTTTCATTGGTTATACATCAGTTTGTGGTCTTATAGCCTGCCACCGTGGCCATTTTTGTGCGTTGGATAATGAATTTTTTTATATATAATAAAATAATAAACATGAAAAAAAATAAAATTGGCCCATGCAGGTCTCGAACCTGCGACCTTCGCGTTATTAGCACGACGCTCTAACCAACTGAGCTAATAGGCCATTTGTTTTAAAAATTTCAAAAAGTATATATTTACTCTTATATATTACAAGAGCATAACATATGATACTTATTCGATGAGGTGCGACAAATTTCATAAAATTGTCAAAACATCCAGTTTTCAAATATTTAAACTTGTGCTCACTTTAATATTTATCAATTAAGTGAAACCAAATTCGAAAAACTTAGAATTTATTATTCAAAACAAATTATCCCAAGTATAACAAGATTTGACATTTCTTATGACTAATATATAAGTGCGTGCGGGTAGCATTGAATTAAATCAATAAAAAGATAGATATCAGAACATAAAAACTGATCCGAGTTTAGTCTTCAAATCTTGCATTGTAATTGAAATGTTCATCAATGTTGCATGAGTGGAATTTGACTTAGTCTTCATAGTAGACGAATTACAGTGCCTTCTCAAATGTAGATGCATTGCGCAGCATAGAACAACTAGATCACGTAAGTAATTGCAACTTCATTCATTCTGCATTGGTGTCGACCCTACTTGTGAGAAGATAGAGAGAATTTCAGGACATACCGCCATTACCATTGTTTGAGGAATCAATTGCAGGTTTCTTTGCTGGGCTGGATTGGGTGGTCGAGCTCATCACAACACGCTTCACTCCTCTTCCCACCACGCCTAGATGTGTCACTCCAGAAGCATCGTTCGTATGGGCTGTAGAAACAGTTGGAGAGTCTGCATTTCCACCAGTACTGGCAGTGCCCAACTGAGAGGAGCTCATTGCTACTGAACCAGCACTCTGCTCAATAGCCCTAGCTTTTGCGGATATAATCCCACCAAGGATGTCTGAGAGGATAGATTTTGGGTTTGAGACAAGTTGCTGAAGATCTTCAAGCTGCAACCAGACGAGTAACAGTTAATGCAATTGAAACACACACTTTTCAACAAGCATGGATCTTTCTGTAGACTTGCCTTCTTTTCTAACTCAGTACACAGACCAGTGAGTGTTTCAATTTCGGATTCTTCATCTCCCACACCATCACCTACAACAGAAGATGGTTGACCAGTTATCCCCGTTTCAGAAGTGGTTGGTGCTTCTGCTAAACCTGAGAAGTTCTTCGCTTCATCGGAGAGTCGCTGAACTCTAGACTTGCAAATTGAAATAGCTTTCTGACAATATGGAATAGCTTCTTCTGCTTTCGAACCAATTTCCAAACACAAGCATATCCTAAAATTCCTGAATTTCTGTTGAGGAAGATACTTTTTTATTTTCCAGAACATGTTCACAACCCAGATATTATTTAAATTTACATCCTACTCATCAATTTGGAAAGATGAAACTAAAAAATTTGTCTATGACTTGCAAAAGGATACAGCTCAGCAATAAGCCTACTATCAGGTTCAACCAAGCGCTCCAAAACAGAGAGTGCCTTCAAGTAATCACTCAATGAAGTTTCGACATCCTCTATACAAAGAAAAATCTTCTTTAGTGAGCAACCAAAGCCCAAATAACCACTTTATCTGGGTAAAACTCTATTGTAACAACTAACAACCATTGGGAATAATGGGACAAGAAAAGACAGACAGAGACAAAGAGAGAAAAACCTCTTTCTAGAGCAACTTCTGCCAAAGCTGACAATATGTCCACCTTTTCCATTGTGTCATCTGAGGACTTCTCAACAATGGCGCGAGCAACATCAAGCATCTTCCATGCCAAATCAAGGTCAGACTCATCCTCATCACCATCAGCTTCATCCTCAACATCGCTATCGTTGTCACCTTCTTCATCTTTCGCCTCTACATCTAATTCCCAAATACAAACGTTGTATAAGAAAGCCTCCCATTTTCAAGAAGCCATCAAAGAATGAACATACAAATCATATTGACTCCAATTGTCGCTCATAATTACGACATAACTGGCAAATGAATCATGTTACTGTCCAAAAAGACCTGTGCCAAGCCCTTGATGGCTAACACTATGACAACCAAATAGGTCAATCCACAAGTTTTGATGTAAAAATGCACATTACCTATATTCAACGCAAAAATTATAATATAAGTGCTACTGATGTCATCTAAAAAAGATATTGATCTGCAGAACTAATTACAAAAACCAGATTTTCTCAAACAGAGAGTACACACACACACACACACACACACACACAGAGAGAGAGAGAGAGAGAGAGAATTAGCCTGTTCTGAATATTCTACAGCAAAAATACATGAACAACCTAACTCGTAGTGCCTAAAATGCTACTCATGCATTTATGTACACTATATATATATATATATATATATATATATATATATATATATAAAATAAGCAGATGCAGTAAATTATATCCATGTAGCAACATCAACTATAGAGAGCATCAATGCCCTCATAAAAGGAGCACATATTTCGTTTTTCACCTTGTTCTGCATTATTTGTAACTGAGGCAGCTGATGATTCACCATTGACGGCAATTTTTGTTGAACTTTCTTTATTGGAATCTTCTTGAGAGTTACCCTCTTTTTTCGGCATAGAACCCAATGGATCAGCCTCCTCTTGGGCTTTGTATAGCAGAGCCCGACCATATTGATAGTAAGCATCAACACACTCAGGAGCAAGTTCACCAAAATGCACAGCCCTAAAAACAATTTCAATCATACAATGATTAGGTTACAGAAAAACAAATCATAATAAAATGCCGAGTATCTGAATACTTCTTATCCTATGCGAGCATTCGGTAAGCTACAAATAAAAACAGGAAGAGTACATACAATCTCCTTTATGAGACGAACACTACTCCTAAGTTTTTAAAAAATAAATCGAATCCTCTAACAACATAAGAAACGCAACCGAGTCCCCGACCTCACCTCGAATATTTGAAGCCAAGTCCCAACTATTAGTTCATAATGTAATAGATATAACATAAAAATATATGTATCACCTGATTTCTAGGGCACGGCTATAGCAGTCAGTGGCTTCAGCGTAATCCCTCTCCTTGGCGGCCGCAGAGCCACGAGCCATCAACTCGTCGGCGTATTCCAAGGTCTTTTCGCGTTCATCGTCGTTCGTCACGGCTGAGCTTTCGCCAGCGTTGATGTTGCTGTTACAGGCGGATTCCGTGCCGCCAGCGACGCCGGACTCAACTGTCGCATCAATTGAGTTAGGGTTTTGTTCGTCTCCGGGTACTTGCACTTCGGCGTTCGGCGCTTCTTCAGCCATTTTCGAATCAGAACAAGAAATTTGGAAACACTCGCCCACTTCCAACGCAAATGAAAGGAACCAAAACCCTCTTGGCGCAAAATCGATTGAAAAATTGAAGTGGGAAGACTTTATATATTGAGCTCCCAACCGCCCACATGGAACGGCGTCGTGTTTGCGTCAAAGCAGTTCTGGGCTCTCTTTAATCACTGGGCTTGAATTGATGTATATGATGCAGTTATGGCCCAACCCAAAATCCAATATTAATTTCTCTATGAAAATATATTCAATATTTGTAAATTAATTCTAATTCTTTCACTTTTGAAAAAAAAAAATTCAACTAAAATTCAATCACCACATTTCAAGGTTTGACTAGACTATCCAAAATTAAACATGGTATTAAAATAAAATGACTCAAATTGCCAATAAATTAAAAATCAACTCAGCTAGTCAGCTGTCAACTCATTTTATGCAATAAAGGTGCAAGTCTTTTTATAGGACCTTTTTCTGAATTTATAACGATTTTCCTGTGTTACGGAGTGGGATTTGAGAGTTGAGTTTTTTTTACTCTCCACTTTTCTTCCGTCAATTATTTGAGTTAAGTTGCGTCAATTTTATTTTTATTTTTATATTTGTTTTGGTTTTTAATGTAATATTTGTTTTCAACGTTGATTGACTATCGCACCAAAAAGATACAAATATAGGGGTAATTTTAAATGCAGTCACCCATTTTTTCAACATAACCACTATTTCAATACATGGAATTTTGCAAACTCTTTTAAAAGATTTTCGAGAGAAATATCATCTGAATCCGAGCAAATAGATTCAAAGTCCTCGAGAATGCATGCAGAAGAACTGAAACTTAGGTTGGGATCAGTTATCAAATTTTCAGTTTGCAGTTCTTCAGTTTATGCATCTGAGACGTCTTCTCCAAATGCAGCCATGAAAATCAAGAGGGCTTCCTCGTCCGATTCATCATCTAATGTGTAATAGTCATCATCGTTATTGGGTATGTGGAACTTCAGTTCTGGAGAGCACGGCCTTTGCAACAACTTTTGAGGCTCTCTTCTCGAACACCTTCTTCAATCTCTCCCTCACGTTATTTTAGTATTTTCTTAGTGTATTTTATGTTCTTTTGAGTGTTTCTAACCCGTTATTGTGTCGTATTTACCTATGTTTGCATTGTGTGTCTTGTATAGTTGTGTTTTGCTGTTTTAGTTGTTTTGCAAGGAAAAAGAGTGAGATTAACCAGTTTTCATGCCAAATGAGTGAAAGAGTAATCTGCTGACTGTTATGCTACAACATTGGAGTGGCATTACTGGGAGCTGAGAGACTGCACCAGGGGGGACCACTTTGTTGTTTCTAGCTTTACAAGTGTCACTCGAATTTTGGAGACAACACATAAGGGCAAAAAGGCAGCACACCTTTTTTGGATGAAATAAGGCACAACAAAAGGGGATTTCAACACCATTCTTCTACAACAAGCCACATTTTGGATAGAGGAAATTTTGGGAGGCTGCGCAGAGATGGAGGAAGGAAAAGAGCAACAACAGCTGGACACAGTGTTGCTGGTTTTCTTGTTTCTTTGGTTTATGTTTTGAATCAATACAATAAAGGATAGTTGAAATATGTGTAAGTTTTATTTTATTTTTAGTTTAAATATGAGCTAAGTTATTCTGCACTTGGGTTGTGGATTTCTTATTTGATTTTGAATATATGTTAATGGCTGATTTTGCTTGAATCTGAGTTTGTTTATGATTTGGGATTATTTAATCTCTTGAGTACGGAAGTGAGTGGAGATTTATCACCTATTGAGACCGGAAGAAGATATAGGCCGAGGAAACCATAAGCGGTCATGTTTATTTCATAGGCATATGGAAAGGCATGACTTAATGTCAACCTCAGTCCACAATTGTTCTCATTTGATTATCATCACAAGCATAGGCATATGATGTATGATAGGAAATTGTAGATCTAGTAGAGTGGAAACTTGCTAGGCACTTTGTGTGTGATTTTAAGACTCAGAGTTCATACGAGATCTATGCTCTAGCATGTAGGACAGTGAAAGATTAGAAATCTAACTCAAGTGTGTTACTCTTCCTTTGCTTGCACGTGTTAGTGGCCATTTGTGATTAGTTTATGATCAGAAGGGTTGTTAATCTTGTTCATTTCAGTTTGCTTTTCACTTTAGTTTATTGCACATTTAAATTTGAGTACCAAACCTATTTTGCAAGAAATATTGTGTGCACAACTTGATTAAACACTCTCTAGGGTTTGATATCTGGTCTCCTAGACTATATTACTTGTTAATTATGTATACTTGCGCATTGTTCTATAGATACACTGCAGCACACAACTGTGTATTCCAAAAAGTAGATAACTCAGAAAGATGTCCATAGAGCATCATAGTCATGGGAATCATATTGCTGAAAGGGATTTGCATCGCTTTAAAGGCTCTAAGAAATAGGATGTTGGCGGAACTTTCGTTATCAACCAGGAGCCGTTTCACATGGCAATTAGAGATGATCATTGTAATAACCAAAGCGTCGTGATGAGGGTGTTCCAGTTCTAGGGAGTCATCACTGGAAAACTCAACGATCTCGTGAGTGACCTTGTGGCGAGTGAGTTCGGACTCGCCATTAAGGAGTCTTCGGGCCCGCTTGGCTGACGACCACGATACTCTGCTTATCTCTGAACCTCCTTGTGATTGAGTGTATGATCTTTTCGGGCCTAGGGGATTTCTATGGTGACACGTCTTTGTGTTGATCGTCGGTTTGGTTCCCGTGGGTCCATTTCTATGGTGACACGTCCCTTGAACTGAATCACCAAATCTAAATAAGCAGGACCAATCACGGATGTTGAATACGATAGGCAATTCATAAACCCTAGCATACTCCTATGAATTTAATGCGTGGATATAGATATTACCGTTAATCCGTAGAGTCTGGTCCGATCTTTCGCGTTTGAATATCCAATCTTTAATTCAACCACGTGATTCAATTAAATATGAGGAAACAGAAATTAGTAAACTAATTTCTTGATTTAATCGAATAAAAGAAAAACAAAAAGAAGAAAGCGTGTTCTCCAGATCAGATCTTCAGATCTGTATCCCAATGCTGCTCAGATCTGCTACTGGTGAGGATTCCACATATCTGTGATGTGTAGGCCGGAGTCGAAATCCCTCGTCTCCCAAACACACAGGTGCCGCCCTTCTCTCTCTCTCTCTCTCTCTCTCTCTCTCTCTCTCTCTCTCTCTCT
>JAPKLW010000523.1:209089-228746 GCA_026898455.1 Plectranthus barbatus
TCTCTCTCTCTCTCTCTCTCTCTCTCTCTCTCTCTCTCTCTCTCTCTCCCTCTCCCTAGGGTTTCAAACTAATTTGAATGTTCTGTGGTGGCTAGGGTTTCAGAGAGAGAGTTGTCTATTTATAGACCTAGGGTTTTAACCCTTATGGGCTACTGGGCCTTTTTTCAGCATATTTATTTGGGCCAGACTTGGGACCTAATGCAAATAATAAAGTGGTGAATTAATTAATTTCCATGTCTAGAACCCAGGACACAATTAATTAATTAATTAATATTAATTCTTTTTCACCACAGAATTGATACTGACCTACCCCTTTATTACCACGTTGTGAGAACGGGCTACATTTATCTGAGAATCCTCATATTTAAGGTTACCAGACATTCATTAATTAATCGGAGCTTCTGACAAGCTCTATCTACAATTAATTAATACTCCCTCCGTCCCACCTCAATTGTCCCATTTTCCTTTTTCGTCCATCCCACCTCAATTGTCCCATTACTTAAAAAGGCAACTTTTTCACACTCAACAATAAAATATTAATTCCACTCAACTTACTTTACACTCACACTCCTTGGTTATTGTGCCAAAAGTCACCGGGACAATTCAGCCGGGATGGAGGGAGTATCTTATTTTCCTGAGCAGTACCACTCAAACCTTATCACTCGTGCCTGAACTTAATCAGCCTACAGGACTTTGGCACGATGAACATTATTGAGCTCCTCAGGGAATGTCCTCATGCTATTACTCGGATATGGTTACCTAAGTTCAGTCTCAGGCTGTACTACACGAACTGCTGCTACCCAAAATGCAGATATATGAGCACGTTACTAAGGCTCTCCACCATGGCAAATCAAATCAACAGTCAACCCGTGCATACCCCTGAACCTTCGTTAGGGTTTGGACTCAATCAAGAACGAGATCTTGTATTCGCTGATGTCAAACAGAAAAATACATCTCAATGTGGTCCAATCAATACGCCACCCTTGCGTACCAGTATATCAAATAACCAAGGCAGATCACTTCTTCCGACTATGTTGCAGCCATCTGGACAGACGTATCCTCAACGCTGTCTCGGCTGTGATAATATTTATGTCTCACTAGGTCAAGTGATCATACTATCTTCTGTGATCTACAACACGCCGTATGATCATTCCTATTGCTGAGACAGGAGTATACCATTGTTACGTGCATGTAAGTTTGTTAAACAGATAGGAGAAAAGTCAATCGTATACTCATTGTAATAAATGCTTTCAGTATACAAAGCCCAACATAGGTGCCCCTGATCCCCGTAAAACTCATAAAACTTCTTTAGATCTCGAGACCTTGGATCCGACTTCATCTTTCCTTGCCATCGTACGACTCTGCTTAAATCCTTCAGCACTGTGTTCACAAGGCGAGTAGCGTCTATGCATAGGTTGTAAGACATAGGTTCTCGCCCTACCTCATCGACCTGACCCTTACCATAGGGATGACTTTGGTTTTCTCTTCTATCGTGCGGTTTGAGGTACCTGTCGGCCCTGGGCTGTTCGCGATGGGAACTAGTTTGGGATCAAGCCCCGGTCTTGGTAGTTCGACTGGTACCGGTGAGTTTAGCAGCTCACTCCTCATTCTTCCTAGCGATACGGTCTGGCTCGTCCTCCTCCCACTTGATTTGTACCCAAGCTTTGCTGAGGACTGTGTCCACGTCACTGCAGGGGTACGTAGTTAGCTCCCGATATAGGAAGGAGTCAACGTCGAGGCCATTCCGAAAGGCGTATATGGTGGTCTGTGGAGTGCATTGTGGCACTTCCATTAGCTCCTTGTTAAAACGCCCCACGTAAGACCTAAGGGTTTCACCTTGCCTCTGCCTGATATTGTTGAGGTCCTCGGGGTGCTTACCGACCCTCCTGCTATTCGAGTATTATCTTCGGAAAGCATGGTGGAGCTCGGAGAAGGAGGCGATTGACCCCTTGGGTAGGTTCACGAACCATGCAGTGCAGAGCCTGTCAGGCTAGACCCAAAGTTTTTACATATACATGCCTCCCTGAGCGCGCTCAACACCGATGTAGTCAGCATCTTCAGCTTGTCGAGCGCGATATGGTCCTCAGGGTCGGTAGTCCCATCATAAAGGGTGAAAGCTGGAGGAGTGAACCGCATCAAGATGTCCATATCCGTGACTGAAGCTATGAATAGAGAGCCTGCATAGCTATCGTGGGCGACGGTCGGTTTGGGTGGTTGGACCCCAGGGATCCGGGTCAGCATTGACTCAAAGAGGGCAAGCCTAGCCTCCAATTGCCTGTCATATCTGCTAGTTCAGGGGTCGGTCGTGCGAGGGGTCCTCCTTCTATTGCATGTCAGGGCATCGTTGTCATCAACATCCTCGATATTGACCCTGGGGTCGTGCAGTGGAGAGCCTTATCCTTCATAGCTGAGGACTCAGGCCTTTCAGTTCGGGGTCGACCCCCGAGGGTCTGTCTTTGCTGGCGCAGTTCCTAGTTCTCCCTCCAGAGTGCATGATTTGTCGCCTGGAGGGCTTCATGCCTTGCGTTCATGGCCCTCTGGCTCGCCTGCATCTGTTCCAGCAGTCGTGCCACTGCGGGGTCGGTGGCGACCTTTATGTCTACAGTCGAGGTCGTCGTTCGCCTGGCTGCAAGAGCGTGAAGTGGCGGAGCCCCAGCGCGGGTCTCGTTCACCATGCGAGTTAGATCTGCAATAGGGATGAGATTGGTGCCTTCGGTCCTAGCCCCCGCAGGCACAAGCAGCTGGTTCTTGTCGACTCCGCGTCCGATGTGTTGTGTTCCTGCCATTGTGCTAGAAGTTTATCCTAAGAGCCCCACGGTGGGCACCAAAAATGTTGAGGTTTGATTCGAAACATTTCGAGACTCCTAAGATCTTGTTGGTACAACGGTAGTGCACATGTGCTTCGAATTAAATGCATAATACATAAGTAGATTGCAAGCAGGGAATTTGAAGAGAACAACGATAATAAGGGAACTTGTATATTTATTGCATGAGAATTGAATTTCACAGAGTTGCGACTTGCTTTTAGCGTACCAAAAAATATACAAATTTCATGAAGGGACCCTCCTTTTATAGGTGAAGGAGGGGCCCGGGCCCGGTTACAGGGGTTTTGGGTCGTGTGGTCCGACCCCGCGATTGGTAACGACCCTAGTTTTTTCGGAATGGTCTCCAAAAATTTTGGAGTCGGTTAGGGTCGGTGCCGCAGCTTCTCAACAGCTCTTTTCTCTTGGGTCGGTGGTGAGGCTGCTACCAGGGTCGATGTTGATCTCGACCCTGATGCCTTAACCGAGGTAGGTTTCACTCTCATGGCTGACAGTTGCATTTCGTGGGCTGGTTATGTGCTTAGTAGGCTTCTATCCGCCTGGATCTAGGCCGTTGGGCCAGGACTCAACAGATAGCTTAAGCTTGAACCTCGTGTACTTAGACAGATACACAGAATAAGTAGCTTGAGCAAAGATGCTAAGCCTCGTGTTTAGACATGGAAATTCAGGTAGCTTTTGAGAGCTTCTGAGTTTTCACTTAGACAAAGTTTTTGCTTAGCTTTTCGCGTGATTCAGGTAATGATTTCTGTCGAAGTGGCCTCCTATTTATAGGTGGATGGTCGATGGTTTGAAATTATGCCCGTTAGAGACAAGATCCAGTCGTTAGAGACAAAAAAATCGCATTCAATCATCGCCCATTCCTCTCTGAAGTGGCAGCCTGCTCTCTGCTCTGCTCTGCTTTGACTTGCTTTTGCAGTGTACTATTCACCTGCTCTTGTCAAAGCGAAAGTCAGTTCGAGGAATTGGAACTGAGATTCCTCGTACGTCTTTAGTGATCGACACTTTTAAGGAATCTTGGACAAGACTTGAGTTCCACTCAGATTCCTTTTGTCTCCTTGCTTTTCATGTGCATTTGAGTTCTGAAACTGAAAATGAAAACTAGAATCCTCCTGATTTTAAGTTTTAAGTTTTTGCTTTTCTTCAGAGAAAAATTCAGTTTCTTTCTGGACATTTAAGTTTTTGTTTTTGAAACTTGACTTCATCATTTCAAGTTTCTTCTGAAACTTAATTCTTGACTTCTTGATCTTCTAAGCTTCTAATTTCTAGTTTTTATTACAACTCAATATATCCTAAACAAATATTACATGAAGAAACATACTAGAGTCCCATATATGTTATAATAGAAGCTGAACAAAATTTTTTCTCCATATTTCATCATTTAAATATGGGTTTTAAATAAAAAAGTGTAAAGGGAATTTTCTTTGATACATTTGTGCAATTAATGATCATTTAAATGAAAAGCAGTTTTAACTTTGTAAGCAATGATATCAACTATATTATGGACGATCGATTTCGAAACCTTTGACTTAAAAGTAAAGAAGAATACGTAAGGCAGTTTGAACAAACCCAGATTCCAAATTCAAACTTGAAAATTTCCGAGAGAGTTCGCCTTTAACTTAACTCCAAACTCCATATTTTTCACCCTATGTGACTAATCGTTGAGTTATTGATTCGTGGCTAATATTTAAAATTGATTATTTCTAGCATATATCTCTACTAGCTAGTAGTGGTTACAAACATATTGGAAATTATAATAACAAACTAATATTATTCACGTGTAAAAAATAATAGGTTTTTCGTTGTCGTGGCTTGGCGGTGAGTAGTTTTTAATACATTAAATGCGATTTAATCTGGATTAGTCGAATTTTGACGAAAAAAAGTCACAATGCAGTAGATACGTAGAGATACTGTTAGGTGTGTATTAAATCCTGGACCCATTAATTTTAAATTAAATATAGAAGAAACATCATCCATTGTTATAAAAAAAGAAACACCAGATTTTTAAGATGATCATTGAAGGATAGCATTTTTTACTAGTTTTAATTACAATATAACATCTGATTTAATGGTCTTTGGAATAATTTAAATTGGATCCTATTGTGATTTTTTTTACTTTAATTTGGATATGAAGGGATAGCATAATAATTTCTCATTGTTGTTCGATTCTTGGATCTAAAACTAATAGTTTTGTATTAATCATATAATCTCGTTATTTATAATAATAATATTTAATTCTATTAATTGTTGATAGTTCAAATTATGTTGATTCTTCACTAAAATAGATCACAGAAGTCTTTCTATGTTACAATGTATATGTGTAAATATATATTATTTTAATCCTGTAAGAAATATGTTTTTGTATTTTATAAATAAGTTTCATCATTTTTTTTAAGCTTATTGCTTAACATCTAGTGTGAGAGTAATTGTATAATTAAGGAAAATTATCGATTCAAGACCCAAAATATAATTCAATTATCAATTTGAGATTCAAATTTGAAATGATGAATTCTCAATATAAAATCTGAAAAATCATACAATTCTCAATCATTAACCTGATATTCAGGTTCTGAATTGAGAATTTTATGATAATTTATGTAATCTTTCATGTCTTGAATTGAGAATTAGTTTTTCAAATTCTTAATTGATAATTAAATTATCGTTTGAATTTTGATTGATTATAGAGATGTAGTAGTCAAAACACCTCGCTTGTGATCAAAAGATTATAATTTGAACTTCCTCGAGACATCTGGATGTGTCGTGAATGTGTTTGTTTAAATTAATATATTACGCAACAAGGGGAAAAGAAAAAAGAAAAAACGAGTAAGTCATTATCTTATTTTATTTATTTATTAAGTTCAATTTAATTCGGTTTTTAACTGTTTATGATATCATCGTATCGTACGTACGTTCACGGCCTAGTTACAACGGTAGAGTGAGCTCAACTCTTTTTGAAAAAAGTGGGTCATTTACTAGTATTTGGATACCCTCCCTACTTCTACTCCCCCCGTTACAACCTGTCATCTGCAAATCATAGCTCTCTCCAGTCACCCCCCCCCCCCCCTCTCTCTCTCCCCTCATATATATATATATACGCACGCACACAGTCACACACCCACCATTGAGATAGCTTGAATAGAAGATTTGAATTATGGGTATATGCAGTTCTTGCGACTCGACTTCTGTAGCCACGGCTAAGTTAATATTGGAAGATGGGAGATTGCAGGAGTATCCCTACCCCGTTAAAGTTGTTGGAAATTAGATGGGTTTATGGTGGAGAAGTATTTAGGAATTGGGGAGAGAATATGAGGAATTTAGGAGAGGAGGGCTACTTTGTATTTGGAGAATGTTTTGATTTGTGATTGATTACAAACTTAACATACAACCCCTATTTATACTAGTTTACAACCGTTAGGATTATGACATGTCAACTCTAATCTAATGGCTATTAATAATCTTCTAGAGAACTTTATATATAATATCTAGCTCTAGAGAGTTCTATATAAATATCTTATTCTAGATATTTCTAAAAACTATAGGTGACTTCTAGAATATACTACTTAATGGGTCTACACTTTCCTGATACTCCAATCAGACTCCTCAGCTTTACGAAAACATCTTTCTTGAGTGGTTTGGTGAAGATGTCAGCTACTTGATCATGGGTCTTCACATACTCCAACTCAACATCCTTCTTCATCACGCACTCCCGAATGAAATGATAGCGTGTGTCTATATGTTTGCTTCGATCATGAAAAACTGGATTCTTGGCCAAAGCTATGGCAGACTTGTTGTCCACGCAAATCTTTGTTGGCTCCTCTTGTGGAAGACTTAGCTCCTTTAGTAAGTTTCTGAGCCAGATTGCATGGCACACGCATGATGTAGCAGCTACGTATTCCGCCTCGCATGTTGAAAGAGTGACAATAGGTTGCTTCTTTGACATCCAAGTGAAGGCGGTGTCTCCCATGTAGAACACAAAACCACTTGTGCTCTTGCGATCGTCAATATCTCCACTCCAATCGCTATCACTTTGATATAGCGAAGAATCCTTTTAGCTGCTTTCAGATGAGTTGTTGTCGGATTCTCCATGTATCGACTAACAACTCCTACTGCATATAGGATGTCAGGCCTCGTGCATGTTAAGTACCTCAAGCTTCCAACGAGGCTTTTAAAGAGTGTTGGATCCACTCTTTCTCCTTTGTCATTCTTTGATAGCTTGCTTCCACACTCCATCGGTATAGCGACTGGGTTCGAATCATCCATCTTGAACTTCTTGAGTATCTCCTTGGCATATCCTTCTTGAGTGATAAAAATACCCTTGTCGTCTTGCTTCACTTCAATGCCGAGATAGTATGACATTAGTCCAATGTCTGTCATCTCGAACTCCTTCGTCATTTCCTTCTTGAAGTTCTCGAACATTCTTGGATTGCTACCTGTGAAGATTAAGTCATCTACATAGAGGCACACGATCAGTATATCACCATCTTGAATCTTAGTGTAGAGTGCATGCTCATATGGACACTTGATGAAACCCCTCTCTTGGAAGTACTTGTCAATTCGAGCATTCCAAGCTCTTGGAGCCTGTTTTAATCCATAAAGTGCCTTCTTCAATCTTAGGACTTTATCTTCTTCTCCCTTGACTTCGTACCCTTGTGGTTGCTCAATATAGACTTCTTCATTTAATATTCCATTTAAGAAGGCTGATTTGACATCCATTTGATGTATTCTCCACTTGTTTTGAGCTGCAAGAGAGATGATTAGTCGAACAGTTTCTAATCGAGCAACTGGAGCGAATACCTCATCATAGTCGATGCCAGCTCTTTGACTATAGCCCTTTGCTACCAGTCTTGCCTTGTATCTTTCAACTTCTCCATTTGAATTCTTCTTAGCTTTGTACACCCACTTGACACCTATCGCCTTGTGACCTTTTGGAAGTGAGGCTAACTCCCAAGTGTCGTTCTTCTTTATCGCCTTGATTTCTTCATCCATGGCATCTCTCCAAGTCTTTTCTTTCACAGCTTCTTGGAAGTTCATAGGCTCACAGTCCGCAAATAGACAAAATAGAGTGAGATTATCTTGATTTTCAGTTACCTCGTAAATCTCTTGTAGACTTCTGAAGCGTGGAACTCTTTCACTTGAGCTTTCGTCCTCAGAAGTACTTGCGGTTGGTGTTCTCGGTGGGGTAGTAGGCTCCTCTACTTGTTGCTCCAGTTTGTCTTCTTCAATTTGTGGAAAGAAGTTATATCCTTCACTGCTCGTTCTCCAATCCCATTCTGCTTCTTCTTCAAAGACAACATTCCGGCTTATTGTTGTCTTTCTTGTGTTTGGATTGTAGAGCTTGTAGCCTTTGGAGTTGACATCATATCCAATGAAGATGTACTTCTCGCTTTTATCATCGAGTTTGCTTCGCTTCTCATCCGGCACATGTGCATGAGCAATGCTTCCGAACACTCTTAGATGAGAAACATCGGGCCTTCGACCACTCCAAGCTTCTTGTGGTGTCTTTCCCCATAGGCTCTTTGTTGGAGATCGGTTTGATAGATAAACCGCGCATGATACTGCTTCAGCCCACAACTCCTTTGGCAGCTTCTTGCTTTTAAGCATGCTTCTCGCCATATCAAGAATCGTTCTATTCTTTCTCTCCGCTACTCCATTTTGTTGGGGTGTCCTTGGTACCGTCAACTGCCTTCGAATGCCGTTGTTTTCACAATATTTTAGGAACTCTTTTGAGGTAAATTCTCCTCCACGATCAGATCTCATGGCCTTGATCATAAGACCACTTTCCTTCTCCACATAGGCTTTAAACTTTTTGAAGTTTTCAAACACTTCCGATTTCTCCTTCAAAAAGTATACCCATGTTTTTCTTGAAAAATCATCAATAAAGAGAAGGAAATATTTACTCTTACCAAGTGAACTTGGCTTGATAGGTCCGCACACATCTGTGTGTATGAGTTCCAACGGCCTTCTAGCTCTTGAGCTCGACTCCTTCGGGAAGCTTGTCTTGAATTGCTTGCCAAGTAGGCATCCTTCACACACTTGATTCGGGTGGTTGATATGAGGCAATCCTCGAACCATCTTCTTCTTGGATAATAACTCCAATCCTCCAAAGTTTAGATGCCCGAATCGAAGATGCCAAAGCCACGACTCCTCCTTGTAGCACATCTTGAGACATTTTGCAACTTCATTTTGAATGTTTAGGACAAACATTCTATTTTTTGACATCGGGACCTTGGCGATGAAGTTGCTAGAAGAGTCTCTTATAGAAAGGTTATTATCCTTCAATCGTATATCATAACCTTTCTCTAAGAGTTGTCCTAGGCTCAAGATGTTACTCTTCATACTAGGCACATAGTAAACGTTGGAAATAAATTGATGATCTCCATTCTTCAGACGAATTAGAATGTTACCTTTGCCTTTTACTTCCACCTTTGATTCATCCCCGAAGGCTACCTTCCCATTCACGGATTCGTCAAGCTCCGTGAACATGCTTCTATGTCCACACATGTGGTTGCTTGCACCGCTGTCGAGGTACCATTGTTGGCTCCCACCTTTCTCACCGCCTTTATAAGCCAACAATAATGTTTCGTCATCTTCACTCCTTTCTTCGACATAATTCGCTTTCTCCTCAACTCTATATTTAGGAGCTCTACATTCGGAGGCGTAATGTCCAAACTTATTGCAATTGTAACATTTGGCGCGTGATTTCTCATACCTTGAGTTTGTGTTTCCTCTCCCACGACCTCTTGATGAGCTTTCTCCTCTTTGATTGTTGTCACCATTTGGTCTCCAACCTCGTCCACGTCCATGTCCACCGGCTCGTCTTTGTTGACTTGGGCTGCCTTCCTCTTTAGTTGAGCTAACTCGTATCTTGAGTACTTGCTCTACAATATCTTCTTTCTTCTTTTTCTTTTCTTCATAAGCTTGTAGTGACCCAAGAAGTTGCTCTATCGACATGGACTCCAGATCTTTTGTTTCTTCTATTACGGTGACAATGTGCTCAAACTTTGAATCTAAAGATCTTAGAATCTTCTCCATGATTCTTACGTCATCTAACTTCTCCCCATTTCTTTTCAAGTTATTTGTGACTACCAAAACTCTAGAGAAGTAATCGGAGACTAGTTCTCCTTCTTTCATTTGCAAAGCTTCAAATTCTCCTCGTAGAGTTTGTAGACGTACCTTCTTTACTTGATCGGCTCCCTTGTAAGAGGTTCGAAGCTTCTCCCATGCTTCTTTGGCCGACTTTGCTTCTGCGATCTTCTCAAAGGTATCTTCATCTAATCCTTGATAGATTAGACATAGAGCCTTCTTGTCTTTCTTCCTTGAGTCTCTCAAACTCTCCTTTTGAGTTTGAGATAGACCATCTTCATTCTTTGGCTCGGCGTGCCCATTCTCGACTATCTCCCACACGTCGTGTGCTCCAAGGAGTGCCATCATCCTTAGACTCCAATTATCATAGTTGCTCTTTGTGAGCAATGGAACTTGGAAGGGAGCGCCATTGTTTGCCATTACTTGAGAGGATCTTGTGGCTCTTGATACCACTTTGTTGGAAATTAGATGGGTTTATGGTGGAGAAGTATTTAGGAATTGGGGAGAGAATATGAGGAATTTAGGAGAGGAGGGCTACTTTGTATTTGGAGAATGTTTTGATTTGTGATTGATTACAAACTTAACATACAACCCCTATTTATACTAGTTTACAACCGTTAGGATTATGACATGTCAACTCTAATCTAATGGCTATTAATAATCTTCTAGAGAACTTTATATATAATATCTAGCTCTAGAGAGTTCTATATAAATATCTTATTCTAGATATTTCTAAAAACTATAGGTGACTTCTAGAATATACTACTTAATGGGTCTACACTTTGGGCCTAAATTAATTAATTCATAACAAAAGCCCAAATCAAGTTTATATTTCAACAAAAGTTTCATTCATTTTGCAGAAGAATCCGGCCTCTTTCATCTGCAACTCCGACGAAATGGCCTACGACGACGTCGTATTGGCTGTCCGCGACGACGAAGAGTTGCAGATTGGCCAGCTCTACTTTGCGCTTCCCTTGTCCCGCCTCAAGCGCCGCCTGCGAGCCGAGGATATGGCAGCATTGGCCGTCAAAGCCAGCTCCGCTCTCGGTACGAGGAGCACCGGCAATGTCGTCGTCATCTCCGGAGACAGGAGTGGTCGAGAGAAAGGGTCGCGGCGGCGGACGACCAGTGGAGACACCGGGCGGCGTGGGAAGTTCGCGGCGAGGTTGAGTGCGATTCCTGAATAGTGAGTGCATAGGGTGTTTTTAGAAATCAAAGATGTAAGAGTTCAGGTTTTCAATTTACAATTTGTTGATATATAAAAAGTTTGAAAATTAATATTTTTGGAACATTTTATTTATGATTTAATGAGTGGATCCGATGTTAATATGTTGGGATTGGTTTAGCCCAATTGTCTAATTTCATTAGTATGAGATTTTTTAGGAAGGTGTCTAGAATTATCAATTGGGCCAGGCCAACTCAGCACTATACGACTGAGGCTCGGCCCAGGAACGGCCCATGAATCAATTGAGTTTGGTGGGCTGGGCATAGGTGTATTCGATGGATTCATATTGGGCCTTTTTTGAAGTCCAAGCCCGGCCCAGGCTCAGGTCCATCTGGGCAAGGGCCCAGCCCGCCCCAGGACTGACCCATATCAAACCCATATCAAGCCCGGTTCAGGCCCATCTCAATTTTTAGTTAATTTTTATTATTATACTATTATTTTAATTCTTTCTATTAATTTAACTACTAAATAAATAATTTTAAGTGTTCACAAATATAACCTAATTGAATAATGTTTCTATAAAGAAAAATTACAAATACTCCTCATAAATTAGTTTTAAAATAAATAAAAAATAAAATGTATTGTTCATATTAAATCCATCTCCGGCCCACCTCAGGCCCACATAAAACTCAGCCCAGGCCCAGTCCAAGCTCACTTCATATTGGTCATGGGTTGTGTTGAGCCAAGAGAAATAGAAATTGACCCGGCCCGGCACAACCCATCTCACTAGTGGTCCTGGGTCGTGCCGGGCCACAAAATTGGTGGGCCGTGCCGGAACGGCCCAGTTGACAACTCTAAAGGTGTCCTATAATAAAATTGTGATGGTTTGTGATGCTAAAGCGGACAATATCATACTAATATGTTTGAGAGGAGAATTGTTGGGATTGATGAATCCAATTTTGAGCACATTAGTAGGATATTGGATTTATGTATACATCAAGAAATAGTTGTGATATAGAGATGCGATTAAGTGTTAAAATTAACGTTTAGTTACATTTGAATGAATCTCAACTATTAGATTGATAGCATCAATGGTTGAGATTAAATCATCAATGACTAAAAAATTAAGCATGATTTTCGTTTGTATTCAATTACTTTATAAATCTTGCTTAATCAAGAATTATTTATAAAACAATTAAGCATAAAATATTGAAAATTTTGTAATCTCAACCAATGATTTAATTTTGAGATGAATGGTGAGATTCATTCCTATTTAATACTACCTCCGTCCCGGATCATTAGTCTTGTTTCATTTCGGCACAGATATCAATGCGAGTGAGATAGAGGAAATTAGTATTTTATTAATGAGTGTGTATTAATTTTCTATTTTAGGAAAGCAAGACTAATGTTTGGGACAGACGAAAAAGGAAAACAGGACTAATGTTTTGGGACGGAGGGAGTACAAATTAACTTTTGATAAAATATTCACTCCTTATTATTGTCCCGGTTTTTCAGAGTAAGTATATTGCACAACGGAATATTTCGAGGATAAATTTGCATTTAACCAAACTGAGTGTCAGTCTCAGTTTGGTTTGTCAAAGCTCAGTATGGGTTTTAAGTCTGAAAGTCTTAAGAGCTAGTTTCGGTTTATACTTCAACACTTGAGTGTTGAGTTTTAAAGTACGTAAATTGATAAATGCTCAAAGCAGTAAAAAGACAGGATTAATAGTGGTTCGATCATCAAAAAGTCCTACATCCACTCTTTAGACACAAGTTCGGAAATTCACTAAGTGGATAAATACTTGGTGCTTCCACGATGTATTGATTGTTGAAGAGTGTCTCGTCCTTCAGTTCACAAGCTCACTCGCCCGGTCCTTTGTACTTTTTTCACTTCGCAGCTCCTTGGAGTGAGGGCACACCACTCAGCCTCCTCGTCGCCGGAATGAGGTCTTTATAGTTCAACTCTGAAGTGTCAGCTTGGTGGCTAAAAACGCTCGTAATAGTCAAAGTACATAGCACTTGACTGCTGCATTCTTTCTTGGAGAGAAACAATACCAAAAATGACTTAAGAACAAAATATTCTAAGTCTCGTGTTCACAACAGTGACACAAGGGAAATCTTTGAAAGCCTCTAACGTTTGAGTCATAAATTTAGCAAAATTTCGGCAAGCTCAAGAGTAAGGTGTTAGGTACTTGAATCTATTGAGATCCTCGACTATTTATAGACGATTGAGTGAGATTCAAATCTATGTAGCTGTTAGACACACTGGATTTTTGACCAATCCAATGTTTATGTCCTTTGCGCGGGTAGGTAGCCTTTTTGAATAGTACTGAACCTTTTCCCGCTTTTTCTGACTGCGATAGTGACTGTTCACCTTTATGTCAGAACGACAGTATTTGGCCAGTCCAAGGAATCTAGACTGATCAGTCCGATGTATCAAGACTGAAGTCTTGATCTTGCAAACTTTAAGGAATCTCTAATCCTTAAAGTTTGATCCTTATCAGTACCATTCATCAGATAAATTCTTCTTGTCTCTATGCGTGGGGATTGAAACTAAGATTTCATGCTGATACCGTCATGCTGGCAAGTTCATGTTGGTTGATGTCATAAGTCTGATCATCGATCCCTAAATTGGTAAGTTTGAGACTGGCGAGTTCCAAATGGTCAATCCTAGACTGGTGAGTTCCAAGATGGGTGAGGTCTCAAACTTGTTAGTCCCAAACTGATGGAACTTAGACTGATCAGTCTCATACTGACTTTCCACTCTCCTGAGTCTTTTTGCGCATCCAGATTGATTCATTAGTTTGTTTTTGTTTTTCGAATCAGCACCAACTTACAACTCGATAGAAAGACTTCACATTTTAAAACGATTCTGAAGCTATTCTAGAGACAATCCTAGACTGGTTAGATCTTGAACAAAGCTTTGATCTACCAAAACACAACGAGTAAGGAAATTTTAACAAGTTTTCCAACACTTATATTATGTTTAGAGAAGTTATGTTCATTTTTAATAATTAAAATTTTTTTTTATCTCAACCATTGATCAAATCAATCCAAGAATCAAAATTCATTTATATTTAACATAGACTTCATTTTTATACCAAATCCAAGCTCTAATAACAAATGTTATGGGTCAACGAAGACGCTCACTTTGGTCCACATGTAGAAAAATGGCCCATTGTCAAGGTCAAGAAGGACGAAGGAGAGGTCTTTATCATACATAATGGAGGTAAGTGTCATGGACAAAGAAAGACGACTAGAGAGAAGTGTAAAGTTCCCCATTTCTCCCTATAAAATTGACTTGTAAGGAGAGGGGGAGTTTCACAATTATATAGTGATATGTTCATGGTCGATGTGGGATAATTCAACACACACCCCTCACGCACAGCGTGGAGCTTCACGGGGATCCCATCATCGGGATAAATTGAGTCCTATCACCAGGACAAATTGAGTCCCACATCAAATCCAACCTGGCTCTGATATCATATAAAATTCTCATTTCTTTCTACAAAACCGACTTGTAAGGAGAGGAGAACTTCACCATTATATAGTGGTATACTCCCAAATCTATAGTCGATGTGAAATAATTCAGCAAGAAACTTATCCTTAAAGATAAAGGTAAACATTGTAACGGCGTGACGAATGACGAGACATGCCAGTTGAAGCTAAGAAAAAGCCTTGTCCACAAGGACGAATGATGAATGGCCCATACGAAGGAATGCACGAGGACGAATTGGAAAAAAAAAAAAAAAAAAAAAAAAAGTGGATAAATGTATGAAATCCATCGAGGAAGAACGACAATCACGCCTACACGTAAATTCACTTTCTAGAAATAGTATATCTATTCAATATATGTAATAGAAATACTATATTTGTAATAGATACTGTATTCCTTGAATTTTGGTCAAGTCATGCCTATTTACAATTTTCACTTGCATAAATAAGTTCCTTAATGGATTCAGAAAAAAATAATCAATAATATTACATTCGAACTTTATTATTCTTACATCATTCCTTCATGTTCTTATTACTTTAACAAAATCACCCGCAACAATGCATACTTCAAAATTGCACTTATGAATTAAGGTTTTCTTTTAACTCTAATTAATTGTTAAAATTCTTTTTAGACCAATTCATTAATTTTAAATTGAATTTATGTACATTTAGGGAGTAGACACCTACATACATCCTTTATGGTATGATTGATTTTATGAGGCTAGATTCTAGCCTAGCAAATTAGCAAACAAATATATATTAATAAATATAAATTTATTGAAAAACTACTAAATTATTAGAATGCGTAACGTCGTTTTATTATTTTTACAAATACTCTATTATCACTTAAATGGTGTATAAAATTAATTTATGTATTTGGATGAACCAAATTATGAATATTTAGAATCACTCAGGTACATTTATTAATAGACGTTGCCATTTTCTATTTTCCCATATTGAAGGACGAAAGAGATGGGGTTGTTGGCTGTCAAGATAGACCAATAATTTATACAACTGGAATCACATAATGATATAATTCTATAGTTTAAGTCATGTCTACCTACTATATGTTTGTAAAATATTAAGAAGTTATAATGTGATTGGATAATTCGAGGATGGATTCGAAGAATGGATTTTATATTTAGTCATAATTAAGTCATTTGATTTAACTGATTTTGAATGGATACAAAATTAATGTCATCCACATAATCAAGTCATTTTAGTACTCCATATTTATATTTGTATCGGCCCGGATGAGAGTGATAACTGTTGTGCCCAATAAATTTAGAAGCCTATCTTTTAACTCAAATATCGACAAGGGCGGACGTTCGTGATTCGACCACACCGGTTATGGTAGAGTCGAGACGGAGTCAATCCTCTCAAACACAAGGCAACTCGAGCTCCAAAGAGTTAAAACAAACCAAAGATGGAAAGACAAAATAAAGACAAACATCGGGGCAAGAATCAAGGAGAAGATCATCAAAATGCTGAAATTACGTAATCAACGCAGAAAATAGAAAATAGTGATTAGCTCCTTATTTTCATTGAAATACCTGTAATAGATGACAAATGCTAATAAATAAGAAAAAGAGAAAGAGAACAAAGGTTGGATTTTTTAGACAAGAACATTCGTTTTTCTCTAGCATTCTACTATCCATTACCAAGTATTCATTCTCTAAATCTTTTTAACGAATTTTCAAGAATCAACATTTGGCGCCGTCTGTGGGAAGAGATTGAAAGAAAGTTATGGATAGATCAATGAGTGCTAGACGTAGCAACACGGTGGAAGGAGAAAATTCAGCCATGAACAGACAACTGTTTGAAGAGAACATGAGACAAATGCAAGAAGAAATTGCGGGAGCAAAACCGTAAAACTACGTTAGACGCAGAGCGATTGAGAGAGCAACTGGCAGTGTTTCAGAACCAGTACAAACCTGAAAGTATGGAAATGGAATACAGAGAAGTGGATTCGCAGGATTCAGGGCAATCCTCTTACCGACGGTTGAATAAAAAGAAGAAATTTGATAGGATCAAGGACTTGGAATCTAAATTGGAGGAATTGACGAGGATGATGGCAAACGTGCCTGGAGTTGCAAACCTTAACGTCCCACCAAAGACAGGGAATTACAACGACTCACCGTTCGAGTCGTGGATAGCAAATGTTCAAGTGCCCGAACGGTTTACTATCCCAACCATCAAGGCGTGCGATGGGACAACTGATTTGGATGAGTTTGTGACCTTATACAAGTTCAAAATGCAAACCACCTCGATTCCGGAAGCGATCCGAGAAGCTTGCATGTGCAAGAGTTTCGGAGCATCTCTCGAGGGGCCGACAATGCAGTGGTTTATGCACCTTAAAGTTGGGAAAATCGCTTTGTTTTTGGAGCTGCACGAGCAATTCTCTATGCAGTTTCCAACAGCCAAAGAATACTGAAACAATTGAACGATTTGTACCCAGTGGTACAGAAGGAAGGCGAAATGCTACAATAGTGCATAAGGTGATTTAATGAGGTGAATGTAGCTATTCCGAATTGTCTCGAGGAGGCAACTGTGTTGGCCTTCAAAAAAGGACTAATCAGAGGGTCAAGTTTGTTCTGGAAACTAGTGAAGTACTTATGCTCAACTTTTGCTGAAATTATGATGAGAGCTGAAGTACAGATTAGAAAGAAAGTGGAGGAGGAAACTTTGGTAAAAGAGATAAAAGCAAGGCAACACGAGTAGAGACAAATTTTGGAAAGGGATCCAACCCTACAGTCAATGAAACGAACAGAAAATAGTTGGGACCCAACAATATGCAACACAAACAACACCAAAGTCGTTCGATCTGAATACCAATCCAATGGCACTAATTCAAGAAATGACGGCACTAAGGAATCAAGTCAGATGGCCAACCAAGGCCCTTGCTAACATCGGGCAGCAAAGCCCTAAGAATTATTGTGCATTTCACCAAGGATACGGACACAAAACGACTGATTGCAGGGATTTATTAGGGGAAATTCATAGATTGCTTGAGAGGGGCTATCTACAGCAGTTCAAAGGAAACACAAGAAATAACACTTGGAGGAGAAGGAAGGGAAGAGAAACCCAAGCAGAAGGGCCTGCCACAGGAGCCAATCGAGTCCCACTGCCAGAAGAACCAATGGTAGAGAAAACAATACATATGATTTCTGGTGGACCGTCAATGGCAGGGTCCTCTCGAAATGCACATAAGCGTTATCGAAGGTAAGCACGAAATGTGGACTCGACAAGGCCAGCATGGCTATCAACTGAAAAAATAACCTTCGGACCGTCAGATTCGGAAGGTGTCAGGCATCCCCATGATGACGTGCTAGTGATTGAGTTGCTAATAGCGAATTATCGAGTGAGGCAAATCTTGGTAGATAGTGGAGATTCCTCGAATTTAATATTCATGAAGGCATTCAAAGGGATGAGAATTTCAGAGAACAACCTATTGCCAAGCACAAGTCAGTTGGTGGGTTTTAGTGGCGAGCAGCTGGTACCCATTGGAGAACTCTATTTTCCAGTATATAAAGAATGAATCAACTTGTTAGTGTGATTCCAAGTGGTGGATGCAGACTTGTGCTACAATGCTATAATGGGACGACCGTGGATGCACGAATTACAGGCTGTTCCATCTTCTTTCCACGAGGTCATCAAATTCCCATCGATCGATAAAAGGGGAACAACACACGGCTCGAGATTGTTATGTCGTGGCCCTTCGAACCATTGGGGTTGTAGAGAATCAAGATAAAGTGAAAAAAAGTGAATCTTGAAGAGGGAGACAATGCGAAGATTAGCTTCATGGGTTGAAAATCCAATTTTTTTTTTAATGAATTTTTTCCTTTAAAAACTGTACTGAAACTCTATTGAATCATCTACTGAATTGCTACTCTTTAACGCCCATTTCGGTCCATTCATTGCATTATCTCTACTTGCATTTTATTTCGCTTTATCTCACATTCTTCATTCTCTACTTTACGATTACCGATTATTATTTTCTCGTTATTCCTTGTTGTTTTTACGATGATTTCAAGGGCTCCGTTTATCTCCGTAAATCAAACCTCAATAAAATCTATTTATTTTTACAAAGATACTAAATTGGTAAAGTGAAGCAACTTAGAAATTAAATCATAATTTTCAACGTAAACTATTATAATATTTTTATTAAAATATGTAAATTCTCTATATGGTTAAAAAAATAAAAATATAAATTATTATTTAATAAAGTAAATGATATAATTTATCATACTATATTAAATTAAATTATTAATATATTATTTTAAAGAATATTTATTCGCTATGGGTGTAAATGTACTATCTATCTAAAATAATTAGAGTTCTTAATTAGGGTTTGTATATGGAATATACCTCACTGACTTTCTTTAAATCTCGGCCCAAAATTATGTTTCCGGGCCTACTGTAACCCTTCCTCGGCTTTGATTTGCGGCTGGAAGAATTCTCCATTTACACGAAGGAGAAAGAAATTTATGTTACCAGTCAATATTTTGGATACGGTTAATCACTTTTCAGAATCTTTGAATTGTAGCGACTAAGTATTCGTCGTTCTGTTGATATTCATGTTCGTATCGGTTGCAGTTCTGTTTCTCAAGATCATGCGTGCCAGATGTTTGATAATTGTCTCACGAGAAATTCTCAGCTAATCTCTCATTTCAATTTAGAGCATTGGAATTTTCCCTGTTTATTTATCTGTTCCGGACTTAATCGCCTTGTTTCTTCAATCATGTATTCCACCAGACTTTACACTGTAACAACCGTCTGCAAGAATCTGATTCTGCAAGCATGCTATTCTTCGCGGGCAGCTCGACGCACGAGCAAAATGTCGTTGTATCTGCAAAGGGCGAAGCTCATCGATTCAATTAGACTCTGTCTTCGTTCGAATTCACCCGACTCGTCTCTTGCTAGCATCTTGAGTAGTCCTTCACTGGATTCGTTTGTCTTGACCAATGCTCTCCGGTCGGCTCCCTCGCCAGCTTCTGCCTTGTATTTGATTGAAAATCTTAAAAAGGTCGAAACTTTTTCTCACTCCCAAGAGTCCCTCCACGCATTGGCCAAGATTCTTGCTAAATCTGGACAG
>JAPKLW010000523.1:228756-262242 GCA_026898455.1 Plectranthus barbatus
AAGAGTCCCTCCACGCATTGGCCAAGATTCTTGCTAAATCTGGACAGACAGGGAAACTTGGAGCTTTGATCGACGCCATTAATACTGGGAAGTTCATAAATGTGGCGTATGTAAGTTTCATAGACCGAATGCGGTGGTACGCAATTGCAGGTGATGTGAATGAGGTTCGTAGTGTCTGGCATGAGTGGAGAAGAACGTTGGACAAACATCCTTGTACTGAGTCCTATAATATTGTGATGAAGCTTTGTGTTGAGAAGGGCATGGATGCGGAAGCTGTCAAGGTTTTCTGTAAGATGGTCGAGGAAGGTGCTCTTCCAAACTGTAGAACGTACACAGTGATTATTCAGCACCTCATTAAGTTTGAGAAGTTAGATTCTGCTGTGAAACTCTTCAAAATGCTACCACTTATGAGAATTAGACGGACGCTGATGCAGTATTCTTTATTGGTCGAAGCTTTTACCAGTGCTGACAAGTTAGATGTTGTCAAGACCTTGCTCAATGAGATGCGAGCTGATGGGATATTGCCTGGTCGAGCAATGCTATTGTCGTTGGAGCGTATGAAAGAGGCTGGCTTTGTTGATGATGTGGACGGGTTGATTAAGGAAATGATGCCGGATGAGCGGATAAAGAGCATAGGTTATTCCTTGGTCAGCGCTGAAGATGATGTTGACGAAGAGGATGAGGGAGCTGGTGGTCTTCATGGAGTCGAAAAGGATGAAGTTCAGTTGAAACCATGGTTGGACCCGGCTGCTTTGGCCAGTGCCTTGCATTATTGGGAAGATGAAGAGGTGGCTGCGCTAGAAGGTGCAAACTTTATGTGGACCAGTCGGTTGGTTTGCAAGTTAATTAGGAATTTTAAATCACCTGAAACAACGTGGGAGTTCTTCTGCTGGGTGGCTCGTCAGCCTGGATTTATTCATGATATTTACACTATATCGAGGATGGTTGCCAAGTTGGCTCGATATGGATGCGTGCAGCTGGTAGATCAGCTGTTGTTTAAGATAAAACATGAAGGTATGATATTGTCATTCAGCACTGTCAGATTGATTATTGACTTTTATGGGTTTTCAAGGAGGGGCGATGCAGCTTTAAACATTTTCCGCAATGTCAAAACCATTTGTGGTCCACTGTCACAAAGTAATCTGCTTATCTTGTATTCATCTCTGTTGAGGACATTAGCGAAGTGCCAGATGAATGCTGAAGCCTTTAATTTACTTGAGGATATGATTTTGTCTGGGATCTGCCCGGATGTACAAACATTTTCCGGGTTGATGCATCATTATGCACTTCAAGGAGATATCAAAACCGTGCAAAGACTCTTTGGAATCGTGCGCCAGTGTGATTTGGAGCCGGATGCTTACATGTACAAAATCCTCATTTGTGCTTATTGCAAGTGTGAAAGAGCTTCTCTTGCCCTGAGGGTTTTTGAGGATATGAGGAACTCCCAGTTGATGCCAGATGCTTCTACTAAACAGACACTTGTGAAGAGTCTGTGGAAGGAGGGCAAGCTCCGAGAGGCAGCTCGAGTAGAAGAGATGAGTGAGGAAGTGGGCGACAACATGCCGCTTGCTTTACCAGGACATTTGTACACTGTTAGCACTGCAGATCTTATAATGGTGTACAGAATATATTCTGATTGTTTCAGAGAAGGTCCTAGTGAAGAAAATAGAGTGACGGAAACCTTAGTGTCATCACGATCAATTGCGTCTCATGACTCAACTTAAAGGTTTGTTCAGTCTGAGGGAGCTCGTTAGACATCTTGAGTTTTGCTGTTTTAGTCACTTGCAATGTCTTAGCTGTTGTTTGAATGTTGGTGATTCGATTTACCGCTTCGAAACTGGCATACCTTAAAGTAATATAGAAGTTTAATCAGTGGGGCATCTTCAGTTGTCTGTTCTATTTGATTCTCAGGCAAGAGGACAAAGTTGTTGCGCTTCAGTTTAAGTATAAAAATAATGTCTCTGTCCAAATACTGAGTTGCTGAAGCCATCAACTCCTATTCTTTAATCCTGGAGTTGTTGTCTGCTTTAGAAATTCAGAAGCAAAGACGTGTTCTTGCCGTCGCAACTTGGTTTTTATTAAACTAACTCTGACGGCAATATATGAAACAGCATATTATGATTCATCATTGAATATTAGAAGGTGGCCATTTTTATTTTATTTTTTGTTGGAGTCTAGTTGATTTGCCTTTTCCACAAAGTTTCTGAATATTAAAAACACCTGGTAGACAAAGCCTCTAAGATATTATTCGAATCTACGATTAGAAAATTCTGTAATGTGCATCAATATTAGCCTGTAAGGTTGTGCAATAAGGGTCTTATATTCTTACCTTTCAAGGAATGGCAATCTCACTGAAAATCTTTCTGATAATTTCTTCTCTGCTTCTTACCTTTGTGATCTCCCCTGTTGCTGCTCAATTGCCTAATAATACTGCTGTTACTGACTTCAGATCATCAGCAGACTCGCCACCATCGTGCAAGACGTATGTTACATATCGTGTACGGTCTCCATATTCTGACCTTGGAAGTATATCTGATCTATTTGGAAAGAGCAGAATGGATATAGCAACAGCCACTAATCTAACATCAGAGGATGCTCCACTGGTTCCGAATCAGCTCTTACTGGTGCCGGTCATCTGTACTTCGAATGGAACACACTATTTCTCCAATGTTACGTATGCGATCAAGAAGGACAACAACTTCTACTATGTTCAAGTGAATGCTTTCCAGAATCTAACCGAGTACCACGTGGTTGAAGAAATGAACCCGAAGATGGATCCTAACAACTTGACAATAGGGGCAGAAGCAGTGTTTCCTTTATTCTGCACGTGCCCTGGAAAGTCATACACTGACAAGGGTATTCAATTCCTTACTACTTATGTATGGCAGCCAGGTGATGACTTACAATCTGTGAGCTCTATGTTTCAAACACCTGCTTTCGATATTGTGATGGCGAACAACAACAGGAACTTCACTGCTGCAATATGCCTTCCTGTCTTGATTCCAGAGAAGGCGCCAATTCTTGTGCAGCTTTTTCCTTCTTCAGCTTCACATGGTATATCCAAACACCAATGGATGGTAATAGCAAGTTTGAGTGCTCTGGCTTTTTTGATTGTTTTGTCGGGCCTTGTGGTGTACTTGTTTCTCTCACGCAAGAAAAAGATGATGATGCTGGCTGGCAATGGTTCTTCTCTCGAAACTTCGGATCAAGTTCCTGCGTATAAAGCTACCAAATATGAGAATTTTGGGGCCAAGACAGTACAAGACAAGCTGCTTCCAGGAGTATCAGGCTATCTTTGTAAGCCAATAGTGTATGATCTAAACGTGATCATGAAAGCAACCATGAACCTGAGTGAGCGGTACAGAATAGGAGGCTCGGTCTACAAGGTCATGATCGACGACCAGGTTCTTGCTGTAAAGAAAACACGAGATGCAACAGAGGAAGTCCAAATACTACAGAGAGTGAGTCATGCAAACCTGGTGAACCTAATGGGAGTCTCCTCTGATAATGATGGTAACTTTTTCATAGCCTGTGAATATATTGAGAATGGATCATTGGATAAGTGGCTCTCTCCTAAAACTTCACCCGCGGTTGAATCCCTGAGTTGGAATCAACGGCTGGTTATATCTCTAGATGTTGCCCATGGTCTACATTACATGCACGAGCATACTCAACCGAGTGTTGTCCACAAGGATATCAGAACGAGCAACATACTCCTCGATTCCAACTTGAGAGCAAAGATATCGAATTTTTCTGCAGCCAGACAAGCTACCTCTTCCATCATGCTAAACATTGATGTGTTCTCTTTTGGAGTGGTTCTCTTGGAGTTGCTGTCGGGAAAGAAAGTAATTGAGACGAAGGACAATGGCGAAGTGGTGATGCTATGGAAAGAAGTAAAGGGAATGTTGGATGTTGAAGATGAAAGAAAAGAGAGGCTGAGGAGATGGATGGATCCTAACCTGGAAGGCTCCTACCCTATTGATGATGCTCTAAGCTTGGCAATGCTGGCTAGAGCATGTACATCGGAGAATGCGTTGGAGAGACCAGGAATGGGGGAGGTCGTCTTCAACCTCTGTGTACTCGCTCAATCATCCCCTCAGAAATCTTGGGTTTCCAAGTTTGAAGCTGAGGAAGTCTCCACTGTTATCAATCCAGTGGAAGCTCGTTGAAATGAAAGTCGGCAGTCTTGCTGTTACATTCTCGTACTGGTTCAATAATAGTTTTTGTATTACAATGTAATCAGGATCAACTCATGATAACATCTTCTCTATGTTTAATTTATAATTCATGCTAACAGTTATTTTATTTCCTTGTATTTATGTTGTATGAAAACTTATCTAATACAGTAATTTGCAAGTGCAGAACTGAGAATTATTAAATCCTAGGCATAGTCATGTTTACCTGTTGCCAAGTCTTGGCTATATTCTGTTACTAATACTCAATCAGTTGGTCCTAAACTAGCCTAATTTGCTAATTTATAACCAGAAAATGACCAAACAACTTCTGAATTCAGTTTCCTCAAAAAAAAAAAAAAAATGAAATTATATATCTTTTCTAATCAAAAGATTCTATAAATTGATATGTTCAGTTATCTCAATTCAGTATAGGATTATTAAGTCAAAAATGTTTTGGGGCATTCGAACTAAGAAACCTAGCATGAAATCTTTATAACCTGGGTCATTAAAAGCCTTCAGCTCTAGAAATTAAAAACCTAAATTACATTATAAAAGCTAGATGCTAAAACTCAATCCGTATAAATGAACCAATTTTCCTTAATTTCAAGCAACATTATGCAATGCTGCATCAATATTTATGAGTTGGAGAGGCAAACGAAAGCGCACTTTCACAGGAATGATGAAGAGGATTACAAGCTTTCTTCACCATATGATACCTATCTACATCAAAATCCAGAGCCTTCATCAAGCGCTTCTGCTTGGCGCTGAAACGGCTCTGAAAGAAACCTTCGAACGTGGGCTCTTTGGATGTTTTTAAGAAGAATGTGTAGCCTCCCACGATATAGAAAGACGTGACATAGAAACATATAGGTTCCATGACATCCCACGACAGTTCCCAGAACGTTAGTCGCATGAAGGCTGCTGTCTGGACAACCAGGAAGCCTAATCCAACCCAGAGCTCCCGGCGGACCAGTGATTCTGCTTTTTTGTCTATGACTGCCTTCTGTTTCTCCAGTTTTTGGAGTTCGTTAATTCTTGGATCATCTGGTTTCGGAGTTGGAGGCCATATTCGTTCTTGGACTGCTTTCACAACCTGTGTCCAACAAATTGTACAACATATGGGTAAAACTTGGCTCCACTTCACCTCTTTTTTACTGCTGTGATTCTTGCTTTAAGTTTAGCTTTGCAGTTTGAAGGAATCAAACAAAAGATTTAAGATAAATCTCTCTTTCCCTCAACATCCCCAAATATATATCTTGCTATCACATCAAGCTCTTCGTGGATGAGCACTAATCCTACAGTGTTTTCCAGAGTATCTCTTGTTACAAAAGTCAAACAATTCAAGATTAAATTTGTGGGACTCCACAGCTACACGAAATCATATTTTCCTATCATAATTTAATCTTGGGTGTGGGATGGCAGCTAATTACGTATACGAATCTAAAGTTCTAAACTCCTCCACAACACTAGCAAGTCATTCTCATTCCCCTTTCTAACTCCACCACAAAATCCAAATCAACATTTCTACTTCAATGAAAAACCAATCCCTCTACCATCTCTATCACACAATTTATTTATTTTGCGGTAAGAGCCAACATTCTTTCAATTTTTTCCATCCATCAATGATTAAAAAATTATAATCATTGATGAAAAGAATTTCTGGAATGATCAGAGATCCACTCTCTAATAAAAGTCATCACCTTGTTTGGTGCGAAAATATTCCCTATGAAGAAGACACTGAAAACACTACCACACAAAGAAAAATCTAATCAGTTCTCGGTAGTCTCCAAATCAAAAGAGTAAAGAGATTCAATCACCAACTTATCTCGACTTCTGATCTAATCTAATAACTCCAATATGTAACAATTTCATAATTTAATAGACAGGCATCTAAATTAATACGGCGGAAAATGATGAACAATTTAGAGAGAGGGAGCGCCAACCTGTTCAGGCTTAAGGAAGACGATATTTCCGATGACAATCACACTACCAGATTCATCGAGAACTTTCGCAAACTCGTGCCCTAATTCCGAGTTCGAGCACTCTTTCACGCAAATCTCCATAAATTCCGGATGCGAAACGAAATCCTTCTCCATCAACCTTAATTTGGACTTCACCGTCTCAAGCTGCGACAGACGGAGAATCTTCTTCGCATCCATCACTGTCAGATTCTCCACCGGCGGCGGCCGCAAACCGTCGAGCCTAATCCTATCCCTGGAAATGTCCACCTCACGGAGCTTCTCCAGTAACTTCTCCCCGGTGGGAAGGAACCGGATTGCCGACGATTGGCGGTGCAGATATCGCCGGAATACGCAGCCATCTCCATGATCCGGGTCGATTGACGTCTGATTGCTGAGGGCGGATTTGACAGCCGCACGCCGCAAGGAAGTGCGGCAGTTTGTGAGCGCTGGAGTCGTCATCCTCAAAATACTGAGTAGGCGCTGAGGCAAGATTTTGTTGAGCGCCATCGATGAACAGTAATGCGACAACTGTGGAGGGAGACGTTGCCTCCGCTATAAGTCCTAATTTGAACGACACAACTTAAAAGAAGATCAAAATCGACTTTTTTTTTTTTTCCCTTCCAAATAAACAATTTTTATTTTTATTTTTTAGGAAATAAACTTTCCGATATAGTTGCGATGATATGTGATAAAAATAATCTCGCTGGACAAGTGTATATGCATATATTATAATTTATATATATTTAATTAAGTATAAGATTTGTAAATAATGTTAACGCAAATCACTCTTAAGAAAATTTAAATGAATTGAGAAATCCAATGAGATAATATATACAGTTATAATAAATGGAATTGGATAGTTATAAATATTAAAAAAATAAAAAAATTAACAAAATCGTGACGCCACAAAACACTGTTCAAATGGTCCATAGTTGTGGTAATGTCGAAACAAATAGGGAATGTCTTGGGTTAGGCAGGCCTAAATGATTTAGGCGGGTTTTATCCATTAACCCAAGCTTTAAGCGGGTTTTATCCATTAATCCAAACCCAAACCCATATAATATACCCTAATTGGGATGGGTGAACCCATATGGGTAGGATAAAACCCGCCTAAACCGTTTAGGCCTGCCTAACGCAAGTTTTTGCCAAATATTTATTAAGCTGCAATTACTATTAAGTTTGTCCATTAAACTCACATCAATTAACACGATAAAAATATGACACAAATAAGTATAATAAAAAGCAATTAAAACGATAATAACATTTAAATAAATTTAGTTATATAGTATAAATAAAGAAGCTTAAATTTAACAACGATCAATTTAGTTGAGAAAATAAAATATTTTTTTATTAACAAATATTTATCCAATCTCATACAAAATCAGTGCGAGATTTTTGCCTACTTAACATATTGACCCCATAAATTATAAAATAGTTTTCCATAGTATAACATAACATATAGTAATGCAAATATGGTGAATTTGGGATTGAGTCGCCAATAAATCTCAATCCCATAATAAAAAAGAAAAACTATTCAATATTCGAAAATATGAAATGCTTTTACTCTTTTCATTTAACTTTATATATTTATTTACAAAAATTAAAATTTCTCAACGGGTGATTCTCAACGTTCATACAGATAGACAAGAGTAATAACTAATTCAGATAGTATTTTTTAAAATAAAATATACTCCTTCCATTCAAATCAGGCGTACCAACTAAATTGACATATTTCCAAAAATGATAATTTTTTTACATTCAACAATAAAATATTAATTTCACTTACACTCATCAATCTTAATTTGCATGCCGAAAAGAAGAAGGTCTATTTAATTAGGACAGAGGGAGTATTAATTTAAATTTTATTTCATTTACATGTCCCTTTTAAAGCTTGAATGCATAATTTATACCGACAAAAACGTTTAAATTACTTGAACGCTAAGGACATCACAGATGACATTTAATTCTCTCTCATAATTCCCCGCTACAATTCTTGATTCCAACAAAATGAAACAGCAACCATTGACATAGATATTGCCGAAGAATCAGCAAACATTAGATTCGTCAAACTGATTCAGTTCAAACACCATTAATTCAGTTCTTAACAAAATTGAAAATCATGAAAGCGTACCGCCAATGTCTTGATTGGAGCTGGAGGGCTGATTCATAATCCTCCTCAAGATCAAAGTCCTCGCCATGGTCGTTTCTTGAGTACACTTGTTAGCTTGATCACTCAATTCACGAACCGTTTTCATGAATTCATCCACCTTCTCCCTAATCTCCTGCACCGCCACCACCACTGCTGCTTCCTCCTCCTCCTCCCTCGCAGCGAAGCCCGCGTTTGCCAACAGCGCCTCCATCCTAACTTGGAACCTGTCTACAAGCGCTCTTATGTTGGCTAAATCTTGAAGCACAATGTACGTCCCAATCTCCATTGAACTCAGAATGTCCCTCCTCCCTCTCAAATCCCTCTCACACTTCCTCCACAGCGTGTTCAGCCATCTACCCATCGACCCCAACGGCACGGATGCGGCCGCCGCCAGAGCAGTCACCACCGGCGGAGCACTCACTGCCGCAGCAACCACCGAGCATATTAACACGGTGGCGAATGTCACTACGAATATCAAATTCGACACCTTCCTCCACGCCTTCAATTTCCCCAATTTCTTATCCAGACTCCGCTTCTTCGCTTGCAATCTCTGCAGCATCGATACTTGCTTAGCGTAAACAGTGGTGAAAACCTTGAAGAACTCCTGCGTGAAAGGCTCCTCCGCCGCGGTGAGATTCTTCAATTCGGAAAGAGTTCTCGAGTAATTGCCGCCCACATTACCTCCGGCGGCGGCGGAGCGGTCCTCATCGAACTTCCGGAGGGCGACATTGATGATCGACTCGATGTGCGCGGCGCGTTTGAGGCAGGAATCGAGCGCGGTGCAGAAATCCAAGGTTAGGAGGCTGTTGTCGAAGTAATCCTGGACGAGATCGGCTAATTCTTTGCTTTTCCAAATGTCTCGCTTGTTTTGGAGAATGATTTTGACGACTTCCTGGTTTATTTCAAGGAGGCATTCAGTGACTTGGCGGAGGGAGTCCAGGGGGAGGGAGCGGACTTCGAGGCCGACGGCGATGGAGTTGATGGCGCGGCGGGTTCGGATTTGGAGGTCCGAGTCGAAGTTTTGGAGGTCCGGATCTGAGCGGCACGCCGCTTCGTACGCACTAAGGTCGGCGGCGGCGGAGGGGTTTATCGTTGTGTCGGAAGTGGAACTGGAGATGATGTTTGGTATGGAATGAGATCGAGCGGGAGGGTGGGACGAGGAGGGCGGCGGGCGCAGGCTGCCGGCGCGGCGGAATGGCCGGCTAATTTGTGCGCCCATTTCAGAACTATTGGGTTAGAAATTTGAGGTTGGATTTCGACATAAATATGTCTGGCAAATGATTGAAACAGTTGACTCAAATTTATTCTTGTATAAATTTTCAGCATGTTTTAGTTGAGTTTAGAATTATTTTTTGTTTTATCGGACAATGAACTTCAATAATTTTCTTCACAACTCTCTTATTTTCCTTTTTCTTTCTTGTGAACCCCACAACTTAATAAAATATAAATATTAATTAAATATTTAATTATACCTTCACGTCCATTAGCTCCCAATCCATGACTCAATCCCAACATAAATATCATAGCTTTTTTCTCAAACAGAAAGGGAAAAAAATAATAACACATAAATATCATAGCTTCCACCCTTCTCCATTAAAAAAAAAATAATAAGTTATAGTATATTTCTTGTTAGCAGTTAGTTTACCAATCTTTGTTGCATAAAGCCGACCAAGGAAAGCACACCTGCCATATTTATTACTCCTTCCGTGTCTCATTTCTCCCGGATAAAGTTATTAATATTTGTGAATGTAGTAAAATTAACATTTTATTAGTGTTTGTGAAAAAATTTATTATTTTAAAGAAAAGGAAATTATTTTATAGGACAAATAAAATGGGAAATGAGACTAGTCCTGCGAGATGAAGGGAGTATAATATCTTATATTTTTACTAGTTATGTATAATAGTTGTAATTATTATGGTCACACACCTAATTTTACCCTCTACTCAAACTATTTTAATTACGTCCCATTATTTAAAATAATAATCTTAATTAAAATTCGCCATCTACAACTAAGATACTAGATATAAATATAATAAATCAGTTCCCTTCAAGGGAAAAAAAAAAGAAAGGAATGTTTACTAAGCAATTTGCTCAACAATCATGTCATGCGAGTCTTTGATCCAATTTTTCTTTCCCAATCAAAGATTCGCTCGATATTTATATGAAGCATTCCTGCCGATTACGAAAGAAGTCTCATTTGAACGAGTAAGGAGCCATCATGTACCTCCTGGCGAAGCTCCTCCATTGCGCTTTGTGCTGTTCCGCTTCGGGTTGTCGGATTATCCGCACCAGTTTGATCTACTAAAGGAAAGGGTGCGACGACAGTGGGTTACTGCCACCAGCACGCCTCGTTCAATACGGGCCCGCGTTGCCTATGACTAACCATACACCCGCTTTGGAGCCCAGTCAAAGACTCGAGTACACAAGCCAAGGGATGAACTTCATTCTGGTGTCATAGAATAAGGGGTCTCCCCCATAAATGAGATTCCCGGTAACTAAAACAAGGAAGAGCTATTAGCTTGTCGGCGTAACGAAAGAACTATCGGATGGTATCTTGGAAAAACCAACCTTTGCCTAAAGGTCTTCCTTCATTGGGAGAGCAAGTCTCCCCTTTTTCCTTTTATGAGGCCAGTTCCGCTAACACAGCCTCTAAGAGCTGATTCAATAGCTTCGCCTTAGTTGGCGCGAAATCCTGTCTCACCTTCACTCTACTTAGTGAGAAGACATGACAACATGGGAAAGAGGCTCACAACTGGCTCTACATCGGAAGAACAAGGGGAAAAGACGGACGGAGACAAAGGGTAACAGAGGAAGACGAAAGAGGGTTACACAGTTGGGAGAATAGGGACGAGGGAAAGAGGGACTCTCTCCGAAGAGAAGGATGGAAGAGGTCGATAGCGTACACCTCCCTCTCTGACCCCTAATCTGGATGGAGTAGCTGAAGAATGGATTTGAATTGCCCACTGTTCTATTGAAGAATTGCGATTGAAGACCCCTAGCAATGGTGTCTATCGTGAGGTACCTCTTTAAGTCGTTTCACCTCTATTCTTCTCTTAGGAGAATCCCTTCGCTACACTCGACTAAAGACACCTACGAACTCACTCATAAGGAAACTCGTCAAGTAGGTCTTTCGAGCCATTTTACAAACTAAAGCAACCTTAGTGATGAAACGTAAACATCCACAGAGCTAGAACTTGCACCACTGGTCGCTTGTGGCTCCAATTCATCAGTGGATGTAGCATTATCCGGATGCAAACATGAAAATGAGTTCTTAATCGGTATATAGTAGTCAAATATTATTAATTGAAATCTCTTTGAAAGCGACTTCATCGGCTCTAGGCAACCCTATCGCTCCTATTGCCTTGACCTTGACCGCGTAGTAGTATCGCTCAGTCCGATACTGAGAAGTTCCTACGTACAGGAAAGACGTCCTTTTTACACAAGCTAATTAAAGTGCCACAGCTACTTCTCTAAGACTAGCAGCATTTTTCCACTTCTCTGACTCTGAAGACGTCGAAGCGGTTGGCTCCCCATTTGATCCATTACATTGCCTTCTGTAAGAGCTATTGATCATGTCTGCTAGTATTCTGTTTACAGGCAAGAAACTTTCAACAGGCATGGTACGAACCAGGCTCTAAGAAGAAGAAAGGAAATCGGCATTAGCCAATCCCAAGATTGGTAGAAAATGGGGTCGAAGATAAAGGCATCAAATGAGCAGGCATGAACTAAGATCCTGTCTCAGAGGCAAAAAGAAAGCGATTTAACGCTCTTTCAAGGCTGCTCACGTTACCCATGTGGAAGATCAAAGTCACGTTTTCAATTACTGACATCGGCCTTGTAGCAATTTCCGGGTTACGAATGGAAACCAAGTCTTTCTTTGCGAGTTTGAAGGTAGCCCTTTGAAGTCTTTTTTAAGTAAACATTTTTCGTGTTATAAACCCGATCTTTTTCAATGAATTGCAGATTTCTAAACAAGGCCAGCTATATGCGTAACACAAAAGGTTCGTTGGCGTGCATTGGCCTATAATTGGCCTAGAGAGAGGACAGAGAATGTCCAACCTTCTAAGCAAGCAAAGAAAGTGAAGCAGCGGCAAATAATCGCTCTTCTTTTTAATACGTGGACGGGGTTGTAAGAAGTCATCCTCAAAGACGAACCAGTGCGTGTGTGAAGTGGGCCTGGTCCAGCCGATGTTGTATCTTTCTCATTCTCTAACCTAAGAGCTCGTGGCAAGTGAGATCAGAGCTCTCTTCTCTTATAGGGCCAACGTGCCTCTTCGATTACATTCCTTTCTTGGGTTCACTATAAATGTCATCTCTCTCTTCCTATCCGATATCAGCCATCAAACCCTGTCGGATAGAAGCCTACCTACTATAACCGGCTTATCTCTTTACCCGAGTTAGACCCTGGCTGAAGCAACCTGACGTCTTCTCGAAAATTGCATATATAAAGAAATGCTCTTCATCTCACTCTCTCATTCGTCAATGAAAACAGTTGATTGGCAAGCCGGGCCACGAAGTGCAAGGTAAGTAAGAACAATAGGTGAGAGGGCCCTACCTTTACTCCCGTCTCTCCGGCTTAACCCTTAGTCCGGTCCATAGAACTACAGAACTACTTTAAAGAATAAAGAATTTCCCCATGAATTGAATATAATTGAACAAAGAACTATCCTACCCTATTGACCCTATCCCGCCATTTGACTCACTTCTGACCAACTAAAACAAACAATCATCATATCGGTCGCCTTAACTGTTCTGTTCCCTTTCCCAAAGAGTGATAGCATTTTGCAGAGCATTGGCTGCAGCTTTGCTTGAAGGAAATGGGCGGTCGGCTAATGAATCCATTAGCCGATACAATTCCAATCTCCCTTTCTACTTTCCGCGGGGGCCTCCATTACTCCTTCCTTTCTTGGAAAAACCAGGGCAAATGAATTGAAAGAGCAAGTCTTTCTTCATTTTTAGAGGAAGAGCGGAGCAGTCAATGAATAGAAAATGGAAAATGATTGTTCTAGAATGTCTATTCCTCACAATTGCTCCTTGTGATGCAGCAGAACCATGGCAATTAGGATCTCAAGATGCAGCTTGTTGTCCATAATTATATTTAATTATGATTTACCTTACGTTTTTATGGTTTAAAGGCTACAATTAAAAGAATATATAAAAAAAAAGAAGGAAGAGAGAACAGAGTTTGTCCATAATCAGCAACATATTAGGGTTTACTCTTCCAGCAGACCCGGCACAAACTCATACTGAGAGAGAGAGGAGAGGGAGAGAGTTTATCTGCTTCGCACGAAACTTACCATCAAGAAACAGCTACATACGGGGGCTTATTCTACTCCAACTGGATGACTTGCAGAAAAAGAGGAAAGCAAGAGCAGCAACGAAAGGAAGCAGTTTAATTAGGGTTGTTGTTGAGACAGCGGAGAAAAGAGTGGAATGAGAAATAGGGTTTTGGTAGGGGGGGCATGAATAGAATAAAAGAGGGGGTTGCATCGGCGAGATTAAATGAAGCAACTTTATGCAGCGGCGATGGCGATGAATGTGGGTTGGACACGAAGGTGATGGCCCCCCCCTCACCCTCACACATTACAGACAGACTTTGTCGATTGCGTAGCCCGATTGACAACTGCTGCTGCACTCTAATACATACATACATTATTACTGCTTTTGGATTTGCAGCTTCCCTCCCTCACACTACCATTTCATGTTTTTAATGCTTCTCTTTCCTCAATCTCTCTAACTTAATCACGTTTAATTAATTTTAACTATACAAAGATAATGTCCCTTGCTCTGCTCCGAGTGCTGAAACATCTGGCTTGTGAATAATTGGTCATGAGTTTGAACTAATTACTCGGAATATTTATTGTATGGATTTAAATAAATGCATTACTATTTAAAAAAAAAAGAATTGTCGATTCAGGACCAAAAAGATAGTTAAACTATCAATACAGGACTCGAAAGATAGTTTAATCGAATCGAGTTGAGTTAATAGTGTCGTGATCAAGTTTGACTCGTTTAGTATCGAGCTTTTTATCGAATATTTTGAAGTTCACGAAATTTATCCAGCCTAAACGAATATTCTAAATTTAGAAATATTTATTATTATTTTGAACCAAAAAATTATTTTTTCCAAAAATAATATTATATCCATACTCAAATTAAGATATTTCTCATTATTAGAAGTATACATCATTATTGTTACTCTTAAATTATTTAATTATTACTTTTATATAATAAATTATTTTATATTTCTTACTAATTTTGGTTAAAAGCTTGCTTAAGAGCACACGAGTCGAATACTATGATGCTCAAATTTGAATTATATAATAAATGAACTCTATTAAACGAGCTCGAACGAACTTTTATTGAGTCGAGATCCGAGTAACTCACGAACAATTTGGTTCATTTACACCTCTACTTATATGTAGTGTTGGCACCCCCATTGAAGGAATTAAGGAAGAGAATTAAGGAAGAGTTAACAGGAAAAAATCTCTCACTCTCTCTCCAAATTTCCCATTTCTTCTCAATTTTCTCCCATTTCTTTTCCTAAAAACTTACAAAAATTTGGACAAGCCACCACGTTTATGACATCACTTCATACAACAAATCTATCTATTATCAATAATTTGTAGCGTCTTAGATTATATCAGAATATATGAGACATATTAATTCCATATAGAATTAGAATTTATTTTCTACATTAATTCTTCTTTATAATTATAGATTCTCTTGTAATCAATTTATGTGCAACTATTTTTTTTAAAATAAAAATACATTAATTCAACATACACCCACATGTTTGAAAAAGTTCGAACATATAAGCTTTTGATCATAGATAAGATGTTTTGATCACTTCACCCCGAACAAAAAATGATATTTTATGTGCTGACTATTACAATGACTATTGTGAGGCACCACAAAATTCTTAGTAAATACTATATATTCTTGACTTAGCATCACTCCGAGACGTAATCATATTTGTTGAATTGGATATCCATATCATGTGTGTCCTTTAATTTATATGCTTTTTGTGTTTGATTATAATAAGTTATTAATCTCAAGCTCGTCAACATTCTTAGCCATGGTTGATAAATCATGATCTATCAAAATCTTTGAAGTTCTTTGACTACATTGTGTTTTGATCATTTCATTATTATAATTATATATTTATTTGAAATAAAAATGCATTAATTTAAATTCTATTTAACCCAAGCATTTTCATTATATTTCGAACTAATGATTCATTTTAATCACTTTCGCCCTCAATAAATGTCTGATGCTTTCATTTAGTTGCTCAGATACTAGAATAATTGATCAAATTCATTTTCTTCCATTCTTTATTTCTTGTTCTCAACGTCTCTCTTTTTCCTCTTCTAAAATCTTTATTCCAGATATTTTCGGGAAAAAAACATATTTGATTGAGACTAATTAAATGAGAAAGGTATGAAAGATATCTTTTCAAACTTGTATACAATTTTCATCGAATATGTCTTTTTTCAGAATAGATAGATGAAAATATATAGAAAATACTTACAATAACAACTAAATTGAGAGAGAGATGAAATGAATTAGAGTAAAAAAACTATATAAGCATCTATAACATCCTAGGCTCAAATATATCTTGAGAGAGGGAAACTAGTATTAGGCTACATACCCTATACTAATTAAGGGTACCTTAAACATTTTGGATTTAGAATGATAATTCCGATTTCATCAAATACACAAAGTCTTCAAAAGTACTCACTCTACACATTCTTATCATGAATATATGCATGTATATATATCCATTTTTTAATTATGATTTATAATATATATGATAAGCCCTAATTATATTTATCGACAAAGAATTGACATGAAATATTTTAAACACTTAAACTACGAAATTATTAACCCTAATAACAAATTATTGACTAAAAACCAAAAACTAATTAAAAAGTAAAAAATGTAATCCCTAATCGGACAACAATCCATCTAATCAACAGTTGTAAAGTTAAACTAAAAATTTATTTATTAAAAATCTTGGTTCCTTATTTGATGAACAATATGTGCACCATGAGCAGCCTATTGAACTGATTTTGATGTTAAAAGCTTGAACCTTTTCTCATCTATCATGTCATGAAATGATATTTTTTTGGTAAAAACTGACAAAATCAAGAAATATAATGACAAATGCAATTTCAAAGTCATTTCCAATTAAAAAAGTTAGCATTAATATTTAATACCCATGATGTTTTTTGACTAACCATTAGGTATATAACCAGAAGCATGAATGTTGTGATTGAAACTATATACAGTGCACTAACATGGATGAACAGTGCAAATCACAATCAACCATATATATTCATGGTAGATCCTGCTGTGTCTCCCCCCAAAAAATAAAACCTTATTTCAAGAGTGAATATATTTGATTGGATAAATATTGAAACCTGACACAAATATTATATATATTACATCATGGTGAAATTCAATCTGATACTACTTCGGAACAAAATAGGTAGCAGAAAACTTACACATATTGATGTATGCCTTAAGCACTTGTTGCAGGCTTCAAATTAAACTATGTCCTTCAATTCGATCCCTAGTTGTTCGAAGCTCTGCAAAGAAATTACACAACCCTTCAAAAAAGCTCAATCTTTTTGGTGTTGGAAAACGGTTTTCTTGCCTTACCCGTTGATGAACTTGTGCTGATCCAAAATGGCACAAACGTTAGACGACTGTGATGAGGAGAAGCAGCTGCTGATGTCCCAATTCTCTGCAGCAATGGCGGGAGATGGGACGCCGTAGTTGGAGCTGGAGATGATGAGGTTCTGCTGGAATCCCAAGATGGAGGGGTGCTTCACTTTCCTTTTGATGACTATGGATTCTTGAATTAGGTCTTGATGATCGTTTGCTGCTTCGTGGCAATGGAGCATTCCCAAGTTTATGTTGCCGCTGGAGCCTGAAATCTTGCGAAATTCAAGCTGGTTGTTCATGAACTGGATTGGGATGATGGGGCTGAGATCGCTGCAGCCATCGTTGAGCTTCTTGATGCTCATTTTCTCTCTCGTTCGCTCCCTGGCTCTGGCTCTCGCCTTCATCCTCGACTCCTTGGCCTGGTTTGAGGCCGGAGTTGGATCTGGTTTGAGCATGCCGGAGCTGGGCAGAACTGATTTCCCCTTGTCGGAATCCACCTCGCATTCGGAGCCACTCTTAGTCTTAGCAGCATCAGTGCTGCCTTTCTCTCTCATCTGCACCAGATCTTTGATGGCGGCTTTGGACTTGGTCAGCAGCCAATCAAGGGTTTTGCTGGGCTTGTCGAAACCTAGTATTTCTTGAAGGTCGAAGAACTTCCTCGCAACGCCGATGGACAGCCGGACTCTCCGGTCCCTCGGCCCTTGAGCCGTGTATATCTTGCTGTGTCGGTCTTTCTTCGAAGCTTTTGCAGCTGCAAACTGAGACGGATTCACCACCGTGGAAGAAGGGTCTCCATTGATGTCGTGACTGCAGAAGGCGGCGGCATCGGAGTGAGAGAAATGGCCGGGAAGCATCTCATGGTGGTGGAAGAAGATGTCGGTGCCGAGGAGGGAGGCGGAGGCTCGAGGGTGAGGAGAGGAGGAGCCGTGTGGAAACATGTAGACATTCTTGCCAAACATCTTCTGCAATAAACCCTAGCTGCAGGCGGAGAGGGATTTGAGAAAACCCTTGTTGTGAAATAAATTAAATCTGGAATGGAACGAAGGAGGAGATGATGTAGAAAGAGAGAGAGAATGGTGGCCGATACCGGTAACAGTTTAATTACTGAAAACATAGTAAAGTTGTCTTTTTCTTTATTTACATTTAGAAAACGACTCTGTCCTAGTCTGAGAAAGAGTCTTAGTGGAGGTCGAAGTTGGCTGGCTTCATGGAGAGAGAGAGAGAGATATATAGTACTGTACAAATTGCTTTTGTATTTACTTCACTAATTATAAAGTAAATATACAATTCATTATAATTACTAGTTAAAAGGTACTTCAAGTACCTGTTATTATTATTATTATTTATTTATTTATTTTTATCTCAAACTACCGATAATTGTGCTATTGGAAGCTACCATCAATATCCTTACAAAACTGAATTATTAGGAGATCAAGAAAGCCTCACCACCATTATAAGATATATAGTTTAAGTGAATCCCTACTGTTAACTATTGTGCTATTATCTATTAGGAGTTCCTATCATTGTAATTGGGCTGATTTAGGATCTAATTCTTCCTTACAAAATTGAGTTATTAAAGAAAATGAATGTCTCACTATTATAAGATGACTTAAATCATTGTTTTGAATCATCACAAATTATAATATTAATCATATGCGAGTTTTCATAAAGACCCTTGTAAATGCATTCATAATCTCACTGATAACAAAAATATTGTCTATTCCTTTCTCCATCAACAGATCATCACCACATGCAAAAGATTAACTAGGCTAATTTAAATATGACAACTATAAATAAAATATTTATTGTGTAAATACATTTGGATTTTGGAAATAACAAATCTTATGTCAGGAAATTAAATGTATCAATTTTTAAGTAGAAAAATGGGGCGAGTAGATCTCAAATGTTTTCGAAGTAAATATATTTATTTCCTTATTCATTTTATAAAATATAAAATTAAGATAAAATAAATTATTAATATAATAATATTATTATTTTAATCTATTAAAAATAATGTATAATTATTATAATATTATAAAATAATATAATTATCAAAATATTTTAGAGTAATATTATAAAAATAAATAAATAAGAAAATAACTATAAAATAATATGAAATAAATAATTTTGATAATGAGATATGGGAATGAAAATGAAACTCACCATTTTGGAGGGTTTTGGTGATTCCCAGATATTTGGTATCACTCCCATTTTTTCATTCTCATAAACTTTAACCAAACAGTGGGTTTCGGAATCATTTCATTCCCTCATTCCGAAACCCACCAACCAAACGCCCCCTAAATATATTAACTCTGAAGGTTTATTGTTACCAACTAACATGCATGAATTATAGATTAATAGTTCATAATTAAATTTGGCATGATAATTTTTTTTGAAACGGTTCTAAATTAATCCAATTTAATAAAAAAAATAACTCAAAATTTATTGACAGAACTCGACCATTATATTCTTAGCTTAGGCCAATATTTTGAATTGTATCATATTAGTTAAATTTAAATAACAATTAATTCTTTCTAAATTATGTAACAATTTTTGTGTCAGTTTGCAGATACTTAAACCAATATATTAAAGATTGGATTAGAAGCTAAAAAAAGCTTAAATAGAAATAAATTTGATCCTTTAAATTGATATATCAATGACTTATATATGCTTTTAATTCAATGACTAAGATTTATTCAAATTGAACACAAACATAAATTTTAATATCTGATCATATCTTTAATTTCTCAATATATTATATATCTATACACCACAATATATTTTAAACATTATGATTACAATATGTAACAAAATTATGAATAAATTTTAGTATGAAGTTCTGAAATTAATATAATTGAAGGATGTCATCTAATATTCATTCTTAGTTAATGTAATTTTTAGTTTTTATTTTTAATTAATTGTAATATATGTATAGCCTCGTAGGCTTATGCCTACCTGCCAACGACTTTCGCCCTATTCCTCCAAGTATTACAAATTTTATTATCAATCTGCAGTTTTAATTTAAATTTAATTTGATTAAATATCATTGTTTTTCCCATATCAAATCCAACTCGTTTTTTGCTAACAATATTCCAAGATTATTATTTCATATTAATATTCCACTAATTATAAAAAATAATAAATCAAATATTTACACTTGCTAAAAATAATTACAAATTTAAAGTTTTGAACTAGTATAACGAAGCTGCTTCAATTTTACAAGTACTTCACCCTTGCAACGTTTAATATATATTATAAAAAAATATAAGTGTACAAAATACATTTTCTTACCGAATATAAATATTAAACTATAATATATAATTTAATTTACAAAATAATGAGATATTCATAATATGATTTTTAAACAAAATATGAAGTGCGCAATGACAGTCGTTTCTCCATAACTAGGGATCTAGATTGGCCTAGCTCTTGCGTTGGATTTGGATTAATGATAAAAAATCAAAACAATTAAGATTTAGTTAGATGAAAATATAAAACTAGAGTACAATCAAGATAATCAAAAATCAGTTAAAGGATAAAATTTTATAATGATACAATAAATTAAAAAAAATAGTTAGGAATTTATGTTTGAAATTCTTTCGCCTTTTTATGTTTTGATATGTCAAATATGTATAAAAATCACCCTTAGAAAGTGTCTTTAGATTAGCTTAATTAGTACAATCTTATAATATTCACTTATAATGTTTATCGAGTTGTAAAAAAGCTGATCAAGACAAACTGGGCTTGAGATCGAAAGTACCGGTTTGGTCGTCTTGAAAAAAAGAAGAAACTTAAACTCAGGTATCGAACTGGCGAACTGACAATCACTTCGGCCTGAAGCTTACCACTCAGATAAATTGGTAGCTCACTAGCTTGAAGATTCCTCAAATTGGCTAGTCATTCTGATACATATCAGGATGTCAACACTCTATGTCAGGAAAGGATGGAGTAGGTGCGGAAGAGCAGAAAAAAAAAAATAGTCTGTCTCTATCAGATTAGAGACCCAACGGATAGTTCAAAATGTGGAGTATCTCTAAACAACTATTTCTTCAAACCTTACCTTGCTTCGTCCATAAATAACCGAAGCAATCTCAAAAAAGAAGGTTGCGAGCTCAAACGAACATACATGAACTCAAGGGTTACGAACTCTAATGAACTCCACTGATACATTCAAGTCGTAACCGCAACCTTCTGATTCACTCATTTTCAAAGGTCAACCATCCTTACTCAAGCGAATCTCCAAACAGGGTTTCCAAGAGTTCAATACCCCTATTTGAGGTTATTTGTAATAGTTTACCATGTTCCAATCCCTGGACACGAGACTCGTACCTTCTCAGCTTGAGTTCTTGTTTCTTCAAGAAAACAATTGCAGTTATCTCGAGGTTGTAACTATTACGGGCTTTTTGCCGCAAGTTTGAAGAGTTCCGGGAAGAATTTAAAAGCTCCCAACTTTTGGAGAAGAGGCTGCGTGGTGTGCCCACACTCCCGATCTGAGTGCCGAAGGAGGACGAGACTCTGGGGGGTGAGCAAGTGGACTGGTAGGCAGGAGCACTCACTAGTTTGCGATAGATCGTGTGGACAAATTGTAATCTTGAAACTAGTATATTTCGGGTTATTGCCTGAAGAGAGGACGTATGACAGTTTTCCGAACCTCTATAAATTCTTGTATTCTTTACTGCTTTATTTATTTCTGCAAGAATTTAAAACCCAACACTATCTCGTGTTGGCGTATTTCCAAACTTGACATTAACCAGGCTCACAAACTAATAAACTTTTCAAAGAACTAAACTAGTAGAGAACCACCAATTTGAATTTGCAAGAACTTGCTTTTTATCTTCCGCTACACATATTCGATTAATTGTGATCTCGGTATCAACAAAAACCAACCTTCATCTGGCAATAGAGTTTTAAATTTTGATTGCTCAAAAGATTTCATATTATTTCTCATTATCAAACTCCTAAACTATAAAATGGTATATTTTCTTCGATTTTTAGTTTAATCTTATCAAAATAAAAAACTTTATGGTGAGTATCAAACGCTTACCATTCCCCACCATACTCTCACGGCAAAATTTAATAAAGATTTAATATTGAATATAAAATTATTAAATTTTGAATAATAATAATAATAATTTTATAATTTTAAATATTTAATTTTTATGTTTAATTAATAATTAATTAAAATCATCGAATAGCAACATGTCAAGTTTTTTATTAAGGAAAATACTATTTTCTTTTTTATAAACTAATAAATAGATATATAGACAGTGAAAAAAATTAATAATCCCTTATTTGATTCTTGGTATAAATATTACGGGTGGATTGTAATTAAAAAAACTTCAGGGTTTTATATGAATCATGGGGCCCTTTTCCATTTAAGTTACCTGAAAATTAATAATATAATTTTCCTTTTACAAACTTTTTTTTTTTTTGAGAAAGCATATACTATTAAACTTATTTTGAATAGACAAACACTATAAATTTACATAACAGTAACTATACTACTTTTATGGTGATGAATTTATGTTGATTTTTTGATTGCAAAATGCATTAATTGTGATCTTCTTGTCCCAGTGTGATAAGTCTGTCTAGGTACTTGGGGAAGTTCACCAAATTAATGTTTTCAATAGCAAAAGTATAAAGTTGGTGAACAATATAATTCCATTATATTTCATCATCAACAATTGAAGTTTAACTGGATGAACCTCACCCTTTTTGATTGATTGTGAGTAGACATGATTTTGGATCGAAGTCGATTCAGTTTATGAATTTTAAATCTTTTTGTGAAAGAGTTTCTACAATGATAATTATGTATCGATACTCAAGCTGATCTTCTGAATTTAATTTTATTAACTTATTATTGCGGGTGATTTTGTTCGAGTAAAGGAAGATTGCAGACAAAACTTTTAAGTAAAGTGTAATTTCCTTGAGAAGTAACCATTGCTCCATGTCTACACAAAATGACAAAAGTGTAAGGCATGTAGCTCATAATTTAGGGGTGGTAAATGGGTCGAGTTCGGGTTGGCGGGTCGGGTTGCGACTTGACAATAACAAGCGACACGCCAATTTGAACCCAACCCGTATAGTTTTGCGGGTCAGAAATTTCAACCCGAACCCGAAACATTTATTTCGTGTCGATCTGAAACTGATCCGAAATGATTTGTTTAATTATTTTCAAAATTAAAAAAATGTGTTAATTATTTTAAAAATTAAAAAATTTGTGTTAATTATTTAAAAAATTAAGCTTTAGGCTATTATTTATTTATTAAATTTTTATATAATTATATTTTATAAATAATAATAATAATTATTATTATTATTTTTATTGGTGGGTCAAATGGGTTCGCGGATCAATCCGAGATTGACCCGAACCCGATACAAAAATTAAATGGGTTGGCAGGTTCGACCCGAAACTGACAAGAAAATTAATTGAGTTAATCCAATCTATTTTTTTCGTGTTAAGTTGATGTCGGGTTGGAAATTACCGCCCTAGCTCACATATTTATGGAAATCGCTTGAGTGTTCGTTTTTTGTGGGCCCTGGGCTTCTTCAGTCTTTAGACCTTGAGCATGATAAGTTGGACCAAATAGAGATTTAACGAATAGAATTATTTAGAGCCACAAAATCAATTGAACAATTCGTCATCAAAATTGGAAGTTACTCGCCTAAACAATATGGGCGGGCCTCGTTGCTGCTGTTGTGATCCCACATGGGATTCTTAGTCCGATATTTGTTCATACATATTTGAAAAAAAGTCGACCCTACAAACCTATATAGGCTATATTTAGAGGCGCATGTGATTATCTCAAAATATAAAATAAAATCTGAATTATTCACCCATAAAAATACTAATTTTGACAGTTTGATGAATAAATAGCATTTCCCACATGCAACGCACGGAAAATATTATATTTAATTTAATAAAATAATTATATATATGCATAATATTATTTATGATTTTATCAAGTTAATGTTTTTTTCAATTAGCATTGATTTATTGCATACAACCATGATTGAGCTTATTTATCATAATGCCCCAGGTGGAGCTCAACCTTTCTAAATTGAAAATACTTTTGAATTTAGTAATAGGATAATGTGAAATTTTTATGAAATAACTATTTTATTAACCGATTTTAAGAAGAATTAGATTTACACACGTGCGTTGCACGGTTAAATTTTATTTATTAAGAGTTTTATTTTTTTAATAGATATTATTAATTTAAATTTTATTATATTCTGATGTTTCAATAATATACTCCCTCCGTCCCACGAAATTAGTCTCATTTGCCTTTTTTGTCCGTCCCATCTAATTGTCTCATTTCCTAAAATGACAAACTTTTTTACACTCATCAATAAAATATTAATTCCACTACACTCACTAACATTGGTTATCGTGCCAAATCAAATGGGACTAATTACATGGGACGGAGGGAGTATTGAATTTATAATTTATTGGACACAAATATAATATTTTAATCATTTACGTCCGAGTTAAGAACACATTTGAATTTTTAAGTAGCTCTAAATATAAACTCATATTCTACTTAGTTATCTAATTACTTTTATTTAATATAAATTTAAGTAAACTTAGATTTTTTAAAAAGTTTACAATCTTCGTCCCCCTTATGAATATGTTAAGACAAATCATTTAATTTTCTTAAACAAAATTGATTCAAAAGAAGTATAAGTAATTTTAAATATTAATAAATAAAAGTGCATAACTGGAAAAAAATATATATACACATTCTAATAAATACAATATTATAGCTCATATCATGGATGCATAAGAAAGCAATGTGAAACTATATTTCAAATAGAGTGAAAATAGATATCAAATAATAAATTATGTAAATATTTAGTGGTTATGATTTGCTAAAGTCTTCTAAAAAAATATTTCTCTTAATGTCATGCATATTTTTTAAATTTATATATTTAAAAGTTCATGGACTACTATATAATAAATATCATGTAAAAGTAATAATATTGAGAATAATATTATTAAAAATCATAAACTAACACATCCTCAAACTAAATGAAAATAATCATATATAAGTAATGTGTAGTTCTCGATTTTATAAAATCAAAATGTCAAATTTTATGATTTGGAAAACTATAACATTGGTAACTCTTAAGTCTTTATTTTATTTAAAATTTTATTACAACACAATCTTATCTACTAATATATTAAAACAAAATAGTTGCATGTATTTAAAGTTTCATACTTTCCCTCCAAAATAATATCGCTCAATAATAATTTATTTTTATTTTATTTATTTTATTGAAATATAGATGTACAATAAATAATAACAAAAAACTAACAAAATTATATTCGTCCCTTTAAATTTAAAAATTACATCTTACTAATTTATTATATTTACTATTTTTTAAATAACACGAATATAATTTATAATGATTTTTTTTTAAATTAAGTCCTTATTTTTGTATGCTTTGTGTTTGAGGTACTTTATATTATTTTTATTTTAATCACATATGGTTGAATTTATTCCATTTAATATTGAATTTTAAATTTATATAAAGTATTAAGATTAATTTAGTTATATTGAATTTTTATATGTTATATTATTATTTTGAGTTGATATTTTTATTCAACTATTAGTATATCCACCACTGCATACATAGTTATATGTAGAAAAATGTATAATAATTAAAATGAAACTAACATTATAAATTTTGTAAAATATTTTTGAACACTATATTTTGTTATATATCACTTCAGTGTCGTTGGATTTATAAATTAAAATCTTAAGATACGATACATTGCGGGTGAAACAATAATATATAATTGTTCATGATTCAAAAAATGATTTTTTTTTTAAAAAAAACAATTTGTTTCAGTTATTGATCACCTTGATTGTTTTTAATTTTCTTTACATAATGTTAGGAACTGAGTTTCAATTCACCTCCAAATTTGATGTTTTGATATGTCAAGACTTACTTCAGTATTAGGTTTCTAGAGTCTTTAAATGTAATCCTTATATAGGATTGATCGAATTGTAATAGACTAGAAACTTAGATGTTGAAGATCGAGCGGAGCAACCAAAAACTGAGCTTCTGATGATAGAATTCAAGAAGACAAAAGCTCGATATGTCCAGAGCCAAGTTCATATACTTGAAGAGAAGAACCAAAGAAACTTGAAGTTCTGAAGACAAGTGTTCGTGCTTGAAATTAAACTTAGTTTCTGGAAACTAAGTTTCTTTGAAATAAGATGGAAACTAAACTGACTTAGGAAATGTCAGTTTTCAGTCTCAACATTTCAAGAGCACATGAAACACAAGTATTCCAAGTCAGACTTGAGTAATTACAAAGTGAAGTCAGTACGAGGAAGCTCAAATTTGGATTCCTTGGTCTGAAATTTAGTCTGACAAGAGCGGGTAGAAAATACACTTCCAAAGCAAAAGTAAACGGCAGAGCATAGCTGATCAGAGCAGGGAGAATTGTTGTGATTGGACAATCCAATCTTTGTCTCTAACGGCTGGAAGTCCAAGTCTAACGGACATAAATTCAAAATGTCGATCAAGAGCTTATAAATAGCTCGACAACTCAGCAAAATAAGAATAAAAAAAATTGTGAAAAGCTACGCGGGCACTCTGCTCAACTTTCTACTCAAACTCTCTGAAGTTTCGTGTTCTTATCACGAGACTTAAGTTATTCTTTCGTGCATCTGTTTAAAAGCACGATGTTGAAGCTTTAAGTTGAAGCTACGCTCTTGGTGAATATAACTTTCTACTCTGGGAATCTGATTTCGATGGGCATAGCCAACCTACTGAGTTATAGGAAGAACGAGAAAACATCCAACTGACCAGGAAGAAGGTTGCGGGGTGCGTTCTCACTTTAACCTGAAGAAGGAGAAGCTTACAAAGAGTTTCTGGGCGAGTGACGCCAGCAGACCGAAGGACGGAGGATTCCAACGGATTGTCCATAGATCGTGAGAAGGCTTGTATACTGAAACTTAGTGGATTCTTGATTAAGTTCAGAAGAGTGGATGTAGGACTTTGATTCCGAACCACTATAAATATCTCGTCTTATTTATCGCTTTCCTGAAGTTTCTGCATTTGAGTTCTCAAACTTAATTTGAAACCTTTAATACTTGTAAGTATTGAAGTGTATAATCTTAAACTTACTCAATACCTTTCAAGCTTAAACTGAGTTTTTTTTTCCTAAACTGAAAACTGAGTCAAGCCAGTTTTTAGAGCTAAGACCAAGAGTTTAATACTTCCGCTGCATATTTTATTACTCTGATTTCGGGACCAATACATAATAAACTATCTACAAAAATTGTCACCGATTAAAATTAAATGACACTCTTGAATAGGCAAGTTTAATCGAAAACATCATGTTTAGCTGAAAATATTAAAATATAAGAAAGTTAAAAAATTAAAAAATATTTTCCAAGGTATATATGTAAATTCTGATTTATCGAATTTTAATTAGAGTCATTATATAATATTTTCTTTTTAAATTTACAATATTCGTGAATGGAATAATTATTTAATAAATGTTATATTTAATATCGTAAATTAATAGATGTAGTTGTGAAATAATAAAATTTTAGGAGTATAGACAATTATATTTTTGTCTTTTGCTAAAATCGGGTGGAAAATGAAGTAATAGACAGTTATATTATAAAATTTTAAATAATGAAATGATTTTGTTATAAGTATCATTTAAATTATTACAATAGTATATTATTTATAATAATAATAATTATTATAGATAATAATATATCTTATGGCATGAAATCATAGTATGATAAAAAAGATATCATGATTAATAAGATGTAAAAAAGAATGAGATACAATATATATTAAATAAAGTAAGTATCAAATAAATTATAATTCAATTAATTAAATATTTTAATTTTAAATCTTTGAATATAAAAAATATAATTATAAATATAAAATATGGATATATTATATATAATATATGAAACAAAAAAATATTAATCTTAGAAAATTTGAGGATGAGAATAAAAAAAAGAAAAAAAAGGAGTTGAATAAAATTGTTATATATTTTGGGGAACAGTTTTTATGAAGACTTCTATATTTTAATATATAGATAGATATATTATATCAAATTTTTGTTTATATGGAAATTCTTTTCAACTAACTCGAATCAATGGAACTAAACGGTTTGGATTTTGACATCCCTCATCTCCTAAGGCTAGCCACTATTATAATATTTTTTAATAGTAATATATTAGTTAAACATACATAATCACTAATATTCTTAGATGTTTTTTGTTAGAAACATGTACTTAGGCTCCATCTAGCTTCAATATTTTGATATGTCAAAACTCATCTTAGTCAGTCCTTCAGAGTCTAGAGTTCTAATCTGTAGTCCTTATATAGGATCGAATTGAGTTATAATAGAACTTAGGCTAAAGACCGAGCAAAGGAGAATGCTCGAGAACTGACTATCATCATGCCTAGCCTTGACCCAAAACTGTGTTGGAGCACTCAGTTTAAGGTCTACCATATTGACAAGGAGAAGTCACTATGAGGGCTTCCTCGTACTGACTAAGGAGAGGTCAGTATAAGGGTTTTCCTTACTGATCCGAAGAAATCAGTATGAGGGCATTTTCCATACTGACTGTGAACAGTCAGTATGAGGGTATACCATATTGACCTTGGGAAATCAGTATGGGGGCTAAGTTGTACTAATCTTGAAAAGTCAGTATAAGAGCCTCTACCTTTAAAGATCGAGCTATTGGGAAATCAGTATGAGGGCTAAGTTGTACTAACCTTGAAAAGTCAGTATAAGAGCATCTACCTTTAAAGATCGAGCTATTCAAAAAATATCGAAGCTCAGTCAGACTTAGGCATTTCAAATATGCCCAAGTGTAAGTCAGTACGAGATTATCCAAATCTGGGTTCCTCAAACTAAGAACTTAGTCTGACAAAAAGTTAGTGTATGGTACACTGACGCAACAGCATAGCAGGTCGCAGACCTAAGGCATGGGCTACAATTAGACAATATCTTCCATGAGTCTAACATCTGGCTTTACGTGTCTAACAGGCATAAATTCAAAATTCCTTGAGGAAATCATCTATAAAAGGGTTTGCACCTCAACCTTCAAACGGTTAGCGCACACATCAACGAGAGAACTATCTACACCTAATCATACAAGGTTGAGAGATCTCTGGGCTTAGAATCCTAAAATCTTAATATGACAAAGAGGATATCTCTCCCTGTAAACTCTCCTAGTTTTCGTGTTTTCTAACACGAGACTTGAGCCTCCGACTCAAGTTACCCACTGTGCTAACTTCTCCTAGCACAAGGCTGAAGCTTTAAGCTGAAGCTCTTCTTGGTGAATATATCTTTATGAGATATATTCATAGCAGTCAGTTTCCTAGTCTAGGATTCTGATTCTCACGGGCGTATGCCAACCACATGAGTTGTGAGAAGAACGAGTAAACATCCAACTATTCTGGGAAGAATTAGTAAACATCCAACCACCAAGAAGGAGGGTGCGGGGTGCGTGCCCACTTCAACCTGAAGATTGAGTCTGCAAGGAGTTCCTAGGCAAGTGCCACAGTTGACCGGAGGACAGAGGTGCCGACGGACTGCGTATAGAACGTAAGGAGGCTTGTATTTACTTAGTGAATTATCCAGGCTTTGAGTCTGAAGAGTGGATGTAGGATATTGAGATCCGAACCACTATAATCTTTGTGTGTCGTTTACTACTTTTTTTCATACTTGCTCTATTTTTCTGTTTCACAAACTGACTCTTGAAACCTTCAATACTTGTCCAAGTATTGAAGTGTACATACTGTGAAACTGACTGAAGGTAAACAGAGACCTAAGCTTAAGCTTTCTACACACAAAACTGACTTTACTCTGTTTATGCGAACAAGTGCAACTGTCATATAATACTTTCGCTGCATACACAAACCTTTCGCTGCACAGTTTTGCACTCTGATTTCAGAACCAACAAGTGGTATCACGCGCCAAGGTTCTTATAGACTACGGTTGTGTTGAGTCAATTAGGACCAGATCTCTATTTTTCTGCACTGGGTTCTGCACTTGGTTTTTGTTTTGTGTGTTTAAGCTCAGGTACACAGAGATGGCTCAGATTACAAAGCTTCCAAAGTACTCATTAGAAAATTTTGAGATATAGAAGAAACGTTTGTTGAACATGCTGAAGAATGTCCACCCAAAAATGGCAGAGGTTCTATCTACCAGACGCTGAAGATCACCTAGGTGAATACTCAGCTCGGAGGAGCAGAAGGTCAAGAGATAGTGGAAAAGCCTTATGCAGAGTGGACGAACGACGACATAGTTCGTTTTCAGTTGGATGTAGTGGCCATGGAGCTCATCTTACAATCCTTACCAGAGCCACTAGTTGTTGAAGCTTTAGAGCACAACAACGCCAGAAAGATGTGGGAATTTCTTGGTGCACTCAGTCAAGAAACAACTCAGATGAAGCGAAACAAGCTTCAAAATTGTGTAGATAAATATGAATCTTTTCAAATGCTTCCTGGTGAAAATGTTAAATCAATGGAAGCTAGATTCAATGCTATCATCTGTGAGCTGAAGAACTTGAGGAGAACATATGAGATTGTAGATATGAATGCAAAAATTATCTCCAAGATGACCAAGGAGGACTGGTTCGTCAAAGCCACCAGCTTGAAGGAGAAGGATCTCTCCAAGATGACGACCAAAGACGTGTTCTCCCAACTCCAAGCCCACGAATGAGGCATCCAAATGACGAACATAAATGAAGCAGTGCGAAGTGTCAGCACACATCCAGAAGGAGATGTTGCCTTTTTCGCAAAAAAGGAGTTCAAGAGAAGGCCTCAAAATCAAACATAAGATAAGAAAATTTATAACAAATATCATAACAATACTTCTTCCCTCCTGCCCGAATTCTCTCACTCTCTTTTTCTGTTTGTCCCACTTCATTAATCTAATTTTTAGAAATGACAATTTTTTCAAACTCAATAATAAAATATTAATTTTACTCAACTCATTCTACACTAACAATCCTTAATTCTCGTGCCCATAAGAAGTGAGACAATTTGAATGAGACGGAGGAAGTGTATATTAACAAAATAAAATAAAAATAAAATAATACTTCCTCCGTCCCGGCTGAATTGTCCCGGAGAAAGAGGGCACAATAACCAATGAAAGATGATAAGGGAAGTTAATGATGTACTTAGTGGATGGATTACTTTTATTAATTAATTGAATAAAATATTAACAATTGTGTGCGGCGACAACCCCATCTTCATCGCCCGAACTGTCAGCCAACCACGCCTCCGAGCTCCCTGCGGCGACAACCCCATCTTCAAATGTGTCGGGAACAACATTATCCTCATCAGAATTTACAACAAGGGCCGACGAAGAGTCGATTTTAGAGGAGAGAAGGAAGGAAAGTGGTAAGCCCTCGTCAGTAGTCCAAAAATCTTCGCCCCAAATGGGGTCACCACCTGCACGGGCGGTTGATGGCGGGGGCAACAAAGGCGGCGAGATAATTTCGGAGGGAATCGGAGATGAATCTCCAATTTTCATCATCACGGGTTTCATTTTTTTAAAAAAAAGTAGCAAAAGATGAGAAGCAGCCAGTAAAAATTGCAGAAGGAGAGAGAGATGAGCGTCGTGGGTGAGATTTGTGAGATGCAAATTGAGATGGAGAGAGATGATAGTTACAGGTTGAGAGAGAGAGAGATGAGGGCGGCGGACTTGGTGGAGAAAGAATAGGAATGGGAAAAATTAGGGTATAAGGGTAGGATAGTAATTATTATAAATTGAGATAAGAGTTTTTTAATTAGTGATTAAGAACCTCATTACACACTAATTTCTTTCCATTTTTAGTAACGAGACAATTGAGGTGGGACGAACGAAAAAGGGAAGTGGGACAATTGAGGTGGGATGGAGGGAGTATATAGGTTGTGTGAAAATCATTGATGAAAGTAAGAATTAAGTTAAATTGTGAATTGTACAGGTGGATTATAAAGAAATTAATAATTTATAAAAAAATTAAGTTGTGTTGTTGAGGTTGTGACTATCCACAGTGGAAAGCGAAACAGTTGAATTATGAATTTTGGTTTTATTAAATCAGAAATTCCAATTAGGTGGATTGGGCCTAAGAGCCCAAAATTTAACAATCAATTATTCATTTTCTTGTGCAGAAAGATATCTTAGAATTTCTCGTTCCATCTTAAAAAATTTCTTCTTTTTGCTGCATTCATCGTTACCAAAAAGCAGGAAGGAAATTCACAGCATACAGCTATTGCCATGGATTCGATGAAGACGATATCACTGGAAGGCCGCACCGATGACTTGCTACGATTCGGGATCCACGGCGTCAAGAGCGATATTATCGAACCCCACCCCCTTCAATCTGCCCGTCGCTCTGTAATGTTTCTACTATCTCTCTCTACATCTCGATTTATGTCTTTGGTGTTGAGTCTTTTGTTTAACGATCAATAGGCGAAGCTAACGCAAGAAGAGATGAAGAAGAAAATCTTGGCGAATACTTACGGAGCAGCATTTCCTATGAAGATGGAGCTGGACCGTCAGATTCTCTCCAAGTTCGTTTTTCTCTAGCTCTCTATACTCCCTATCTGTGTCGGAATATATATCTATATATCTATATATATCCATACACTTCATTTTGTTTGTACTCTAGTGAATTAGATGGTAGGGTTTTGTTGATGGAAAATTAGGGGTTATGTTTCGAAGTTTTTATGTGTTGGAATCTGGTTGCATACAAGTCTATTTCATTCCCAAATTGAATTAAATTTATAGAGCTTCTTCCAAATGGGGAGCTTCTTTGACTTATGCAATGATGCTTCTGTTCATTTAGAAAGAGTGTTCCAATTGAAATTCTCGAATTCTATTGTATGCATCATAGTATTATGAATTGAACTGGCCAGAAAACTTAGTTTGCCAGTCTGACATTTAGCTTTTAGTGCAATCCAAAACTGATTTGGTGATTGTTTGCCTTTGGCTAGTATATACGGCACAAAAGTCTCTTCTTGCTTATATTTAACATGCCTTTGTGGATAGAATTTTCTCAGTACACCATCTTTCACATATATGGAATCTGAAAATAAGGCCTGGAGATGATGATCTAGCTTCGCTTAAACTTGTCACGATGTAGATTGTTGTTTCTATATGTGGCTTGTGACATTGGTTATTTGTTGAAAATATGTGAGATGTTTGCTGGTTGTGTTTGTGTCGCTAAAATAGTTATATTCATTTGAGGGTCTCAAAAGTAAGAATCTTAGAATTTATCACATACATAGTTTTCTTCTCTAGAATACAATTTTATTAGTACTAGGAGATTGATTGAATTGTCAGGTAATATATTTAATGCATATTGTAACTATGATTTAATAATGTTTATTTGTTGTGAAAACTTATCAAATTCAATGTGATTTGTTTTATCAGTCAGTGAATCCTAGGTCTTGCCATTACTTGTGTTGTTTATATGTTTTTTAAATGATATTATTCTAGAGTCTTGTGTTTGTTTTAGTACCATTTGTTTCTTTGTTAGTAAGACT
>JAPKLW010000523.1:262252-307002 GCA_026898455.1 Plectranthus barbatus
TGTTGAAACTTGGAAGAAAACAGTTTCATTGTTTTCTACGTTCCATAATGTAATTGCAAATTACAATGCAAACTACTTTTTGCTGACAGATTTCAAAGGCCTCCTGGTGCTATACCTTCATCGTTTGTAGGTCTAGAGGCCCTTACTGGAACTATGGAAGATTTTGGTTTTGAAGATTATCTCAATGGTAAGGAAGTACTGAAAGAGGTCCTTATTTATAGAACTATTTGCTTTTGCATTTTATCATTTGGATAGTCAGTGGTCAAGCCATTATTGTTTAGGACTATTTACACTCTTGGTTAAATACAAAAAATGCTGATGGTGCCATTTATATCACCAACTTGCATATTTTAGAAGGCAATACAGGGGATTTTGATTATTGGAATGCTGATTTAGGGAAGCATAAGTGTTTCTTTCATAATCAGGCATTGATATCTTAAACCATAAGTTCTAACTTTATTCATTTGTTACGTATGTTAACTTTGACATATATTGGATGCACATGATGACCTCTGCATGTGTTTTATGCATCATATTGCATTAGCATGTCAATGCCTAGTATGTTATTGCTGTAGTTTTGTTTCCATCAATGCATTTGACAGGTTTGCTTGCAGTTGAATTACAAATAATGTGCAATGTTCTCTCACTTGTCTTTCCTGACAATTATATTATACCATTTCAGATCCTAGGGAGTCTGAATCATTTCGTCCAGTTGACCTACATCACGGTATGGAAGTTCGTCTTGGTCTGTCGAAAGGACCACCCTGCCCCAGTTTCATGTGAAGCATCAATTAATTTCTGGGTGTATTTGATACATGAACAACATATCTGTTCGTCCACTTAGAAGGCTCAAAGTCTCGTCTCTGTTTCACTGGACTTTAAACTTGCTTTCATTACGTTAGAAAATGGATGGTTGTTATTAATATTGGATGCTCTTTCCATTTATTTCTCTTTTGATCCCTTTGTTGTTATTATGCTAATGTTAAAGGCAAAAATTTGCTTAAGCACGCCTAAACCGTTTAGGCGGCTTTTATTCATACCCAAATGGGTTCACCTATCCCAAATAAGATTTATTAATCTCCAATTAAGATATATTAGATGAGTTTGGGTTGGGTTAATTGATAAAATTTACCTAAATCATTTAGGCTTGCCTAACATGAGACCATTTCAATGTTAAATACCTTTCTCACGGATATTTAGATTTTTACAGTCAAGTCGAGTGAAATGAAGTTTGGTTCATGATTGACAAGAATGTTTGATTTTCTTAAGATTTATATACTATATGTTGGTGTGATACTCTTTCCTTAGCTCATCAATCACATGTAATTGAATTTTTTTTTTTTTAAAAAAAAGAAAACATTCTATCCTAAAGAGCAAAACTACCTATTCTATCATGTGGAGTAGGTTTGGTCCGATTTCATCGAATTAATTTCCATCAACTAGTATTAATTTGGGGTGAACTAATATTAATATGATGGAATTTATTCATCAAACTATTTAAGATGGAAGGAAAGGATATGAAAATAAGTAAAGTTGAGGAAGAAATGGAAACATAGTTGAGTAAGCAGTATGCAGTTCCCCTGCAACTCTCGCCCACCATAATTCTATGCATCCTAAACAGAAACCCATTCCTTCTCTTTCAACCCCCGTTCCCAAACCCTAACCCCCCTTCCCTAATGGATTCTCGCCGTGTTCCCCGCACCGTCAGCGATCCCAAGGTCCGCCAGGTCGGATTCTTCGCCCCTCCCGATCGCTCTCTGTCGGGCCCGGCCGACCCTACCTCCTCCTCGCCTCCGCTATCCGACATTTCTCCATCCGGCAACTCCTTATCTCCGGTAATGATCCCGCCTCCTCGACATCTCTCCACCGAACTCAACCGCCTCCTCCCCCATCCGCCGCCATCCCCGCTTCGTGCCCCCCGCGCCAATGATTCTTCGATCCCCGTTGGTAGTTACAATCCTTCCGAGTTCTCGTCCCCTTCGGATTTTCCCGAGGATCAATTGTCTCCCCGGTCGGCAAGGAGGAATAATTCTGGTAAATTCGCTACGTCATTGCCGTCAGGAGGATTCGGTATGGCGGCTGCTAAGCAGAGTGGTCCTTCAAATTCGAGACCTGACGTGAGAGGTTGGTTTTGAGTTTTTGTTTTTTTTAAAAAAACTGAGATTTGTGTTTTAAATGAGATTGATTTAATTGTGGAACAGATGGAGAGGCAGCTGCGGAAGTGCAGAAGGAGAAGGCTGCAGCTGGTGGGAAGTCATCGAAGGAGAAGACGACGAAAGCTGAACGCCGTGCAATGCAAGAAGCACAGCGTGCTGCCAAGGCAGCTGCTAAAGGTAAATATCCTGCGCTTTCTTGTGGTTGCAATTTGTGGATTGGGGTTTTGGTTTATCTATTAACTAAACCACGTAGGCTTTATTATTCTGGAAATGGTCTATGTAGTTGTGTCGTCGTGGAGTTTAGCAGAACTTGTGCTTGGATCTGTTGCGAGGTCCGGAGGGTTAAAGAGTTATAACATATTCAACTTTAGGCTCCACTCTTTGTGATGCTCAAAATACTCTTTTACTTCCAAGTTCCAACATTAATGTATAAGAGAGACACATGAAGCGACAACCTGCGACTTTTGACTGCTAGTTTAGCAACCTGGATGACCTTAGTTCGTCCACATAGTGTGAATTAATATATTCTTTCATGGAAATGGATCTCATCAAGTGCTGTTGCAAATACTGAGAGTCTCATTTTACTTATTGGAATCTTGGCATAATGCTGGATGGGTGTTACCATGTTTATATTGATGAAAGGAGCTACTTCATCCATTTCATATTTATAACATGCTTTAAGGCAATACCTGCATCTTAATATGCTTCTCTACTGCCAACCATGCAGAATATTATTGTCTTTCATGTTAAAAACAAAGAATTCTTTTGTTTCTGGACACGTCACGTTTAATCATGATCAAAACCTTTCCTTGTCATTTTCTTGCCACAAGTTAAAAATTCTTCTAATGTTTTGCATTCTAGAACTCCAATCTTTGTTTGTGTGTAGATTTAGTGTCTTCTCTCTCGATTGTCTTGTTCCTAAATTGCATCTTCCAGGTGAAGGAAGCAAGGCTGCTGGTGGGGTCAATTCAGCCAATGCAGGGAAGCCTGTGAAGCCAGTTCCACAGAAGAAGGACAACTCTTCAGTTGCAGCTTCTGAGAAAAAAAGTGTTTCTCGCCAAGCAGATAAAGATAGGAAGAAAGATGCCCCTCATCCACGTATGCAGTTTGATGATGAAAACAGAGTTGTGAAGGCAAAGAAACGGTCTGTAGTAAAACAAGTAGAAGCCCGAAATAGAGTTGAACTCTTTAGGCATCTACCTCAGTATGAACATGGAACAAGGCTCACTGACCTGGAAGCAAAGTTCTTCCAATTAGGTCCAGTTCATCCTGCTGTCTACAAGGTATATTTATTTGTGCTATTGTACACTTCTCTGGAAACTGAGTGGGAAATTAGTAGTGCAAAAGATTATGGCTACTCAATCTATAATGTCTATTATGTTTTTAAAAATAATGAATTTAGTGTCTCTCTCCTGTGTCAGAACAAGGGTAAAATGCAAGTTTATTCTCATTGTATCATGGCTGTACTAATATGAACTTTTTGCTAGGCAGGTTGGTTTGCGGTATCTAGCTGGGGATATATCTGGTGGCAATGCCAGATGCATTGCTATGTTGCAAGCATTCCAAGAAGCAATCAAGGATTACTCTACTCCTCCAGAAAAAACCCTCAACATGGACCTGACTTCTAGAATAAGCTGTTATGTATCTTTCCTGGCAGAATGCAGACCCCTTTCAATTAGCATGGGAAATGCAATCATCTTTCTTAAAAAAAGAATTACCAGTTTACCCTCTGATCTATCTGAACCTGAAGCAAAAACCAATATTCACTCTGATATTGATCGCTTTATAAATGAAAAGATAATTCTAGCAGATAAGGTTATTGTGAAGCATGCTGTAACTAAAATTAGAGATGGTGATGTTCTTCTGACACATGCTTCATCTTCTGCTGTGGAAATGATGCTATTACATGCCCATGAGCTTGGAAAACAGTTTCGAGTGGTAATAGTTGATTCACGCCCCAAGCTTGAAGGTCAAATGTTGCTTCGCAGGCTTGTGGGAAAAGGAATTAGTTGTACATACACTCATATAAATGCCATTTCTTATGTCATGCATGAAGTAACGAGAGTATTTTTGGGTGCATCTTCGGTATTGTCTAATGGGACTGTTTATTCAAGAGTTGGCACAGCATGTGTTGCTATGGTTGCCCATGAGTTCCGTGTTCCAGTCCTCATATGTTGTGAAGCATACAAATTTCACGAAAGAGTTCAACTGGATTCTATCTGCTCTAATGAACTTGGTATGAACTGTTGCTTTCTCATCTGGTTGTCCATGTAAGAGAAGGAAAACATATGTTGCTTCTGTTACTGCAACTGATACCAAAAGCTATTTCAGGTGATCCTGACATGGTTTCAAGGGTTTCTGGTCGGGAGGAAATCACTTCTTTAGATGGTTGGGCCAATAGTGAGAATCTACAACCTTTGAACCTGTTGTAAGTATGGTTTTTTTATTGACTTGTGATTCGTTGACATAAATTTGATTGTTCCCATGTTAGCTTACTTTTGATTTTTTTTTTTTCTAAATTTTTACCAGGTATGATGCAACACCTTCAGATTATGTATCAATGATCATAACAGACTATGGCATGGTAAGTTTGAAACTTGGAAGAAAGTTAAGTGTTGCTGCTGCAATTGGAACAAAGTTAATTTGTTTTCTCAGTGCCTTAGTCTGCATATAGAACTGTGTTAAAAAATTTAAGCTGACATAATAGCTCACTAGAAAATTGCTTGGGTGGGAAAAGTGTAGTTGCATTGTTTAGAGTCATTGTGTAGCAGCAACTGTTTATTTTTGCAAAAAAAGAATGTCTCTACGGAGAATGCATGACAAAAGGAGTTGGTAAATTATTTGACAATTGTAAATGAGATGAGCATGTGGATTGATGAATTGAACAGTGACTCTGAAAACCGTAGTAGTCCGTATCTCTGCAGCATTTCTTGGTTACTTTTTCCTTGTATCCGTTAGTGTCTAATTTTTACATGCTTACTTTGATTTTTCATTGGCAGTGGGGTGTTAACTAACATCATCATATGTTTTATTCTTTTTTTTGTTTTTCTTTAGATACCGCCAACAAGTGTTCCAGTTATCGTCCGAGAATATGGGAGGGAATACTTGTTGATGTAGAGCTCTACTTATGGGCAGAGAGAGAGAGAGAGTCTGGACAGCGGCATGTGCCCATTATTTAACACTTGGTTGGAATAAAGAGATATAGTATACCCACATGTATCCATTCAATTCAATCTGCTCTCAATTTTTGATCTGACCCTGACTGTGAAGAGTGCCAATTATTCAGCCTCTCCGGGCAGTTTTTGGAGGAACCCCTTGTTTTTTGAATTGTTGCAAGTTACATGGCGCATTGTTTCCATCTTCAATTACAGTTGCATTTGGTTGTGGCTGCTAGAGAGAGAGAGTTGCTTGATGACTAAAACAATGCATATATAATGGACAAACTAAAATAATGCAGAAATGCCCAAATTACCAACATACTTATAAGGAATGAAATATGCGGAATATAATGTATCAATTCACAAAAATTGACAAATCTTACACCACCTAATACACTACAAATAACACGATAAATGAGAAGTAAACCTATATATAATAAAGTGCAGGAAAATCCCATCTAGTCAATTTATTTCAGTGAAAGGGAGCTAGCTACTCTTCCGTGATAAATAGTTGGCATTGATGAGTAAAGATTTAGAGCACCTGTAGGACGACCCGACCCCATCATTCTTCATCTCTTCCTCTGCAGCCTTCACTTTAACCACCATTTCTGAATGGCAGTGCTCAAAAATGGAGCATACCGCTGGATTAATGGATTCGCAGTTAACCCAATGTTGGACCATGCACTTCGGTGGCAACTAGCAGTAGCAGGAGCATGATACATTAGCTTCAATAGCTGCCAAAGATAAACATTGGATTAATCCAACGTTTGTTGTAGAATATTCGCATGATATGACTTGGAGATAATATATAAACAGTGTAAAACTAAACCCTATCTATTCTATCAGAAAGCACAAGGAATACACTTCACTATGGAGGCAAAGTAGATTCTATTTGAGATTTTCTCAGTCCAAGATCAATTACAGGTACGCACTATATATTTATTTTAGTGCCATCATACATTGCTATTTTTTCTAGTCCACATATCAAAGAACACATAAACGTGAAAGGGAGAAAATGAATGCAAACTCTTGGAGTTGAACAAATACTGAAACAAGTATGATAACTGAAAAGAAGATAAAATCTAGAGTGACAAACAGTAGCGAGTTATTGAAATTTCAGCTCCAAATAAGTCAGAAATATACCTGCCAGTAAACAAATGTATGTATAATGTTTCGCTGCCACCTGTAAACAAGAATTTTAGTTAGCAAGAATAATATTCCCTCTGTCCCGTTGAAGTAGTCCCACTTTCCATTTTTGTTTGTCCCATAAATTAGTCCCACTTTCATAAAATGGCAAACTTTTTCACGCTCATCAATAAAATATTAATTCCACTACACTCACAACTCTTAATTTCCGTGCCGAAAAGAAAAGGGACTACTTATTAGCAAGAAATGTAAGCTTCTACTATCGTTTTCGGAGAACAAATTTATGAAATATATATGAATGGAAACAAATGTAACATGAAGGGAAGTAAGCAGGAGTACTGACGAGAGAAGAGATATAATCAGAAGGAACCCAAGTCCAATTTCAGCATGTGAGGAGACAACATTAAGAGTAGCTGTGTTCGATTCTACCCATATGCAAGCATCTTCCAAGTATTTCCTGTATGCGTGCACCAAATAAATCATTAAAAAAAATGTCCAAGAAACTGCTTTCCGAAATGACAAATGGTGTACCATGGATCAAAAGTCTACCATCATCCTGCCTAGAGAACCGAAAGAACAAATAATAATGTAAAAACTTAAAATTTACAATGTACTATGTTTCACCGAAACTTTTTATACTCTGTCTTTCATGAGGCAGTCAAATATTTACTTCTCAAGTGTAGTTAATCCAAAGTGATTGCCACTATTAATCATGATAAAATATGGATTCCCTCTCAAAATTCACCTTAAATCACTAAATATGTTTCTTGCATTAACTAGGAAATGCATGTAGAAATGTAAAGCAGGCAAAATGTATTGGTAGACTATGGCTCACATATATTTACGAATAGATACATGCATAGCATAATAGTTTACATCCTCATATTCAGTATTCACATGGAAAAGAAAGGAAACAGGAAATTGCAGCTAATGAAGAAAATCTGAAGCTGCAAGGAAAATACAAGCTTTCTACCTGTACAAAGTTGACGCGCAAAATTTACGCCTCAGGAACTTTGCAACATATTCAATGGCCCGACACAGCACAGGAATTAAAGCAACTGCACAGAATTAAATAACCAACTTGTTTACATTGAACAGAAGCATCATTTATCAAGTAACATTAGACAGAAAAAAATAAAAATAAAATAAGTACTAGAATGACTAACATTTGAGACAGAGATGTGAAGAGACAAAGGTAAGGCAGTAAGCTAAGTACATAAACTCTTTGGTAACTATCACCGACTGGAACCAAACTTGAAAAGCCTGCAAGTTCCATGCTCTAGGTTTCTGCAAATAATTATATAATATATCAAGTGAGACATAATGCACACTTTAAAACAATCTAGTAAATTAAAGACATACAAGGCATACTTGGAAAATGTGAACAATATAGATCATTACCCCATATAGTGAATACAATGAATAGAAAGAAGAACATGTGGTTCCCAAAAATGTAAGCTGATAAGCCCGATTCGAGAGGTTCCTCGGCACAAATGGAAAGATTGCAAGAACTGCCACGACAAAGACCTGACAAGAAAAAAAAAATCATTTAACATGAAATACTTGACCTAATAACTGGTAGCGAACACAATCAGATTATACTTAACCAAGTCCACAACTTGATTCAGGAAATTTAACATACCCAAGTATTGGCAGAAAATTGAATTGTTTGTTGGTCCCAGCACAAGGATTGAGATGTAGCAGGTGGAGTAGTTGATGCTCCTGATGTTCTTCTACTGGAGAACCCTATACGATGATTTTCCATATTTTCACATCAAAGAAAAACGAGCTTATAGAGAAAACATCAAGTAGATAGAACATAGAACACTAAAATGAAGGCAAATATTCAATATTGTCCCAGGTAAATAGTGAAAGTATGGCTACCTGAACTCCTTTGGGAGGTATCACTGGCATGAGAAGCTGACGATGAGTGTGGTTGAGGCATCGATGCTCTTGCCGACTGGGATGAGCTGCTAGTAGTAATCGCCTCAACAATTAGATCAGGATCCTGTTCAAGAAACAACATACAAATTTAGAAAAATATCACGAACCAATATACCACTCAACGTTCTCTCCGACAATTTTAATCCCTCTCTCAAATGATAATAGAAAAATAAAATACCTCACATGATCAGTTATGTGCATTAATGGATAACTATATTATCGCCATTATTATTCCATACAAAAACAGCAAGTTCTGGCGTCGTTTTCTTCCAGAATCTAGCGATGGACTGTAATCTCCAAACGCACTCGGTTATAATTCACTCACCATTATAAAATGACTTTGTAAATAGAGATTCATCACCACTTAATATGAAATACTTAGCACACCCGCTCACACGCAAAGTGCCCTTACAAGGTGAATCAATTTTAACAGCCAAATACTTAAAAACACACTACAATGCGGCATTTACACATCCATCGAAAAAAATGATGAAATCGATAACACAAATTAAACTAAAAAATGATCATAATCGGACCCTCAGAGTCAGAATCAATGCACCTTGAGAATAACCCAACATCCTAACGTTTTTGCATCAGAGTTATGTCCAGACCACATTCCGCAATTAAAAAATCAATCTCGATTAGTATAGAATATAACCAACAAATCTCAGCCGCTAAAACACATTCAATCATTACCAGAAAAGAAAAGAAAAAAACGTACGATGTAACGTTGGTAGAACTTGAGCTTGTAGTGATCGACAATGTCGGTACGAGAAGACATGTGCGGCGGAATGAGAATATTCGACCAATAACCCTCCCACCGTGGATCGCCGTCGTAGTCGTATGCCTTGGCCGCAATCCGCTTCAATTTCTGCAGATCTTCTCCTCCTCCACTCATCCTTCCTCAATCCGCCTCTAGATTACTACTAATTCAAGCTGAAAAAGGAAACAACTCAGATTACAGATCTTCAAATCTAACGCAGCACGCACTTGTGTTTCGACGGTTATTCACGGCCATGCTATCTTTCTCTTTATTAACTTAGTCGGGCAATAACTAAATAACTTATTCCCTTATAATTATTTTAATAAAGTATTATATTAAAAAACTAAAATTATAGTATTTAATATTACAAAACAATATGATTAAAATGTACAAAAATATCTGCTTTCTAATTTAATAGATTATTTTAATTTATTTTATAATTAAAATATGTTAAAATATCATACGGTGTTGTGTTGATAAGATGAGGCAGTAGTGTTATTTCCTCCTGTCCAGAAGATGTTCGAACACATAACATCTAGCGAAATTGCAGGCTACGCCGTCGGAGCTCTGCTCCTCTCCGCCACCATCTCCGCCCCTAAAATCGATTTCTTCATTTCCTCCTCTCAGCGCAGGTAATCCATGTTTTTGTACAATTAACATTTCATCTTCTCACTTTTGATTTCTGAATTCACGACCAGCTCTTTAGGAATGTGCAAGAGATGCGGCGACGTGAAGTTGATAGCTTGTCGGAAGTGCAAGGGCTCTGGGCTGATCAAAGAAGGAGGGCCCTTCAGTTCGATTGCAGATAATCGAGCTTTGGCCGTTAAATCCAAATCAGTTTCTTGCAAAAACTGTCGTGGACGAGGCGCCTTTTCTTGCCCCGACTGCTCGGATAACAACCGGAATCGTGCTTAGATGGAGTCGAGTTTGTCACTTATATGTTGCTATTGCGGTGGTTATCACCATTTCTGTTAGTAAAACATAATTTCAATTTCAGACGGTTAATAGTCACAGATTAAATGAGTGTAGAATTTTCTAATTTATCAATTAATCTAATAGAATTGTTTTATTTCCCAGTTCAAAGTCATCACCATATTTTCACTTGAAATATGGAGTAGAAAAAACAGTAGAGAGACTGAAGAAACCATTATTGCATGTGTTCCAAATCCGAGGGGGAAAAAAAAAAGACAAAAAGAGAGTTGCTCTTTCAGATATACCAACAGCTGAAATGTGAAAGCTACAGAAGAAGATCTGTTTGCTTACTGGTGTAGTAATTTCTTAGCATAAACACACCTTTCTTGAGACATGACGATCCAAAGCATCTATTTTTAGAGCTTAAGATAAGCCTTTATGATTCCCATCATTTCACTTCCAGTAAATCGCCCAAGAATCCCCCTTGCTGCAGCTATCTCATTGAACTCGAAAACAGTGTCACCTTCAAAAGCCCCACTCTCTTTTCCATGTTTCTCTTCTCGATTTCTGCAAGCATCTACCAAGTCCTCGCCAGGTTCAACAGTTGGAAGCGGAAATGGATCGAGAGAGATATTGGAAAGATGTGATTCCCCACCCAAAGCACCAACAAAGTCTTTCAAACGACACAGTGCAAACGGGACTGGTTCAAAACTATGGTCTCCGTATTCAACCGGAGTAGAATGATCTCCAGTGACACAAATGTAATATTGGAAATCGCCCGTTGACTCTGCTTCCCAGAGGAGCTTTGCTAGTTGCCCTATAGCTTTATCAACAGCTTCTAAGCCTTTGGCTTTGAAGACACTCGCTTTGTCATGTCCAGCATCATCTATTGCCTGCAATGACAAGTTTGAAAATACTCGGAGGAAAACAAAATAAAACCTTTATATTCAAAGAGGGGCTAAAAGAGTAAGCATAAATGACTCAGAAAATATATTATTAGTCCAAGATTCGATTATTTCCTAGCAAGGAGCTAAAAAAGGAACTGGTTAGAGAGGAAAAGAAAACTACTTAATTTCCACACGCAAATATAAGGTATCCAGAATGATAAGAAGGATATGTTTCCATGTCCAAAGTAAGGGAAAAAAAACAGAACAAGCATTGCAGCACAGCCATCAAACTCCATAAAACAAATATAGGAGATTTGAAACTGATCATGATTGCAAAGCACATTGTATGATGAACAAACTAAACGGACTGAATTTTGTAATTGCAGCACCTTAATATGAAGAAAACCAAAGTCATAGCCTTCAGATCTGCCAGGTTTATGTTCATCTTCCCCAGGCACAAAGACATTGGGACATGAGTTAGAAGGAGCTGAGAGTGCTCTGGCTATTGCAGTTGCTTTGGATGTTAGCAGGGTTCTGTAATCTCCTGTTGCTCCTGGAGCTTCTAGAATATCGATACCAAGAGATAAACCCAAACCAGCGATGATCTTGGTAGGAGCAACCATACAAGGCCACAAACCATGTATCTTTTCAAATGGAGGGACCTGCAACATTAATTTAGGATTAGGAGCAGTTCGCCAGTAAAACAAGTTAAATAAAATGAATTTCTTTATTAAATAGGAGCCAATTATTACACTTATCAAAGAAGAGAGTAAGGAAGTATACCTTAAGTTATCAAAGATTACCTCAATTCGAATCCCACAACCCCTTAGAAGGACAATATTAGCAATGTTCTTTCCTTCTGCAGCCCTTCTAGCATTCACAGGATGACCAACCAAAATGCGAGAGATCTCTTTAGATAACTCATTAACAACTGCAGCCGTATGCTTTGCTTCATCAGAATCATCAAGAGGTTGAGCTTGTAAAAGCAGGCGATTATCTTTCAATGGGTCTGTCCCTGATATGTTCCCACTTAATTTTGGTCCTTTAACAACCACCCCACATCTATGCTCAGTAGCATACCTAAAGAGATGATCATATCCAATGACTTCAACTCAGCAAAATATTAGCAGATCAAAGAACAAGCTTGAATGCTTAGAACTTGAAACACAACACAACTTACTTGCCATTCCAAGAATCAGTAAGCTAGTCACTAATATTTACTGAAAGATGTAAAACTTTAGAACGACAAGCACCTGACTCTAACTTCATATTGAGGAAACGAGGGCAGCTTCATCCCATCAAGTGCTGTGCAAAGAACAGGTCCTTCTTCCTCAAAATGCCTATCTGCCCTCCTGCTGGTAACTACTCCAGTACTTTCATCGATAGTTGCAAAGTTTGACTGAGAGAACAACAATGAGAATCAGTCAGGCATACTGAATAAATTTAATTCAGAAGCTACAGGAAACTGAAATGAGTAAAAATTAGAGAACTATTCTGCAAAAGATATATAGTACAGGGGAGGATAAAAAAACCACTCCACTTGAATCCAGTTGGTATGAGGCACCAGATTATTGTTGAGATATGAAAATGCAGCTAATAAAAACTTCTCAGCCTTGCGTACATGCCTCTCATTCTGAATTAAAAGAAGTTTGAGTAGGAAAACTGATTCGTACTAAGTGGATATCCAGAGCAATTATAAACCCACCTGCAGTCTCCTTACAACACCTAAATATGCTATTCACAAAGAATCTAAGAGAAGTTACAGATAGTTTAACAAAAGAGCACAATATCACAGGATACAAGCAGCTAGTACTACCTTAAACGCGATATCTCCAGGTGACATTGCCAAACCTGCACCCATGGACTCAAAAGCACCCCGACCTCGATAATAAACCCTAGGATCATAGCCCAGCAGAGAAAGATGTGCAGTATCACTTCCACAAGCTAAACCTACTTCAACTGGGTCCATTAGACCATTGATGCCAGCCGATGCAATTGCATCTAAATGAGGTATATTGGCAACTTGCAAGGGAGTTTTATAACCAAATCTTGGCAGTGATACATCTCCCACACCATCAATTAGGACGAAAGCAACCCTTCTCTTCGGCTCCTTTGTGTTAACCATTTCTTTTATATATAGCTCTCGTTTTTTTTTCTGCCTATAACGCTATCTGCAATGAAAACAGCCGGTTTAATCTTAATTTTCCAATTTCTGGTATTATTATGGCATCATAAAACTTGTTGGGAATCATGATTGCAAACAATCGACATAACCAATCTACAAAAGGAACGAAGCATGAACACAAACATGCGGAAGCCACAACCCAAATTAAATAAATTCACCCAAACAAACAAAAATCACCAGCCAAACAGGTATCCATTTCAAAACAATGACATTATATGCCCTTCATTCAATGAATTAATTAGTTTAACAAGGAATTCAATTTCAGCCGGAAAACCCTACAAAAAAATTCAATATCGAAGAAACAGTATGATCAATCATCATCAATGCAAATATCACCTCTGGACAATCTCAAATATTGAAACTCCGAAAATGAGATTACTGTTCCATTTATCTCCAGAAAAATGAATTTGACTGTTGAAAAGCCTGAAATATGTTTTTGCTCGAACCTTAAACTGGAGAGTAAAGAGAGTGTTGAAGCCCGAAGGTAGCGTTCGTTGTATGCGTTTCCGGGTCCCACATCGAGAATTTTACAGTTTCTATTTTGACCCCGATAAATCTATCTATCTATCTACTAATAATAATACTAAAACAAAGCAGTACATTTACTGTATCAATCCCGCCCAAGCCCGCTGAAATTTACATATTTCATGCACATGCAAATACAGACCCATTTTCAAATTATTATTCTTTTAGTTTTGTCATATACAACATCGTCAGCCCATTCCGGCCACCAACTACTGAATTATAGTGAATTCTGAAATTCAAAATTCCACTTTCCCAATGACAATAATTATTTCATCAAAAGTTGTGCCCAAAATTTGTCACATCACACATATATTCTGGAAAAAGCAGCACAACCATACCCAAATCTTACTTACCTACTTTTTTAAGTATTCTTTCCAATAATTCGAATTTGAAATTTGAAAATTGTTGCAAAACTTAAAACTATTATTAATACTTATTCGCACTCTCAGTCAACTGTGTTTCACCACCAAGGAATTAAATTTTTTTTTTTCGCTGCCTATGGAGAAACTCATCTCAAGAATAGTTCAGGATGGACGTACTCGATTTTGTCCCATGTACATTATTGTTAGCGATTATAGCCTCACGTCCATCTCGCCAAATAAAACAGGATGAGATCCCCCATCAAGCTTTCTGTTTTAATTTAATGTTATTTTGTGCCCGTCGAACATTTCCACGTAACCATTCACCCATTCCTGCCGAACTCAGATTTTGCAATATCGTTGCCAACCGCCAGACGGCTAATGCCGTCAGATCTCTTTCACAACCTGTCCCCTCTCTCTCCCAATGCTGCTCTCAAATGGGACATCAAAATCATGTGGTGATGGAGAAGTTTCGAGTAGCACAATGTACAAAACTCTAGCTAAAGCAATGCAGCGCTAGACAATCCTTTACAATGCTAGGGCTCTTGGATGAAAGTTGTGGCGAACTCAAACTGGATGGTGGGAAAGTATGTTACCAAGTTTTGCGGCTGAACCCAAGGTCGAGAACTGTTCTTTTTGAATATTTTTATAATTTGCATTGTTTGTTAGTGAATTTAAATTTTAAAATGATCAATGAATTTTGGTATGAGATTAATTTGGTTATGTTAGTGCAATCAAGGCATTGCACATTAGTGTGCAAATTTAATTTCTTTTACAATTTTTTTGGTATATTATCATTAATCTATTTGTTAATTGTGGTTTTATTAGCTGATTGCTTCCAAATTGAAATTTGGAATCATAATTGAGTTTTCAATAACATCGTTAGCATTTTAAAAAACTGGATTTAACCTTTTTTTTTTTCCAGTTATCAGGAAATTATCGGCACATTTATTATTTGCTTCTCAATGTCACTGAATTGCGTTGGCTTATAAATATTTTATTAATTGATAGGATATATTTTATTGTAATTTCCAAGCACAAGTATTAATGTATTATCAAGTTTTTTTTAATGCAATTATTATCAAATAATTTCTAATAATAATCTTTTTTTGTTTTGAAGGCATAAAATATACTCCCTCCGTCCCGCTAGAATAGGCCCACTTACCGAATTTGGCGTCCCAATTAAATTGGCCCCTTTCCAAAAATGGCAACTTTTACACACACAACAATAAAATATTCATTCCACTAACTCATTCTACACTCACAACTCTTAATTTCCGTGCCGAAAAGAAAAGGGCCAATTAAAATGGGACGGAGGTAGTATTAGTCTTGAGCGGCGTATTTTGTGAGGCCCAGAATCACGTATTAAACATAATCATAAATTAATACATAATACTTATATTATTTATCTCTGAATAACTAAAAACAAATATAACTACTGTGAATGTCATCATAACAAAATAACAAAATCTAACTAATAAAAAAAAATTAATTGCATCTCTCCACGTATAACCTAATGATACACAATAAAGCATATAATATTAATCATTATTCAATATAACCAAATATTATTTCATCAATTTATTCAGTAAAGTGTTGCTTAGGAAGGATAACATACTGCCACTCTATGGCAGTGGGTGGGATTTTATCCAAATAATGAATATTGCTTGCTTCATAATTATTACTATTTACTTTTTTTAGCCTAAAAGAATCTCCATTCCATTTAAATCTTAATTGGACATGTGCAATTGTTCACCTTATCCAAAATAACCTAACATGATTGACACTTGATCTAAAACTCATATAACATTTACATTCGACCAAGATTTTGAATATTGAATTTATATTTATTGAGTTTTTAATTCCAAACTCATATAATTTTTTCATTCGACCAAAATTTAGAAAATTGAGTTTTATAGAACATAGAAATAAAATAAAAAATAAATTTGTCTAACTTAAGATTTGATTGTTTAGGAGTTATAAAAGAAAGTGAAAAAATATACTGACGGAGGAGAATATACAATAACCAAGTGTTATTAGTGTAAAAGAATTAATATTTTATTAGTAAGTGGAAAAAAGTTTATCTTTTTAGACGGCCTAAAAGGAATATAGGACTAATATGATGGGGACAGATGGAGTAATATTTTAGTATTTTAATTTTTAAATATACTCAAATTTCATTGATTGTAAATTCATTAATTTCATTAATAATTTAATAGTATATACCAAATTATTAAAATTTATAAAGAATTATATTAATTAAAATTGATTAATAGCAAAGAATGATATACAATCAACATAGCAAACACAGCCTCACATAAAATAGCTTAATAAGTCGCTATTCAGGACACAACCATGAAAACACTTTGCATTTGAATTTAACCAAATAAATTTAGAACATTGGGTATGCCGTATGGAATGATAGGATTCTTCCTCTTCGTGAAAATAAAATTTAGGATTGATTTATTTAATTTCTGCAAAAAATCTTCAAATTAGGGAGGTGAGAATACTTTGTGCAATTTTAAATCATGATCAATTATATGTACATTTACCCAACATACAATGTACAATGAAGTATTAGTAAATTTAATGTATAGTTTTATTTTCTCTATTAGATATTTTTTAGAGTATATTATTGCATTGGTTAATACAACTTGTGAATTTTCCAGTGGTAAAAAAACGGCGTTATCATGCAATTAACCCTACTTTTTATATTCATAACTATCATTATTTGCTACAAAAATTAATAATATTAAATATACTTATATCTTGCTTATAATATGTTCTTAAAAGATAATAATTCCGTGCGTACTAGTATAAGTTATAGGGATAAGAATTTCTACTATATTAAAATTGAAATACTTCGATTATTCGGTTCGATTTTAGCATATAAAATAATCGAACCGAAATAATCGAATTTATATTTTAAGTAACTGAACTGAATTAATGAAATAACCAAATCGAAATTCTTATTCGATTTTCGGTAATAATCAAATTTTAATATAAATTTAATAAATGAATAGAATTAAAAATAAAAAAATAAAAATTATATATTTATATTAATATATATATTAATTTAAATATATATTATATATTTATTAATAATATATATAAATTCGATTATTCAATTATTTCGGTTCGGAAAAAATAACCAAACTGAAAACCGAAATAACCGAATCAAAATAACCGAGATTTTTTCGGTTCGGTTCGATTTTTAATTTTTTCGATTTCTTACTTACCCCTACTTCCAGCATCCCAATAAAAAAAGAAGTGAGACTAATAAAATGAAATAGAGGGAGTATATTACTTAAATGAAAAAAAGATATTCCAAACATAATTCCAACTCAAGATTTATAATTCTTTTTCAAGGAGGGTGAGCCTTCAGTGTTACTTATAAATTTTTAGACGCTAAGATATTGAGAGAATTTTGATCGGAATATGCCAAGATCTCACCATTTTATAAAAAAAAAAATTATATATTTCTTTCAAATACTATTGAATAAGCTTAGCTAACAATATATAATTTTGCAAGTATGGATAGAAACATGTTAGATTATCCGATAGAGATCTAAAACTTAGTCTACTATGTGTACTACAACCCAAATTTGACCTAGCCTATTTGTTAAGAGGTCGGACTCAAGTTTTTAAAAAACTTTATTTGGCAAAATAAGCTCAAACCCAAGCTTTAAATCGAGTCTATTAAGTTCTACTCGTTTAAATAATAATACATTATATAAATTATTAATTAAATTTATTATTCTGAGTCAATAATATAATTATGATTTAAATGAACATATATTGAATAAATTATTTTCATTTAACAACTTTTTTTCATATTACAAATTTAATAATTAAATGATCAAGATTTATCAATATATTAAATAGGGCAATAGATCTCAAGTTTAAAAGCTTAGAGTAACTATATTGAAAAGGTTAAAGATTAGGCATGAACTCATACAAAAGTTTTTTACAATTTACAATCTTAAGCTATTAGATCTGTATAAGGGCATTTGTAGTGGGGATCTTAAAAAATTAAGATCCCCACATGAGCACATTTTATCCACTTAGCAGAGAGAGCGCGCAAAATGAGGAGAGAGAGGATTTCTAATTTAAGATCCGAGTTCTTGCAGAGGAGTGGGCCCGCCACCACGCGCGCCCTCCTATTGGCGCGTGCGCCACACGCGAATGAGAGAGGATTTCTAATTTAAGATCCGAGTTCTTGCAGGGGAGTGGGCCCGCCACCACGCGCGCCCTCCTATTGGCGCGTGCGTCACACGCGCCAGGTTCGCGTGTGGCGCCGCTTCACCTTTTTTTTTCCTATTTTTTTTATTTTATGATTTAATTTTTTTTTGTAAAACATTGATATTTTATTTTTTTTTTCTTATTCATTTTTTTATTTTAATTTAAAATTTTAAATTATTTAAATGTTTTTATAAAATATGAAATTATAATAATTAATGATGTGACGTACACGTGATGAGATCTTAATTGTTTTTAAGATCCCACCATTGTGGGTGCTCTAATAGGCTTAGATCTACCGAGTAAAAGTGTAGTGACCTGTATATTCTCACCACTATTTGCAAATAACTTGTTTCGAGAATATTTAAGGAAATATGCATAGTTTGGGTCCATTGACCTCACTTTTTTATAATAAGATATGTTATAAATTATGAATTGTTAGGATGAAATGTCAAGAATATAAGTTATGATGCTTGTATAGAATTAATATTAGCTATTAGATTTGTACTCGTATTCATTGTTCCACTTTAATTGTCCTTCTTTTCTTTTTTATGTGTTCCATTTAATTGTCCACTTACCTAAAATGAAAAGTTTATACCCATCCAGTAATAAAATATTAATTTCCTTTATCTCCACTCGCATTGATTATTGTGTCAAATCTCAAGGGGACAAATAAATCGGGACGAAAAGAGTAAATTTTAGATTCTGAAATTGTAACATTTAGATCAGACAAGCAAAAAACTTTACAACTGGAGGAATTGACTTAAGAAGATCAAACCAACTGATCCAGTCATTCAACTGACTAGGGAGAGAAAATGCAGAAGAACCAACAGAAAGTCAGAGCATTAAGTTCAAGTGGTATCAGTTGACAGTTCAGGAGAAACTGTCAACTGGATAGGCAACTATGAATAGATCAAATTAAGTTCAACAGAGTCTTTTATCGGCTGACCTTTATGCCATTCAATAGGCCTTTGCAGACTTGCTCTAAAGGGCCAAATTGCAAATTGTACATCACAGTACAAATGCTAACCTGCAAAATGTACGACATACCATCAACCTTTTCCAACAGCAATATTTCATCTTCACGCTTATAACTACTTCATCTTAGGTTGAAGAAGAAGCATTTGGCTTTAGGAGCTTTCAGAGCGTTCCTTTTGTAAGAGTAGCCAAGTTGCTGATATTGTTTTTCTTCATAAGTCATTCTCTTTCTAAAATTTGTTGAACTTTTCGTTCATCCTTAACATGAGAGCTCCACCTGTCTATCAGACGAGATATACGGGAGTCATTTAGGTGCTTGTCAATATATGCTCCGAGATATCACGGATTCGTGGTATCAGCCAAGAAACAAAAATGTTGGGTTTTGTATACTGAAAATATTTATTACACTTTGTATATATTCAGCTTTGTCTCCTATCTGTAAACAAACTTACATGTAAGAACATATCCTCTTATCTCGTCGATAGGAACATCGTACGGCGTGTAGTAGATCGCAAAAGACCATATGGATCATTTAACCTAGCGAGATATAAATATAGTAATCACAGCCGAGACAGTTTGAGGATAAGTTTGTCGTTGTAGGCTACAACATAGTCAGATAGAAGTGATTTGTCTTATCACTTGTATATGCTGGTACGTGCGGTTGCGTATTGATTGTACCATAGTGAGATGTATTCTTCTGTCTAACTTAAGAGAATATAAGATCTCGTGTTTTGATTAAATCTAAACCCTAACGAAGGTTCAGGAGTATGCACTAGTTAACTGTTGCTTTGACTTGCCATGGTGGAGAGCCTGAGTAACGTGCTCGTATACCCACATCTTGGGTTACAACAGCTTGTGTAGAACGTTCTGATTACTGGAGTCAGATTACCATATCCGAGTAATAGGATGATGACATTCTCTGCGGAGCTCAATAAGGTTTGTCGTGATAAAGTCCTAAAGGCCGATTAAGTTCAAGCACAGATGATAAGGTTTGATTGGTACTGCTCCGAAAAACAAGATATTAATTAATTATGTGAAGCATGTCAGAAGCTCTGATTAATTAATTAATGTCCAGTAACCTTAAATATGAGGATTTATCAAGTTAATGCAGTCTGTTCTCATAACATTGTAATAAAGGGGTAGATCAGTATTAATTATGTGGTGAAAAATAATTAATATTAATTAATTAATTATGCCATGGGTTGTGGAAGTGAGAATTAATTAATTTAATGACCCACTTTATTATTTGCATTAGGACCCAAGTTTGGTCCAACATAATTGTTTAATGGAGCTCATTAGGGTTATAACCCTAGTATTATAAATAATTCATTCTCCACTCAGATTTTATAAATTGAAAACCACATAAACCCTAGAGAGAGATAGTGAGGGGTGGTGGCACTGTGTAGACGGAGAAAGAGAAATTCGACTCTGTCCTGCACTGTGCAATCCTCACTAGTAGCAAGATTGGAAGCAAGAGATACAGATCCGAAGACTTAATCTGGATAACAGATTTCTCTACTCTTTTCTATTTCAATTAAATCTTGAAATTAATATTGCAAAATATTAATCTCTTTTTCCGTAGATTTAATTGATACGTGTAGTGGAATTGAATTCGGATTCAACGCGACTCAGATAAAAAAGGTAACCCTAAATTCAGTGCATTAAATTCATAGTAGCATGCTAGAATCTATTGAATGCTAATTATTTGACATAATCCATTAACGGTTATGGTTAGTGGATCTATGAATTCGGAACATTAATCCCTACAAAAAGTTCATTAAGCGAATGCAAACCTTCATCCCTGAGCTGATGAGGATACTAGCATGTGGACTTTTATGGTAAAGCTCAATCGACAGTTGGTTCCCGAAAATCAGAAGTGGTAGTATAGCTTCTTGTGACAGAAAGAACATGAGTTACAACCTATATTTACCGGTAGATTTCAAGTGTTAGTGAATTTTTATTATGGAAAACAAAGAGTGGATGTAAGATTAGTTGACATCAGAACCATTATAAATCTTTATCTTTATTAATTTCTACATTTACATTCAGTTATCACGTGCGCAAATTTGAAACCCAATAACTAACTTAAGTTGTTGGAGTATTTATGCTAACTGAATGTTAACTGCACATCAAACTTAATTTTCATAATTGTAACTGACTCCAAACCCATCCAGTTAGTTACAAAACATACACACTTTCAGTATCCCTTCCTTGCTAATGCTTCTCTAAGTTGAGACAAACAAAATAGTACGTATCGAAACATTTTGTATTTGTGACTTTGCTCTGAAGCTAAGTATTTGCGGTTCCAACAACATATTTCATGGAGAACATCATTCAAAGATTGTAGAGTTAACTCTCGGTTAAGAATATTCTATGTTGGGAATATGAAACGGATTAGATCCACTAAATTAGGTAGCTTAGGACTCTTCAGCCACACAAAAGTCTCCCCATTCCAATTTTCATGGGAATTCCATGCATCACCTAGATTTACCCTTTTAAGAATAGTTCAACACACTATGGATAATTTCAGTTCTTCCCACCCCATCTTTCCCTAAAACTATGGGATAAGATTGACTATTAACACGCCTAATCCTTTACTACATGGCAAATATATCTTATCACACTATCTATATATATATATATATATAGCACGTTATTTCCCAACTACCCAAACTCAACTCATTAGCTTTTTATAACAAAACATATCAATCAATCCCAATGGCCACCCGCAACCTTCCCTACTACTGCCGCCGCCTCACCTACACGGCGGCTTGCCCCATCGCCTCCTCCGCCGCCCAAAGGGTAACCATCCCCAAACCAAGCGCTGTTCCAGAGCCTCAGCCCCACATCAACCTCGATGACTGCAAGGAGCTCTTCTCATCTGTCCCAACGTCGAAACTCATGGCATCCACGTTCACTCTTCACGCGGTGCTGAACCAGCCCACGATCGATTTAGGATTGCTTGTGATGAACTCGAAATTGATGAAGACCCCAGTGTCGAGGGAGTTTCTGTTAGGGGTGATCGAGCATACACTCTTCCACCATTTTTGTGGGGGAAAGAACCTGATGGAAGCTCACCGTGCTGCCCGGAAGCTGTGGGATTCCGGCCTCCGAGCTATGTTGGATTACGGCATGGAGCATGCAGACGACAACGCATCGTGTGATCAGAATGCGGCTGAGATTGTCGGCACCGTTGCATCAGCGGAGTCACTCCCACATGCAAGATTTCCTTATTGCATGCGTAATATAATGAGTCATTGTTATAATTAATCTCGAGAATTTGGATCAATGTGTGGTGTGTGTTTTGGTGTATGCAGGTTAGCTCTGTGGTGGTGAAAGTTACTGCGATTTGCCCTCCTCGATTGCTCAAGAGAGTGAGTGATCTGCTGAGATGGGAATACAAGGATGAGTCATTCCATCTTCCATGGAAGCTCCAAACCTTTCCTCTTCTAACAGACTCAAGCGCTCTCTATCACACGCCAACAAAGCCAGACCCCCTAACCCTAGAAGAAGAGCGTGATCTCGAGTTAGGATTCCAAAGGCTGATCAAGATTTGCGAGAAGAGCTCCCAAGCAAACATGCCTCTCCTGGTTGATGCAGAGGACACATCAATCCAACCTGCAATCGACTACTTCGCATACTACGCGGCCATGAGGTATCACAGAGGCGACAGCCCTCTGATCTTCAACACGATTCAGGCATACCTGAAAGATGCAAAGGAGAGACTGGTCATGGCAAAGAGAGCCGCCGACGAGGCGGGAGTGCCGGTGGGGTATAAATTGGTACGCGGCGCCTACATGTGGAGTGAGAGACAGGTAGCTCTCTCTCTTGGTGCGAACTCACCAATTCATGACTCCATGGAAGACACTCATGCATGCTACAACGACTGCGCTGGTTTCATGCTGGAGGAGATCGCCGATGGCTCCGGTTATTCCCTTATTCTTGCCACCCACAATGCTGAATCAGGGAAACTGGCAGCTGCGAAAGTGTTAAGTTTGGGGATGAAGAGAGACAAGCGGAATGTGGAATTCGCGCAGCTGTATGGAATGGCGGAGCCACTCTCATTGGGGTTGAGGAATGCAGGTTTTCATGTGAGCAAGTATCTGCCGTTCGGGCCGGTGGAGCAGGTCCTGCCTTATCTTCTCAGACGGGCGGAGGAGAATCGGGGCTTCATTTCTACTGCAGCAGTAGACAGACGACACATGAGGTAATTAATATAAAAACACATAGACATAAATTTTCTTGATTAATCGATGCAAGTAATGTGAGGTGGATTGAGAGTTTGGCGCGCCTTGTTTGTTTGTGTGTGCAGGAAGGAGCTGTTGAGAAGATTAAGGTCGTAACTGGATAGGGTTGTCTAAGTCTATATGTAGAAATTGGTTTAGACTGGCAAACAGCGGCTTAAGGTTTGTACAGGAACTGTACATTGGTCTCAACCAGACAATGAGTTACGAGATTGTGGAAGCAATAACTCTGTAGAGCGAGAAAAAAGATAGATGAGTTTTTTTTTTTGTTTTTTTTTGAAATTATTCTTTAGTGTCTATACCCGATCAAATCCTCTATTCCATAATGGTGTTCCACTTGGTGTTTCATTATCTCGATTTTTAATTTTAATTAATATTTTTACGAAAACAAAAATCAAGTATAACACAATATAGTCTAATTGATTTTTAAGAAAAAAATCAAAATTTTATAAGAGCATAAATTATAGTTATAAATTAATAAATTTTAATAATCAAATTTTAGTTAAAAGCTGAAAAATAATTACTAAAAATATTATATAGCCTAATTGGGTGGGATGAACCCAATAGTTGAACTTATAAAATTAATCCCTTAAGATTATTAAAAAAATTAAATAAAAAACAATAATTTTAATAGTAGAACAGGGAATGGAACACAAAAAATGGAATAGAGGATCACATGCCCTTCGCATTACGATATGTATGGCATTGTTTTTTTTTTTTTTTTTTATCAAAATCAAAATTAATTAGGGATTTTTCTCTAATCACGCCTTAATTCGAATCTATAATCTATTAATATATTAAAGCATAAAAGTTTGATTTATTTATGATTTTCCCATTTTTTATTTTACAAAAATATCTATATTTTATCTCATTAATATATTTTAATAATTGAAAATTATAAATATTAATTCTGTACCAAGTAAAAAAAAAAACATTTTATAAATAAATAACCCTACTTTCTTAAATATCTTAATTTTTCCCCCAAGTTCTAAAAAAAATTCCAGCATAAATCTTATTTATTACAACAATTTGAATTTCAAAAAATATATACAATCTTATAATAATTAATTTTAATTACATTTATTGAATTCTAAAATATCTAAACAAAAACTTTATAATATATTAATAAATATATTTTTTTATAAATATTAAAAATACATGTAAATATATATAATTTTATAAATTATTTTAAATTAACAAAAAATGAAATATTATTTAATAAGTATTATATCGCGCTAAACTAATCTATAAAATATACGAGGTATAAAATATACAAGAATTTGATGACAATGCGACCAAGATCAAAAAGAAAAGATACAACTACGTCTGAATTCAACAAAGACACTCAAAATGAATTGATTTTCATTCAACTGGAGCGAAAAGAATGACATTTAAATAAGAGTTAGTGCATGGTGTTCAGTAGTAGCATCAAGTTAATAGGGACGAAATTTCCTTGCAGCTCTCATTTGTTGTATACGCTTTTTATCCTGCTCAAATTTGCTTTGCAGCATCATGATCTCTGCATTCATCATACATTATATATGAGACAATTAACAAAACATATTGATACTCTAGCAAAGTTAGGTTTATACATCATGAGCAAATGAAAGACACCTACCATTTCTGTGGGCTTCCCTTTTGTGGAACTGGTAGAAAGCTAGGCCCACGTCTTTCTTTTTCTTTTTTCCCAGCTTGTCTAGGACAGCAGCTTGGGCAACAGCACCCACAGCAATTCCACTTTCAGCATCTGTAGTCTTTTTACGACCTTTCTGGTGCACTACAACAGTCCATCCACCCTCTGCAGCTTGAGCTAGCCTCTCCGCTCTTGCCTACAAGAAAGTTCCATGCAAATTATCTATGTCATATAAAACGTATTTATTTAATTATTGGTACTATGTTGCAAAATGAAAGAATTACCTGTTCCTCTTTTGCTTCATGAGCCATTATGAAGTCATCAATCCTCTCTTGCAGAACCTTGAGCCCAGGCCTACTCTCATGGTATTGCACGACCCATTCTGAAGAAAGAGAGAAACTTTAATCATACTAAAAAGTGAACTAAGAACATCATTCTCCAACTTAGGCTACACTGTGTCAAAGAGACAGACTCGGAGAGAGAGTTGTTCGAATACGAATTCCCCTTGATGATGCATGTTCAATCTTTGTTTGTTATCTTAGAAAACTTGCAAACATAAAGGCAGATGGGTTTTAAAGGCTTTCAGCTGATTGAAATTGAAGATAGGCAAAGTTTAACCAAGGTCTCAAATAACTATATACCCTGTATAGGCTTTCACTATGCTATCACAAAGAAACCTAAGATGGGATAGCCTTAAAATTGAAATTTGGAAGTGCTCAGAAATCTCATATCACATGTATGATGAGGAAAAACAAATTAGCATCAGTATTATCAGAGGTTCTACATAAACAGTGTCTATCCAGAAGCACATGACTTCTCACCGGCAATAAGAATTAAATTATAAGTAACATGAAAAAAAGTTTTGTGTGATACAAGGATCATACTTTTCATTCCTTTTGAGTAATCTTCATCCCCAGAGGACATCTGATAGACTTCATCGTCTAGATCTTCTTCATTCTTGTCCGGCAAATCATCTGAGGATAATTGATTTGGCACTAACTGCCTTTTCTTTATAATTTTTTCAGACTTTTTCAACTTGCCTATCAGCAAAAGAAGTTCAGATAATTTCTACACATAAAAAGAAACAACCGTGGAAAGATAAATGAAGTTAGCATCTCCACCAATAACTTATTTACCTTTCTTGGACTTCCTTTCTGAATCACCTTTGTTAATTCCTCCACAATTTGAAATTTGTTCTTCAGGTTTTAAATCTGTCATCCAATAACTATTGAGAAAAAATCTACCAGATTTTGAGCACAGTCTAAACGACTCTACAGATTAACACCTCTAATTTGAGGGAAGAAGATGCCATTAACTGGTCACCAACCAATCCTAGTTTTATATGGTGTATCTACCCAATTACATTTTCACATAATGGTCGAGGGTTAATGATTGACCCCCCACCTATATGTCCATCCACAAGCTCATGTGGATCGATGCAAGACATCATAACAATATAAGTTGGAGAGTGATTATTAATTTTACTTACCATTGCATTGTTCAGATGCATTGCTTTTCTCACTGGATTCTTCAAAATGATTGGTACTCTCATCATTCTTCCTCTTCTTTTTTCTTGGTTTTGGCGATTTCTCCTTGTTTGGTTCAACCACATCCAATGCTTTAGAAATTGTATGTTCAACTTCATTAACATGGTTCGTATTAAAGCCCTCAATATCTCTTCTGGATATCCCACTCTTTTTTCCTTTTTTATTCCGACTCTTTTTCTTTTCTTGGCTCGTTTCAAGTGTTTCATCTACCAATACCAAGTAACAGTTGAATTATATCCACTTGAATCATGATCATTTTTTAAATATTTAGAATACATTTCACAAGAAGAGTTTGAACCAGCTCACCTTTGACTTTGATTTCACCTGCAGATTTTTTCTTCTTCTTCTTCTTCTTTTCCTCTATACCAGCTCCACCATTGTTTCCCTCTAAATGATGAAACATAGATTTAGCCCAGACCAGCACCAAAAAAAAAAACAAAAAAAAACACACACACACACGTGACACAGCCACACCCACAAACTGAATTGAAAAAGGAAAAAAGATAATAGAAACAAAGAATGATGAAGCAAAAGGCATGCATTTAAGCAGAAACAGACAACAATAACAAAAAAATTAACACCAAAATCTAATTATTAACCATACTCATTCAAAATGACTCCCGCACTTCCAATGGTGTCCACAATATAAACCAGATTCAATCTAGATTGAGATTATACACAACAACCATATGGCATACTATCACCAAGAAATACAAGTTGCAGATATGGCATAAAGGGGAAAAACTCATACTTATTCTTCCGTTCATAGCATAACCATTCAGGCAATCCTCATCCTAATGAACAAAAGCTACTGTTCATCACATTTTTGTATCTATGAGACGATTTTGATTCCACAAAAAATGCATAAAACAATAGGCTTGCAAATTAAACGAGTAATACAGAATTAAATAAGACTTCACCTATTTGAGCTGCATGAGAAATTCTCATACCCGAATCCTCTTTTCTTTCTTTCTTAACTATCTTTCTCTTCAGCTTCTTGATTGAATCTTCTGCTCCCATATCTATGAATTGAATTCGTCTCTTATCTATTTAGCTGCAAATGCCGGTTTCAGCTCGTTTGAGGATCTGCAATCATTGCATATGTGCAAAAAATGATGAAGCGCGTAGCAGAATTTAAATTATTGATTAAATTGGCAATACAAATAAGAAAACTAGGGTTTAAAAAAAGGGGGTTTACGAATTGGGCAGCAAGTTCGGATTTTATCCAAAACTAAAAAATCGAATTTAAAATTATTTCGGCCACTTGAGTTTGTATTTACTTAAAAAGTTTTTGGCATGTGATTCAATACATTCTTTAGCACATATGCTCCAGCAATTGGAACAAGGAAGGAGATAAAAATTTGATGTAGATAGCACAAAAAGAACCATAAGAGTTCTTTGACGATCATTCTTCCAGTTAAACCAAATCCAACATTAGATACAAATGATAGAACAGCAATAAAATATTATTCACCAGAGAAAAATCGAGCGCCACGGCGGCGGACGAAGAGGCCAACGGCGGCGGGAGGAACGTGGGTGATTGATGGTAGGGTTTTCCAATTAAACTTGGGTATTGGCCGTTTTCTCTTCCCAATTGATTTTCTTTATTAGACTATCCTCATCGTCAGTGACATGTTAATGACCAATTATTTAATAAAATATTTATTTTTATTTAACCATTATACAATCTACCACCTAATATTATTTATATCTCCTATCAGTGATCTAATTCAATCCAATTTTTTGATTAAAATATTATTTTATCTCTCTTTTAATATTATATTTAACTTCGAAAATATTATAAATAAATTAATTAATTAATTCACCAAAAAAATCATATTTACTTGATAAATAAAAATTACTATAATTAATAACTAGAAATATTTAATTATAACTTTTTTATGAATTCTTGATAAAATTTTAAATAATTATTGGAGGGATATACAATTAAATTTATATATATATATATATATATATATATATATTAAAAAATAGGTAATGAAAACCCAATGCCACATGTACAATTTTCAGATGAGAGAGAATAGGGCACCGTGAGTTGGCCTGCCAAGCTTGGGCACTTCACATCACCTTCTTCCTCTAATTTTTTCTATTTTTAAATTGTTTCTTGTTTTGTGTTTTCTAGGAGATCTTCTTCCAGGTTCACCACTGGGGATGGCCTTATTATTTTGTTATTCTTTCTTACAACTAAGAGTGTGCATGCGGGCGTTTTGGGCAAAACCGACCGCCCGATCATAAACCGAAAAAAACCGAGGCCACCCGCCCGATAAACTGGCCGAACCGCCCACTGAACCGAATTTGTCGGTCGGTTTTTATGTAAACCGAAGTTTAAACAAAGAAAATTAGAGAACAAACACGCGGCTACACCCTAAACTGCTACACTAATGCAAATTACAGGCTACATTCATACACAAATTCTGTTAAAACACAAAACATGAACATGCACAATTCTCTGGAAAAAGCATACAACCATAGTTTGTCAGTGACATACACAATTCGGAAAACTAAAAACAATCGACATTCGACAGAAAGAAACTTAGAAAAGAATGCACTACAAACCTAAAACGTCTTAGTCTCCTGTCTGCAGTGCTCGGCTGCTACATACGTTGGACGGTTGGAGACTTGGAGTAAGTGGAGTGGACTATGGTGACGAGTGGCGGATTTAAGGTTCGAGTATCGTGGGGTTCAACTTCAATTTTGTAGGGTCGAGATCTTAATTTTTTTTTTTTTAAAAATATACATATATAAAAAAAAATTCGACACGCACTGTGGGGGCGGCCGACTCCGTGGGTCTAATGCTAGTTCCGCCCCTGACGGAGACTTGGAGACGACTCAGTCGAGGACTCGAGGTCAAGGGGCTGAAGGGCGAGTCGCAGTGCAGAGCAGCAGAGGGACAATTGGTTCTGAAATTTTTTTATTAACAATCAAATCTAGATAATTATTTATGTAATGATATTGATATTGTTACCAGAGGCGGATTTATTACAAAGCTTGGGGTACAATTGTATCCCCAAAAATATTTTTTTTCCTTTTACTTAAAATAAATATTTAAGTATTATAATCCATTAAAAATACAAATAAAAAAAATTGGTCAGCACCATGTATATATGATTCGGACTTGAAAAAAAGTATAAATAATAATAAAAAATCAATAAAATAAGTAGGATTCTGACCGGTTCAGCATGGTCCTGACCGGTCAGGATATGGTGCCGACCGATTCAGAACGGTCAGTACTGACTTAATTGATGACCTAGACTTCTCGTTTCAAAAATTACCAATTCGAATTACAATCAATGGCCAACATCACGTAATTAATGAAAGCTCAGGCATAATCAAAACATCAATGGAAAAGAAAAAACAAATCAGATAAATAATTGAAAAACGCTCAACAAAGTTTCAAAACCCTATAATCCACAGAGGACTTAGGGGGTGTTTGGTTCATGGGTATGGGTATAGAGGAATGGATTTGATTCCGAAACCCATTGTTTGGTTTACGGGTATGGGTATGGAGGAATGAGTTTGATTTACAAATAATTGGGAATGGTGATTCCCAACATAAATGGTGGGTATCATCTCCATTCCCAAATTTAATCAACTTTATTATTTTTTAAATCCTCTAATTTCTTTTATAATTGCAATACTAATTAAAATTTATATAATTATTAAATAAGTAATGAAGTATTATATTAATTATAATAATTGTAATTATATATTTTTATGATATTATATTACTAATGTTATTTTAATATTAATATTTATAATATTATTATAATTATTTTTATTTAATTTTTTAAATCAAGTTTTATGTTAGATTTTAACATTTATAAAAATATTATTATATTATCCTATTTATTTTTTATTTCTGATTACTTATAAAATATTTTAATTACATTTTTTAATATAAAATTAATGAATAGTTAATTGAAATAATAATTGATTTATTATATTTATTTTCAAACTTTTTATTTTATAACCTATAAATTTTAATATTACAAATAATATAATAATTAATATTATAATATTAATAAAATTATTATTAGTATATAAGATAAATAAGAAGATAAATATTTCATAATAATAATATTTATTACTTAATTAATATTAAAATATTAAATTAGTAATTAAATATATATATATATATATATAATAATAGAATCTTAATTATGATTAAAAATTTATTTTAATTATATATTATTATCACTATTAATATTAATCTTTTTTATTATTAGTATAATAACATTAGTAAAATCATTTATTACATAATTAATATTATATTATTAATTTAATATAAATTATGAAATAAAATATTATTTTAATAATATAGTTTTATTAATATAATAATATTAGAAAAATTATATTAATTATTTTAAAAATATTAGTTTAAAATTAAAGAAATTATTATTAATAATATTTTTATAATTATATTATATTAATTTAATATTACTATATATTTTAATATTGTTATAATAAAATATTTTCTATTATTAAATGGTTTGATAATATTTTATACTATTTTTATTCTTGTTTTAATTTTATATTGTATAAAATAAATATAAAGAAAAATATTTCAAATGTAATATTATTTATTACTTTATTTTATTTATTGGTTTTTTACTACAAAATTAATTATTATTATTTAATTCTTTTTTCTAAATATATTAAGAAATAAAATATCAAAATTTAAAATGATTCCCAAACCATCTTATAAACCAAACATCTTTATTGAAATGATAATGATTAAACCCATACTCATTCCTTATACTTTCAAACCCATACCTATACCAATACCCATAGTGATTCCGACACTTAAACCAAACGCCCCCTTAGTCAATCATGCTAAGTTCCTAAAAACAGAGAAGTAAAGAGTCAAAAATATAGAAAACTTGGAAACCCAAAACCCGTAGTCTTCGATCTCAAGTCTTCAATCTTTGCTCTTCAAGTCTGCTCAGTTCCAGCTTTCTCCAAAGGTTCGTCGCTCAAAAATAATGTCAAAGGTCGTTTTTAAGTCTTGGAAGCCTCTATTTATACTTATATTCTTCAAATCCAAAAAGATATGAGATTTGGATCAATTTTCGCCCAAAAAGTCACGATCGGCGACCCGTAAGACGACGATGGCGACCGCCAAGCGTGTGCCCGGGTCGCCATCTCTGCACCGTGCCAAAAATAAGGGAAATTACACGATCGGCGACCTAGCTGCGATATCGGCGATCGTCGTTTATGTATTTGGGTCGCCGTTCCTGTCACGAACGTCGCCCCTTCTACGCAGTCTCACGGTTTTGGCTATAACTTTCGTTTCCGAACTCCGATTGACCCGATTTCAGTTGCATTTGAAAGCTAACTCAAAAATATATCTATTGCCATACTCCATTAGCTCGAATTCCATTTGTGGAGGAATTCGTGACTGCTTCTTTGAATATCAACTGCTTTCGGTACGGGTTTCCATTGAAACAGTGGTTTTTTCTTTGGTCTTTTCGCACTTCTTCCTCTTCTTGATGCAAACAAACATCGATTGCCTCCATGGTACTCAGTCATATCCTGTAAACGGCTTAATTGTGCGTGAAACCTGCATAAAAAACCCAAAACCAAACCAAACGTAATATTTCCTAAAAGAATGTGAATAAAGCATAGAAATATCACTGAACGGCCTAATCTAAGGCAAATAGCTAGCAGATTCACAGCAGTAAATGCACAAAATGAGTGTTTATCAATAATCAAATCTAAAAATTGTTTTCATTAAGAACAAATATAAATTTACAATTAATTAAGCAAACTCAAATACAAATTTTAATAACAAAAACAACGATTTAGCAAATAATAAACTGTTTGTCACACCAAAAACAATAAAGTTCAATAACAACCAAACATGTAACAATTTTTTTTTAAATATGGAATCTATATTATTCTCGAAAAATCACACCAAAATCAACCAAATAATTTCTAATTAATACACATTGCAAATTAGGGCATTTCAAATTTTTCTCTTGCAAATTTAGCAAATAAATGATGCACTACTTCAATTTTATACCAAACAAATATTGTTCGCATAAATATTCAAAGATTTATACAATTAACCAACAATTTTCAAATCAAAATTCAACTAAAATAAACTATAAAAATCGAGTTTAAACAAACACACCTCAGTTGGAACATTAGGAAATGGAGGCAATCCGGCCATTCTTTTAAAAAAAATAAAAAAAGAAAAAGAAAAAGATGAAGGTGCCGGGGAGAGAGAGAGAGAGATGTGGGTAGGGGAAAATAATGGGTCAAGGTTCAAATTTTAGGGTTGTGTGGGATAGGGATTGTCGAGTGGGGACCAGTGGGTTGGGGTCGGGACCGTGTTTGGGAAACCACACTGATGTCGACTTCAGCTTAAAAAAAAAAATTTAACAATTTTTACCTCAACATTTGTAAATTTAATTTTTTGAAAATTTGGGTCATCATCCTAATGATGAAGTCAAGATGATGTTTCAAAATTTTCAAATATTTAATATACTCTTTCTGTACTCCAATCGAGTTTTTTTAGGAATGAATTCGAGAAAAGTACAACATTATGTAAAAAAAATGTAAGTCAAGTGTTTTTTAGGGCATTTTTTGGATATGTAATAGTCAATTGGGGAATTTCAAATTTTTTTCTCTTTTATATTTCTTATATATATTTTTTTAAGTAATAAATATATTTAATAATTTATGTGAATATACTATTTAGAAAAAAGTAATTTATTCAATATATATTTATTTATAAATTATAATTAATAAATATATTTAATCAATTATAAATTTATTTAGAAGTCTGCCTATGATCAATTGATTTTAGATTAGGAAGGAACATGGATGTCATCTAATTTAAATTGGGTAATGTAATGTAATTCTAAAATAAAATAAAAAATTGTACATGTAATAGCCAAAAAAAAGGTATTATTTATGATATTAATATATATTTACATATAGTGAACAACATAAAGAGAAGCACCAGTGGTCTAGTGGTAGAATAGTACCCTGCCACGGTACAGACCCGGGTTCGATTCCCGGCTGGTGCATTGTGCTGTGATGATTTCTTTGCTAGGGTGTTTGGGTATGTCCTCTTTCGCCTCATTAATTGGCGACATTAAATGTCTGAGCACTATTTTTTGGTTTTGTTTGTTTTACTTGTTTTTACTAGAATACAATGATTGTGGTTTATAAAAATTGTTTCACTTGTTTTTACTAGAATATAATAATTATAAGTCGTAACCTATGTTGGCGGAAAAAATAGATTATATGAATAATTTGTATACTGATATAAGATTGATTTTTGGAAAGATGCATAATGAAAATTTAGAAGTTTAATATATGTTCTTGAGGTGACATCTACTCTAAATATTGTATTTAATAAAAAGTATTTTAAGAACTTATCACATGGATTTCTTTATTGTAATTAGTTTGCTAATTGCGTATATACATTAATGTCAAAATTAAATTATGAATTCAACTAATATCAATTGATCGTACAATTGTGATCATCCACAAAATTCTTAGTAAGAGCAAAATTAAGTGCCTTGAGTGTTATTACGGGTAGAAATAGGTCAGGTTAGGTCAAACTTAAGTTTAGAAAGCTGAGCCTACAATTAATTTAATTGGTGTAAGTTTGACCTATTATGTATGATAGATTATTACGTCAGCCTAAGCCCGGACCTCTTTAATAAAATAGATAGGGTTTTTGGCCTTTTAAAAGCATATTTGAGCATACATAACTTCTTAATAAACTAGCAACATTAACATATATTTTACAATAAATATAAAATCAAAATTAGTACAGATATGACAAACCACATCAATAAAAAATTGCAAATTATAACCAACAATAAAACACTTACTTTTGCCAAGAACCAACATATGTTGCATGGTTATAAGTTAAAAAATTATTGCATATTAAATTATACTAAAATAAAAAAAATTAGGAGTATTCTCAATTCGGGACTAAAATGTAATTTAATTATCGATTCAAGATCTGAAAGAATAATTCTCAGTTCAGAACCTAAAATATCACAATTCTCAATTAAGGGTTCGATCATCAACGGGTCCTGCAGGATTAGCACATTGGAGTTTGAAAGATTAATTCTCAATTCAGAACCTAAAAGATCAAGCTCGATTAAGAGCCCGATCATCAACGGGTCCTGCAGAATTAGCACGTTGGATGACCCCTTTTGGAATCCAAGCCCGAAGAATCTTCATTGCGGGAGGTTTTTGATGACCTTTACCCAATACCTCAACCGATCTCTTGAAATAATGCATGCCTTTTAGATATGAGGGTTGGGGTTGTACACAGATGTGTGTAATCCGCTTGGAAGCTGTCTTCTTGATGGACCTCGAAAAATTGATTCCAAATAAGTCTAAAAAGGGCTTCCTGGGATTGAATCATCTGCCACCTTGGTTTGCTTCACAACCCTTGAAAAAGAAATTTAGTCGGGCTCGGGCTTCAATTAGGTGTTCCCCTACTTGGATGAATCCTTCTCTTATTTTGAAGATAAAATCTTCAGTTTTTATGATAACCAGGAAGAGTGTTTGGCTTCATCACATGCAGAGCTGGTACAATCCTAGCTTGTGCAATCCTTGTTGGTTGCTTAGCCAGACTGGTTGTGCGAGCTGACATCATATCAGCAGGAACATGTTGATCAACCAGCTCACAGGGCTTTGCTGGCTTCCTCGCAGCTTGTTGCATGGCCAGCTTGAGTTCGTTGGCAAACTAACATTTAACATTACCAGTAGATGTTGGTACATTTATTGCTACCCCTTTATCCTTCAACATTTGCTGATCACTGGACTTTGCCTTAACATAAACAATTTCTTCTTGTCAATGACAACACTGGATGAAGATGCATGATTGCTCAAATAACTTTTTAGCAAAACCAATACCCAATTTATCCGATGGATCTCTCTGGGTCAATAACACTTCATCTAATACTCTTGAGCTTTTTGAAAAGAAGCATTTGCATAGTTCAGACTCAAGGTTTTTGATCTTCAAAGAATCACACTCATCTTTTAAAGTATTAAAATTTTGAAGAAGTGTAGAGTGTAAAGTTCTTTTTTTTTTTCATCCGAGAGGAGTCTTTAGGAATTTTATTTCCATCTAATGGTTTAGAACTCGAGAGAGTCATCTCATAACATATTTGTGATTAACCCATGTGTTGGAAATTAAATTGGAATTGGATTGAATAAATACTTTGCATAATTGTCATTATAGTGGATAATCCTAGAATCTTGTTTCTTTCATATTTTTCAAATTACTCATTTATTTTCATTTTCAAAATTGTCTAGTTTAATAACTCAATCTCTTTATCCAAGTCTCTAGATAGTAGGGGAATATTTGTATTAGAGTGTTTGATTATATTTCTAATTTGCAATCCTTGTGTTCGATATTTTTATTACTTGTGATACGATCCTCGTGAATGAGTAACGATTGTAGCCCAGAAATAAGAGTTGACACGATGTGGAAACGACTCGAACAAAATTTGAAATAAAACGAACTATAGGTGGAAATTCCAGAAACCTTAACTCAACCCTTCAAATAACGTATTCCAGATGAATCTCATATATGCCCCAAGAAGCTGAAGAATTAACAACACAAAACCGGCGAAGACACCACAATCGGATGTGTAAGTCCGGTTGATAAGCCAAACTGAATTTCAAGGTACTCCACAAAAATTCAAGAGCTTTCAGAATTGGAGAATAAAACTCGCAATTTTTATTAACTGAAAATTGAATTACGATGAAAATATGAAACCCTATTTAGAGGGAGAAAATCAAATCTAATCCTAATCAAAGTAGGAAATCAAATCAAATCCTAACAAATCTAGAAATCAAATCTTGTTAAAAATCAAATCTAATAAATATCCAAGGTATACCAAGACAAATCAAATCTTCTCTTTTCTTCAACAATATCTTGATACATCTTTATCTCTCATAAATCACAACTTCAATAATTTAATTAAGTCCAGATGACTTAATTAAATTCTTCAATTTTTGGACCTTCAATAATTTAATTAAGTCCAAATGACTTAATTAAATTCTTCAATTTTGGACCACCTTTATTCCCATCAACTTGCCATCTATAGTGGTCTGTACACTTGCAGAATAACATGTTGCAAAACGTGTTATCAAGTTTTTGGCGCCGTTGTCGGGGATTGCATGAATTTAATTAACTCTATTTCTAATATTTTGCCACTAATCTAGAGTTTATTTAATGCATGTTTTGTCATTTATTTTCTTGGTTGATTATTTAAGTGTTCTTTTTCAGGTAGTATATGATCCAACTTATGTATCCTTTTTACTATTCTTTTGTTGTTTCTGACTCTTTAGGCTATGGTGTTCAAAACTTTATCTATTCTTGTGATGATCTATATGATGCTTGTGATGAGTTGATAGAGTCTAATCTAGCCTTGGATAGCACAGATGAACAGAACAGGGTGGAGACTGCGAATTTTCTGAAGTTGAGAAGTGATGAAGAAGAGGATGAAGCCCGTGAGAAGAGTTTGATGGAGACAAACAAGGAGTGTGCAAAGAAATCTCATGATCAACACATAAATGTGGCGACTTTGCACCCGATGATCAGGTATTAGTTTTTAATTCTCGTTTCCATCTGTTTCCAGGAAAAATGAAGTTTAGATGGACTGATCCTTACAGCATTGAGAAGGTTAATTCTAATGGCACCATCAATTTGCTTGGTGTTGATGGAAGTATTTTTACTATTGATGGTGTCATATATCTGCCAAATTGATTTGATTGATCCATAGGTTGTTCTATTGTTGTGTCTAGCTACAAACGTTAAATAAAACGCTTGTTGGGAGACAACCCAATTTTTACTGCTTTCAGTTGTTTCATTTCGAGTCTTATGTCTTTATTATGCCTAGAATTCATGTATTTTGTTTAAGTTTGTTGAGTGCAGGAAAAATTAGGAAAAAAAGTTGGAATCTCGTGGAAAAATAAATGAGGCGATTTACTGTGCAAAAATGATGGTCGCCGAAATCAACCAATGGGATGCCGAGTTTGTTCAACAATTTGCCAAGTTCTCTGTCCGAACTCGGAGACCCAATTGCGCAAAAGACGATCACCAAATTTATGTTGGGTTGCCAGACAATAGGTTGGGTGGCAGAGACAACACGAAATAGAGGAGCATATACGTCAGTTCATGGCCCTTGGCCACCGCCCCAGTGATGGAGTGATGAGGTTTCACACACTCCTTGATCTTTTTCCCACAAACTTATCTTTACTTTGTATTGAATAAGTTTGGGGGAGGGGGATATGATTGGTATGTGTGTTTCTACCTTTATCTTCTTTTGTTTTGATTTGATTCGTTGCACTCTTTGTATTAACTGAAACCATTGCTTTAGTTTTTTATGTTTTATTTCCCTTTTAATTGGATTGTACTGGAAACTCTATTATCTTTTTAGCATTGTACTGGTGAATGGAATAGATTGTTGGATGGGTAACATTTGCATTTTATCGATCAATGTTCACGATGACAACTATTTCTTTCTCGTGAAACTTGCATTGATGACTTGTAATATGATTTGATAAGGTACACATTTTTGTGGAATTAACTTTGGCCTCTAGGATATGCTTTAGCCGGTGAGAATTTGAGTCTGTTTTTTTTTTTTTTTGAGAGTATGTCATGTACACTTTTCCTCTAGAACTTGCTTTGGTTTTTGTCTCAAAAATGTAGAGGAGTGCCATGAACTTAGAAATGATCTTAGACCATCGTTTCATAGCAACATTATACCCAAACACTAACCTATGCATAATCTCTTGTTAGCCCGTTGAGCCTATAAGCCTTTCATTTGTGAACCGGATGATAGAAGGTTTGGATGAAGTAATATGGACATTTGTTGTCTGGTCGGCTAAGAATATAGTTGTATTGCACGTAAACATAGTCTCATACCTTTCAGTGGAAAATATACAAAAAATAAAAAAAGAGCATCAATGACTTAGTTTGACAAAAAGGCTTAGTTTATATTCTAGTACAAAAAAAGATGAGTGTTTCTACCTTTATCTTCTTTTAATTTGATCAAAATGCCTCAGTTTATATTCTAGTACAAAAAAAGTCTGGGTTATTTAAGTAAGTAAATAAATAAATAAGTGTAGTATGTGATGAGGAGATGTATGAAGTGAGTGAAGTTATAAGGATGAATACTTCACTTATCCAAATATTCCATACATTTCACCAATGTGCCTACATTAGAACAAAAAATAAAGACTTTTTTTTAAATATTTGTTCTAAAACTCCCAAAGTCAGTGGAGAGATTAGATGTTAGGAATATTGTTAGACCCCTCTACTGTAAACCAATTCATTATCATAGTTTGATATGTTTTGGTGGATCAAAGCTATAGCAACTCAGTATCGAGTCAATTGTAAAAAGTCCTGTATAGGAATTCATACTCGAGTTGTAATAGATTAAGAAGAAGAAAGGTTCAAGTTTGCTGAAGGAGTCAGCAAACTCATCCAATTGCTAAAGATTGCTGAAGAACAGAACGGCCAACAATGCGAAGGAAGCAACGCGAATGCTGAAGAAGGAGCTCTAGCAATCTACAGAGACATCCGACGCATAACAGTAGTCAGCAGACGACAATCAGCAATCATCAATCAAGAGAAAGATCACAAAGCTAAATATCAGACGGATTACGAGTTCCAAGGAGAACCAACCAACCAAAAAGATGGAATAATCATCATGAAGAAAAAAGGGGTTCAGACCTACAAAGGACCCGTTCTGACAAGAGACGGCTAAAGCTAGATGTTACGCCAATCAGAGACGAAGGGACTTGAAGAGTTTTTGTCCACCGCAAAAAAAAGAAGCATGCAGATAGGCGAGCATTCCCGTTGAGTCTAACGGATAAGATTCAAACGGTTGTTTGAATCTTCACCTATAAATATGTGTCATCCTTACTTGATTCAAAGGTTCGCAACTTCGTACATACAAGAGATAACAAAAGAGATCAAACTTATTCTCTCTATCACGCGAACTCATCCGAGCTAAGTTCTTAATTAAAGCTTTTCACAAGCTTTCACAATAGAAGCTCGAAGACCTGTGAAGTTCATCTTCAAAAGGTAACATTGGGATTCTCCTATTCTAGAAAAAATCTAGCAGTCACTATTACGGTGCAAGAGTGATTCGTACGGGCTACGCCAACACAAGGATAGGTTCCGGAAAGAACTATAAAACTCCCAGCAGTCGATGTCCGAGGAGAAGGGAGGTTTGTCCTCACTCTAAGGAGCAACACCGGTTGAAGATTGGAGATCGAGGTTCTTGAAGGTGCGCGCTGACCAGACGGAGGAGTTGTTCAACGTTAGAGATCAGGCCTGACCTTGTACTCATTCTTATAGTGAAATTTTCAGTCAGAGGACTGGAGAGTGGACGTAGAAAAATTGTTCGAATCACTATAAAAATCCTTGTGTCATTTACTGCTTTGGTACGCTATTTTGTTTGTTGGTTAAATCATTTGAAACTCAACACACCAAGTGTTGTAGTATAAACTGCGATCAATCTAACTACTACACGAGCTAAAACATTTAGATAAACACTTGCTAAGTCGAGACCTTCACAGAACACGTGCAAGATAAACATTAATACTTCCGTTGCATATATCATAACTCTGATCGGGGACCAACAAGTGGTATCAGAGCGGTTGATCTTTACAGACTAGCTGCTTCTGAGTCGCCAAGGACCAGATCTAGATCTTTCTTGCAAATCTGTGTTTTTGTGTTTAGCTCAGGTTCACGAAAATGGTGCACAACGCAAAGCTTCCCAAGTTTACTCCAGAATCCTACTCTACCTGGAAAAAGAGGTCCATGATCACACTAATGAACGTGCATCCAGAGATGAGGCGAGTGATTGAAGTTGGACCCATCAAGATCCAGAAGGTGAAGACAAGGGTCGGAGAGAACGTAGAAGGACCAGACGTAATGGTGGATAAGCCACTTGAAGAATGGACTCAAGAAGATTGAGCCCGCGATCAAATAAATTACGTCGCCATGGATCTCATATTAGGTGCCTTATCACCTACTCTAATGGCTGAAGCGTTGGAGTACAACAGTGCCAAAGAAATGTGGGACTTTCTCAGCACTCTAGATAAAGAATCGGTCCAGATGAAGAGAAACAAGCTACAACAATGGGTAGATAGGTATGAATCTTTCTGTTTGATTCCAGGTGAAACCATCAAGGACATGGAGGCAAGATTCAACAAGATTGTAGCTGAGTTAAAGAAGTTGGGAAGGACATATGAACTTCCAGACATGAATTCAAATATTCTCTCAAGACTACCTAAGGAGGATTGGTTTGTCAAAGTAACCAGTCTAAAGGATAAGGATCTGTCAAAGATTTGCACCAAAGACGTGTTCGCTCAACTGGAAGCTCAGGAATGGGATATCGCCCAGATCAACAAGAATGAGGCTGTTCACGTTGCAGTTAACATTGAAGAACCAATGGAAGGTGCCGCATTCTTTGTGAAGAAAGATGGACAGAAGTGGAAAATAAAGAAACCATTCCACTCAGATCGACCTGCTCAGTCCAGCTCAGCAAAAGAGATTCCTTCCATCAGCGGATCACACTTCAAAGAAGATGAATGCTCTGTGAGCGAGCTGGAGGAACAGATGAAGAGACTTCAAAGGCTATTGCTGAAGGCAAAAGGGAAGAATGAAGATCTCCAGTAGACTCAATCAACGGACAACAAAAACCACAAGAGAGCACCAAGAACATGCTATGAGTGCAATTCTCCAGATCACCTAAAGTTCAAATGCCCAAAGGTATATCCAGAAGAAAGGGAACGACTGAGAAAGCTGTTCGAAAGACGTGCATCAAAGGCGGTCACCAAAGCGTTGATGACAAGAACATAACTACCAGACATCCCAGATTATGTCGACGAAAACTACTCATCAGAAGATGAAGATGATGTTCTAATGGTGTTCATGGCAGACATCAATGAAGAGCAGACATGAGAATCAACTCTAGCTGCCACAGCAAACCAGGTAACAAACTCTACTGTGTCTATTGCTTCAATTTCTGATAATGTGCATGACACTGCTAATTCATGTTATTCAGAATCAGATGAGATAACTGTCGAATATCTGTTAAAAGAGTTTTCAAAAGTTCATGCATTAAAGGATATTCTAGTCAAAGAAAACTCCTCTCTGAAATCTCAACTTTCAAGTTTGACCAGTGAGATTGATAAATCTAGGTCAGCAGATGAGGAACTTTTGAAGTTATAACCGAATTCTCCATCTTAAGCAGTAGTTATAATACCTTAAGACAGGAAAATGATACTTTGAAAAGTAATCACCCTGTGCTAAATAATTGTCAATGCAAATTTTCAAAAAGCACGAGAGATTTAGATGATATTTTAAGTGTCTAAAGAAGTTGGAAGAACTTTGCTGGAATAGGTTTTTATAGTGAAAAGTCTCGCGTCGCTGAATCAAGTAAGTCAAAGAAGATTACTTTTGTCCCAACTACTGGGAAGATTCAGCAGACTGCTAGGAAAGACAAGAGGGAAAATGCTAAGTCAATTGAACAGCAGAAATGCTGGCAGACCAATATCCCTCAGCTGACTACTCGACAAAGATTGAACTTTCGATCTGCTGAGAAAAAGTCAGCAAAGTCAATGTATGTTACCCAGCAGACTGTTCCACCTCCTAGGACGGTTCATAGAAATCCAAGCAAGGCTAAGCAATCTACTAAAGTTTCAAGGAAGCCAACATACACTATTAGTAGAAGCAACACCTACTTGAGGCCAGAGTCTACTTCAAAATATTTTCAAAAGACAGTGATGGCTCAACACACTACTTCACATCCCTATGTTGATTATAGAAATTATGCCAACAGGAACAGAAGGGAGGTGAGACGTGATGACAAAAGAAACATCAAAATCACGAAAGTCTGGATTCTCAAGGGAATAATCCAGAAAACTAATCTTGTAGGACCTGTAATTGATCGGGTACCGAAAATATAACTTCTTTGTTTTGCAGGAACAGGGTTCAGAAAGAATATTATCAAGAAAACTCAAAGAATGGATCTTAGATAGTGGATGCTCAGGTCACATGACAGGAGATGAAGAGATCTTCACAGAACTTCGCAAGTTCCGATGAGCCTCAGTCTCATTTGGTGATAACTCCAAGGCTAGAGTAATCGGAAGAGAGTGCATCGAGCAAAATGGAATGCGAATAATCAACGCTGCCCTCATCGACAGTCTCAAGCACAACCTACTGAGCATCAATTAGCTAAGTGAAAATGGATATATTGTTTCCTTCTTCGACACAGGTTGCGAAGTTGCAGATAGAACCACCGGTGAAGTAAAGCTTAGAGGAATCAGAAAAGGAGGACTCTACATTGCTGATTAGGAAAGTGATCAACAAGCATCGTGCTTCATAGCATTCAACAAGGAAGAAACAAACTGGCTATGACACAAAAGGCTAACGCATCTGAACTTCAAAACCATCAACTATATTGTTAGAAATAACATTGTTGCAGGTTTACCTCAAGAAACCTTCAAGAATGAAGGAATATGCAGAGCCTGTCAACAAGGAAAGCAAGCCAAAGCCGTCCTTCAATTCAAATCCAAAAAAGGTTACCTCAAACAGAATCCTTGAGCTGTTGCACATGGATTTATTCGGTCATGTGACACCACCGACTGTAAGTAACAAACTATATACTCTAGTTGTTATTGATTACTATTCCAGGTACACATGGGTGAGGTTACTCAAAAGCAAGGACGAAGTGAAAACTATCCTTCTGGAGCGGATAATTAGAGTTCGAAATGACAAGGAGCTCATGGTCAAAAGGATAAGATCCGACAACGGTATAAAATTTTGCAATGGAGCATTGATGGACTTCTGCGCCAATGCTGGGATAAGACATGAAAGGTCCACTGCAAGAACAACCCAACAGAACGATTTGACAGAAAGAAGGAACAAAACATTAAAAAAAGTCGTGTGTACAATGCTTGCCGATACGGATCTAAGTCAAAAATACTGGGGAGAAGCGGTAATGAATGCTTGCTACACGCAAAATCAAAGCAGATTGAATCTTTGCTTCAACAAGACTCCCTATGAAGTATATCATGGTCGTAAGACTTCTTTAGCTCATCTTCGTATTTTTGGTTCGCCATGTTATATCCATAATAATGGAAAATCGAAATTTAAGTACTTTTTCTCCCAAAGCCGATGAAGGAGTGTTCCTAGGATATGGACATCCGTCTCACAAGGGATATAGAGTACTTAATAAGACTACCAAACTTGTGGAAATAACATGCAATGTTATTTTTTATGAAGCTACTTTAGTGCGCAGGACCATAAGAAGCTAAAGAGATGAGTTTCATGAAACCAATGATATCAATGGAACTTCGGGCACAAATACTTCCGAAGCTGAACCGAATGATCCGACTAGGTTGATGAATGAATCATCATCTCTACTGGAGACCTTGACTGATCAATCGACAGTTAAGAGGGCCTGTGATTCAATCGGTAATGTTGAGGCCACCATACAATCTCTCGAAGAGCTTACAAATCAGCAGGGAACTAGAGGAGATAAGGATGCTCAACTATCTGAAGATTTCCAGAATGACGAGAGATCTACTGAAGATAATCATGCTGAAGACAACCAGGAGCAGACTGCTGCAGATAGGAGTACTACACCAGTAATACAAAGTCCAGCAGACAAAATGCCAGAAGACAATCCTTCAGTAGAAGACGACTCAACAAGGGTAGCAGACAACTTGGAGACTCTACAGCTTGTTGATGTACCAGTTTCAAAAGAACCCATCGGACCATCCAGCAGTCAAGTCATTCCTGTAGAAGAACTTCAAAGACCTAAACGGCTGCTAATAGATCATCCTACTCCAGCGATTCTAGGAGATATTGCCGATCCGATCCGAACCAGACACAGTGCACTACTTGCCTGCTTTATATCTCAAGAAGAGCCTACCAAAGTAGTAGAGGCACTCAAATCAGCAGATTGGATTAGGATCCGTTCTGAGAAGAGACGACTAAAGATAGATGCTAAGCCAATCAGAGACGAAGGGACTTGAAGAGTCTTTGT
>JAPKLW010000523.1:307012-318688 GCA_026898455.1 Plectranthus barbatus
AGTCAGAGGACTGGAGAGTAGACGTAGAACAATTGTTCGAACCACCACAAAAATCCTTGTGTCATTTACTGCTTTGCTACGCTATTTTGTTTGTTGGTTAATTAATTTGAAACTCAACACACCAAGTGTTGTAGTATAAACTGCAATCAATCTAACTACTACACGAGCTAAAACATTTAGATAAATACTTGCTGAGTCGAGACCTTAGCAGGACACGTGCAAGATAAACATTAATAATTTTAGCTTGCCATAATATTCAGTGATGGCAAGTGAATCTTGCTTCATGTTTGCAATCTCCTTCTTTACTTGAAATAATATTGCAATATTCGATACTCCATATCGCTCACCAATCTCCTTCCATAACATAGCAGCATCATTCACATACACAAAGTGTTGTACAATATCCTTGGAAATAGAGGCTTTAAGCCATGAGATCACCATGCTGTTTACCTTGGGCCAGCGTCTTTAATACTTAGAAGTCATCGGAGGCATTTTGCAAGTGCCATCGACAATGACGAGCTTGTCCTTTGATTCGAGTGATGTGATCACAACATTCCACCATAGCCTATTATTGGAGTCAGTGAGTGGAAAGGTAACCAACTGCATCCCCAGATGATCACTGCCGTGAAAATGAAGTTGTTCCTCGTATTGAGCATTATCACCTTCAACCGCCATGAATGATTATAGATCGATGCAACAGATATACGAAACTATACTCGTGGCTCTGGTACCATATCAGAATATCTCCAGAACCCTAGAATAAGCCATAACTAAGAAAAACTTTGAAGATAGAAGACTAAATTAGGGTTTAATGTTTTCTATTTAATGATGATAACAAAGTATGTACACAGCTGTATTTATACATGATGAGAGCTCTCTAGATTCTTCTATGTAACTGATTTCTATCTCTAGATACTTCTTGTTGTAACTAACTAAGAAGCTTCTACTATAACAACTTTAACAATCAAGTTGGTTTTATCTCATGTGCTTCTAGAACCTCCTCTCTTTGCTTGCTACACAAGGTTGTACGTGTGCATGCATCAGCTTCTTTACACTCGTGTGTCTCATGCAAACATAAACTCAATATCCTGCAATATTTATATATTGAGGTGATTTATGATGCTTTTGATCGGAACTCGGCACCTCTGATTTCTTTTGCATGAATGAACATGCATCATAGATTTGCATTCTCAAAACCGAAATTTGAAATTATTTTTTTTTCTTTTTTTTTTTATCTTGCATATTGAAAAGGGTTAATCTTATGTTGCAAACTGCATAATCTAGGGCAATTCAAAGCTTAGTTTTAAATAGCGAAAAGCGAAGCGAAGCGACATGCCAAAAATCAAAGCGATGAAGCGAAGCGAAGCGGAGCGAACGCTTCACGTATCAAAGCGATTATACCTTACAAAATATGTACAAATTATATATACATTATTTTATTACTTGAAAAAACAATTTCAAAGTGACAAATATGCAAAAAAATAAAACATAAAATTATAACAAAACTAATAGAATTTAAACATTAACTTAAAATATCTAAGTTCAACAACCATATAAAACATCTAAACATCATAAAAAAAATGAACAAAATTACGCAGCAGCAGAGAGCAGAGTGACGGGCTTCACGCAGGCCGGAATTTACAAATTCAGCAGGATTCAGGAAGAGGGGAATTAAAAAAAATTACGCAGCAGCAGAGAGACGGGCTTCACGCAGGCGGCACGACAGCAGGGGAGACGATCTTCAGCGTTCAAGCAGGCGCATCAGGCGACGGGCTTCACACAGGAGGCACGGGTGCGGCTCAGCGTGGGTAGGTAGGGGTGTGGCTCGGCAGTCGTAGGTGCTGTGGGTGAAGGCGAAAAAAAATGTATTTTCTGCCCTGAAAAGCTTCTTAGCCTTGAGCGTTCGCTTCTCATCGATCGCTCTTCGCTCCTTCCGCTATGCAATGGTTCGGCCGCTTTTCCGCGCTTCACGTTCGCACAGCGCTCAGCCCCAAAAAAAGCGCTGGGCCTGTTGAGCGCGCTTTTTAAAACTAAGATTCAAAGTATACTATGGAGGAATAGTATGGAAAAAATTAAACAAGGTAGCGGCATGACCGTGGAAATTGATAAAATAAAATAAATAATTCTAGAGCGAAAAAATGGCTTCAGCATCTTCATTATTTATTTCCTTTATTATTTTAATTTGTGACCACTAAACAAAGATAGTAAGAATTCTAACATATCCTCAATTTGAAGTGCAATAATTAAAACATCTAACATATATCCAATAAATAATAAACTCGACTTACATCAATCTAGGATATGATTTATAATCAATTGATAACTATTTTATCGCAATTGTAATTTTAGCAACAGTCTTAGTAATAATTTTTTTTATGTATAAATTGTATTCTTATTATTTGTAATCTTATTCCGAAAATGATGAACAATAATATTGTTATAAAAAAAAACTCTACAATTTTCGCCTGAATATATTTTATTTTGTTAAATTCATGGTTTCAATTGTTATACTTTAATTACCTCAAAAAGAAAATGTTAGGCTTCATACATTAATTAATGTTTTTTGCATCTTTAACTTATTGATATATTTCTATATTATATATTGTACCCTCATTTTTTAAATTTATAAATAGGCCGCTGACTCATTTCACGGATCAAAATTTGTGAGACAATCTCATAGAGTATTTGTGGATGTGAATATATTTAGGCAAGCTATGCATGCATGCATGCAGATAACCTGGACGAGTTCCACGCTGCACCAACCACCACTCACTAACTCCACCCTATAAATACTGCCTTCAAAATCATCAACAAATTAATAAAACAAACAAATTCAAATCAGATAAAATATAGTAATAACAGAAAAAATGGATAATTCACAGAGCGCAAGCTACAGAGCAGGTGAGGCCAAGGGCCAAGCACAGGAGAAGGGTAGCCAGTTGATGGACAAAGCCAGCAATGCTGCTCAATCTGCTAAGGAATCCATTCAGGATGTAAATCATCTCAACTTAATTCTAGTTTTTGTTTATTTATCGTAGATAGAATGAATGGTAGGTTTAAAATTTTTCTGTTTAACTTATAGGAATCTGAGCTTTAAGATTGATCTGATCAAAGGTTGAAATGTTTTTTTCTTCTTTAATACCTTATACTTTTTGTTTATAAGACCTATAAACAGGGGGCGAAACCACTAAGGGGCGGGGGTAGCCGATCTCACTAAATTTTGAAAAACAAAAATTGTGTTAAAAAGATATAAGTGGTAATCCACAAGAAAAAAAATTATAATGACTGATTTATTTTGTGTATTAATGGTTGTTTTAGTTTTAAGATTTTTATTATTGTAACAATCAAATGCAGTTGAATTCTTACGATAATTAAAATCTATGTCCATTAAAAGGAAAATTATTTATATTTGTATCATTGTGATTCAGGCTGGACATCAGGTCCAAGCTAAAGCACAAGGTGCAGTTGATGCTGTCAAAGATGCCGCCAACAACAAATGAATGTTCCTCTTCAGATTTCATGTCTCCACATCCCATTCTTTTTCAATTTAATGTAACTTTTTAGATTTTTTTTTTTATTTAGATAGTTTTTTTTTTCTTCCTATTTTGGCAGAATAAAGAGAGTTGGCTATGAAGTTCACTCTTTTGATCAAATAAATAATAAATATACTTCCTCGAATTTTGTTTCTTTAATTAATTCATTAATTTCTCTGAATCTAAATACTGAAGAGTAATGCAAATCTACAACTTTGATAAATACCTAGGGCTGGGGCTGCTGACCCCACGGTGCAAGAAACTCATCCATAATTCCATATATATATATATATATATATATATATATATATATATAACATTGATTATGAAGTTTTCAAGTCTCCCCGACCTCGCCGTTATTTCAAGTCTCCAATAACACTCTTGAATGTTGGCCCAAATATATAGATAAATGGATTGGCCATATAAATTATTAGACCCATTTCTTAAAAAAAACGTAGACAGAATTTGATTAAATAAAAAAAGCATGGCCCAGCTTTATTTAAATAAAAAAAATATGGTCCAACTGTAATTTTAAAAAAAATCTTGGCCCAACTTTAACTAAATAAAAGAATCTATCCAACTTATTTAACAAAAAAAGCTCAAATATATTCATTGGGTTTTAAATCTACCATGAAAGTTCAACTAAATCAAATTCTAATGACAATGAGAATAGTTCTCATAGTAAAGGACAGTTTGAATCAAGTTTAAATTATTAGATAAAGATGTTATTGGCAATCATATTACATTATTTGTATTTAATTATTTTAAATTTTAACTTTTTTATATTATATATGTTGTATAGTTAGGGATTGTAATTTATGACACGACACCATAACTCGACACGAATCTGCACGATAATATTGGGCTAATATTGAGCTTTAATTGGTTCGTATCATTATCATATTGATTCGATAAGGACTCCAAATATTTCGTATTGTGTTAGTGTTGGATCGTGTTATCCAATAACATATCGTATTTCTTGTCGCGTTCATCTTACTCGCTAAGAAATTAATAAAAAAATTTATTTTATCATTAGTCATTATTACCCCCTTATTATTTTTTATTTGTTATTATTATTACTACCTTATCGTGTTATTATATCGTGTTTTTAACTGGTCAATTTGTGTCAGTAACGTGTTCGTATTTTGGACTTAATGAATTGTGTAATCTTGTTTGTATTGGGCTTTAACCGATCGTGTCACTATTGTGTGGATATGATAACGACGCAATGTGCACAAAATCACTAGCCCTATATAGAGCCCCCACGACCAATAGATCCTGCATCTGCCAATGTAAATACCTAATGTAGAATTTTGGATGCTCGATACTTTTTTGGTCAATTCCACCATTGATCAAAATTTTTTGTAGCAGAGATATTTATTGGTTGCCTATTCCCCTTGTCCCACATCGGCGCGATATGGAAAAATTGGCAAGGACCCAGCTTATAAATAAGCTGCTTGCCTTCATTGTAATTCATCCCAAAATAAAATTGTTTTATACATCATAAGCTATATTTGTAGTCTTCTTTTCTCCATAATTAAATATTTTGGTAGTGTCCGAGGACATGGGCATAATTTGTGCCGAACCTCGTTAAATCCTGGTATTCTTTATTTTCTGCATTTATATTCCTCAATTTATTGTTTTATTATCGCTTCTGCAACAATTGGTATCAAGAGCCAAGGTTATTCTGAGTATGCTTTGTGGTTGCAGTGAAAACTGATCTTCCACATCATAAAGGATTTCTTTGGTATTTTGATCTTGGGATTATTCTGATTATGTTGTGGTTGCAGTGTAAACTGATCCTCCACATCAGAAAGGATTTCCTTGTTTTTTTTTATCTTGGGTTATTGAGGGATATATTTTTTGTTACCAAAAATGGAGGAAAGCTCAAGCTCAAAGAGGTTATCTTCGATTTTCTTGATTACCGCTGTTACAAGTACAAAGATAGCAGTGGAGACCTTTGATGGCACCGGGCATTTTGGTATGTGGCAAAGTAAAGTTCAAGATACGCTATTCCAGCAAGGTCTTGACGTTGCCATTGAGGAAAAGAATCCAGAAGATATGGAGGAGAAGGAATGGAAGACCATCAATCGGTTGGCATGTGGTACCATTCGCTCGTGCTTATCTCGGGAAAAGAATTATGCATTTTGCAAGGAGACTTCTGCTTACAAGCTATGGATTGGGCTCGAGGAGAAGTTTTTGAAGAAGAATAGTCAGAATAAACTTCACCTGAAGAAAAGACTATTCTGATTCACTTACGTATTGGGTGCCACGATGAATGAGCATATCACCAGTTTCAATCAACTGATTACCGATTTGATGAATATAGATGAGGTATTCAAGGATGAAGACCTCGTGTTGATGTTGTTGGGATCGCTTCCCGAAGAATTCGAGAATCTCGAAACCACCCTACTGCACGAGAAGGAAAAAATATCTCTAAATGAAGTGTGTTCTGCCTTATATAGCTTTGAGCTAAGAAATAAGGACAAGCAAGGGAGCACGAAGGGAGATGTTGAAGTATTGGCGGTAAGGGGACGTTCGCAAAATAAATTCAAAAATAAGGGCAGGTCTAAATCAAAGTCCAGACCAAGCAAAGACGAGTGCGCATTTTGTCGGAAGAAGGGACACTGGAGAAAAGATTGTCCCAAATTGAGAAACGAGTCTGACAGAGGAAAGATTGTAGCAGAATCTACTGTAAAAAGGGCGATGACAAGGATTCAGACCTCTCACTAGCTACATCATCGTCTACTGCTCCTGAAGTATGGATGTTAGATTCGGCTGGTACCTATCACATGTGTTCTCATCGTGATTGGTTTTGCGATCTTGAGGATTTGAAAGGAGGAGTTGTTTACACAGCAGAGGATACTCCACTCACCACATTTGGGATTGGCTCCATCCGTCTAAAAAATGAGGATGGATCAATCATATCCTTAACAGGTGTGCGGTACGTGCCAGATCTGATGAAGAATCTTATTTCTATTGGAACCTTAGAATCAAAAGGGTTCGAAATAAGAATCAAAGATGGTGTGATGAAAGTCATATCTGGCGTACGCGTGGTGATGAACGGTTTTCGGAAGAATAACAACCTCTACCACTACTTTGGCAAAACTGTAGTGGGTGTAGCTGCAGCGGCCTCCACCGACAATCAAGTATCAGAAGCAACGAAGCTATAACATATGCGCTTGGGTCATGCTGGTGAGAAATCCTTGAATCTGCTTGCAAATCAAGGATTGTTGAAGGGACTTCGAACATGCAAGTTGGATTTTTGTGAACATTGTGTGAAGGGGAAGCAAACAAGAGTGAAGTTTGGAACATCAATCCATGATATGAAAGGTATTTTGGATTATGTTCATTCTGATGTGTGGGGTCCCTCAAAGACAAGTTCTTTAGGAGGGAAACACTACTATGTGACTTTTGTCGATGATTTTTCACGAAAAGTCTGGGTGTATACAAATAAAGACAAAGGATGAAGTGTTGGGAGTTTTCATCTATAGGAAGAAAATGGTGGAAACTCAGACAGGCAGAAGGATCAAGCTGCTCCGAACAGATCACGGTGGAGAATATAGAAGTGATCCTTTTATGAAGGTCTGTCAAGATGAAGGAATTGTAAGGCACTTCACTGTCAGGAATACACCGCAGCAAAATGGGGTGGCGGAAAGAATGAATCGTACTCTACTCGAGAGAGTTTGAAGTATGTTGTCCAATGCTGGATTGGGCAGACAGTTTTGGGCTAAAGCTGTAACATACGCAAGCCATCTCATTAATCGTTTGCCATCAACTGCTTTAAATGGAAAACAACTTTGGAGGTGTGGTTCGGGAAACCTCCTATAGATTATGACTATTTACATGTATTTGGTTCCACTGCATATTACCATGTAAAGGAGTCAAAGTTAGATCCGAGAGCATAGAAAGCTTTGTTTATGGGGATTACCTCTGGAGTAAAAGGGTATCGACTTTGGTGCCCACAGTCAAAAAAGGTAATCTTTAGCAGGGACGTCAGCTTTGATGAATCTACCATGTTGAGAAAGGTGGGCGTAAAGCAAATTGATGAGACTCCCAAGCAGGTGGAGTTTGAAAGAATTATTATTCCAGCTGATGACAAAATTGTCAATGATTCTCCACTGGCAGAAGGAGATTCTGATGAAGAAGAGGTTGATAAGGAGGAGCCTCAACAGCAACATGAGTCAATTGAATTGCACAGACCAAGAAGGACCATTAGAAAGCCTGCTCGCTTTGATGATATGGTCGCAAGTGCATCTTTAATTGCAGCTGATGACATTCCTGTCACTTATAATGAAACTGTCAACAGTCTTGGAAATGAGAAATGGAAGAATGCCATGAATGAAGAAATTCAATCTCTTCATAAAAATCATACATGGATGTTGGCCAGCCTCCCGCAAGGAAAGAAGGCAATTGGATGCAAGTGGGTCTATGCAAAGAAATAGGATTTCCTAATGAGTCTGATGTTCGCTACAAAGCAAGATTAGTAGCCAAGGGCTACACTCAGAAGGAGGGAATTGACTACAATTAAGTGTTTTCCCTAGTTGTGAAACACTCCTCCATTAGAATCTTGTTGGCTTTGGTGGCACAGTTGGATTACGAGTTGGCTCAAATGGATGTAAAAACGACGTTTTTACATGGGGACTTGGAGGAGGAAATCTACATGACTCAACCAGAAGGATTCAAAGTTGCTGGAAAAGAAGATTTGGTTTGTAAACTTCACAAATCGCTTTATGGATTGAAGCAATCCCCGAGATAGTGGTACAAGCGATTTGACAGGTTTATGATTGGGCAGAGATACACAAGAAGCAGATATGATCACTGCGTGTACATGTACAAACTACAAGATGAGTCTTTCATATATCTTCTTCTATATGTTGATGATATGCTGATAGCTGCTAAGAGTCAAAAATATGTTGAAAAACTGAAGACTCTACTGAAGAAGGAGTTTGAGATGAAGGATCTTGGTGAGGCGCGGAAAATCCTCAGCATGGAGATTTTCAGAGATAGGAAATTAAGAAGATTATGTCTTACTCGGAAGGATTATTTGAAGAAAGTGCTAAAGCGTTTTGGAATTGATGAAGGAACCAAACCAGTTAGCACTCCATTGGCTCCTCATTTCAAGTTGAAGGCCACGATGTCACCAAAATCTAAAGCAAAACAAGAATACATGTATAAGGTCTCGTATGCAAATGCAGTTGGTAGTTTGATGTACGCTATGGTATGTACAAGGGCCGACATTTCACAAGCTATTGGAGTTGTGAGCAGGTATATGCATGATCCTGGAGCAAGACATTGACAAGTTGTGAAATGGATTTTGAGATACATCCAAAAGACTGTGGATGTTGGTTTGGTCTTCGAGCAGGAGCAAAGTCAGTGCGTTGTTGGGTACTATGATTTGGATTATGCCGGTGATCTTGATAAGAGGAGATCAACTACATGTTATGTATTCACTCTCGCAAGGGCACTGATTTGTTGGAAGTCTACCTTACAGTCGACTATTGCTTTGTCTACTACAGAAGCGGAGTACATGGCAATTTCGGAGGCTGTGAAGGAAATAATTTGGCTTCAAGGGTTGCTTGGTGAATTGGGTATTGATCAGAAGAAGGTCAGAATTCATTATGATAGTCAGAGTGCTATACATCTGGCTAAAAACCAAGTTTACCATGCAAGGACGAAGCACATTGATGTCCGGTATCACTTTGTACGAGAGATCTTTGAAGAAGGTGAGATACTACTCCAGAAGATCTGTACAACTGAGAATCATGCTGATATGTTATCCAAAATTGTGACGGCAACCAAGTTCAAACATTGTTTGGACTTGATAAATGTTTTGAAGAACTGAAGGATGGCGCCTCAGGCGCATATGAAGGCACTACCCAATTGCAGGAGAAAAGAGAATGGTCGGTTGAATTTGGGAAATCGGCAAGGTGGAGATTTGTTGGTTGCCTATTCCCCATGTCCCACATCGGTGGGATATGGAAAAATTGGCAAGGATCCAGCTTATAAATAAGCTGCTTGCCTTCATTGTAAATCATCCCAAAACAAAATAGCTTTATACATCATAAGCTATATTTGTAGTCTTCTTTTCTCCACAGTTAAATATTTTGGTAGTGTCCGAGGACGTAGGCATAATTGTGCCGAACCTCGTTAAATTCTGGTGTTCTTTATTTTCTGCATTTATATTCCTCAAATTATTGTTTTATTATCGCTTCTGCAACATTATTTAATTAAGAGTTTTTATGGGTAAGCATGCAGCAACGATCCTATCATTTTGACACACATGATCGATCTAAAAGTAATCTAATTATAATATTAACTCCGGAGTCCCACTACCCTCAATCTTTGCATTAAGTAATGTTTGGCATGTGTTTTAAGGGAGAGGAAAAAAACTAAATCCATTTTGGTCTCAGCTGCAAAATCATAATTAATTATGTTTTCATGTTATTTTATTTTTTATTTTTTTAGCATTTTATTAATTTATATATTCAATAAATACTAATTCACATTACTAATTAATACTATTTTTTTATTTAACCTTACAAAACTTGATACGATATTTTATTTATATGAGTGCACATTGTGTCTCAATGACTGCAACCCCACGCAACGAGCATGCCCGACATGCTAAAAATAATTAAACATTTCTTATACAAATTAGGAATATTTCAATAGATTAAAGAAGACTATTTTATATTACTATGCAATGTTATTTTAAGAAGTGTTGCAATAGAATGGATGTGGATAATAATTTTTTTCGAATAACTTCTCTTGTTTAGAACATCAATCCATGATATGAAAGGTATTTTGGATTATGTTCATTCTGATGTGTGGGGTCCCTCAAAGACAAGTTCTTTAGGAGGGAAACACTACTATGTGACTTTTGTCGATGATTTTTCACGAAGAGTCTGGGTGTATACAAATAAAGACAAAGGATGAAGTGTTGGGAGTTTTCATCTATAGGAAGAAAATGGTGGAAACTCAGACAGGCAGAAGCAATAAAATTATTGTTTCGATTCTTTAGTCGCAGCATAAGGGTTCTGCAACGCGAGGCACGACGACTACCATGGAGTCTGCAGCGGAGGGCGCACGCGCTGGAGGCGCATTGGGCCTTGGAGGTGCTACGCAGGCTGGGGGTGCGTTGAGTATGAGCGGCATGTTGGGCGCATGAGACTCTGCGAAGGCTGGAAGCGCGAAAGGCGCTAAGGGCCTGGGCGCAGGTAAGGGGTAGACGGCGATGCAGCAGTGGTCAATGCAGGTGCAAAAGCCGCGTCAGAAACGCAGGTTGCCATGGAAACAACAGCGACAGTCGCGTGTGGGGCGCAAGAAATTGTGCACGCATAAAGGACGTCATGTGCACGTGTGGCACGAGTGACGATCGAAATGGGGGTGCAGCAAGCGGCGCAGCAGTGACGGTTGCTCTAGGTACGGGCGGCGCAACAATGACAAGTGTTGTTGGCAGCATGGGTCGCGCAGACCAGGGCACAGACAACCCAGCAATGACGGGTGCTGGCTACATAGGCGTGGGTCATGCAGATCTGGGCGCGGGAGCATAGATATGGGCAAGGACGACATAGGTGGCGCAAATCTGAGACAGGTGGGGAAGACTGGGGCGCCGGACAGCAGCGCGATGAGGGCACAAATGTATGGGCAGGAGTCTCGACGACTGGGCACGGCTGGGGGTGAATTGGCGGCCAACAACGACGGTCAGACGCCGGGTGCTGGAGCTGCAATGGGGATGAAGAAGAAGAGCACGCAAGGCACAACAAAGAAGAAGAACGTTGCGTAGGGAGCAACAAAGAAGATGAAGAAGGACGTGAGGGGAATAGTCAATAAGGAGGGAGGTGCAACAAGGGGTGCTGGCAGCATGAACCCATCGCTGCCAGTGTCCAGCATGGAAGATCTTATGGGATGGGTCGCTTGCGCGGAGCAGCAATTTGAATTGCACGCTACTTCATCCAAGAAGGTGGCAACCGAAGTGGTGGCAATGGAGAGGGCTGCTTTGTATTGGATGACATGGCTGCGAGTGAGGAAACCAACATTGCAGTTAGAGGTGGCAATCGTGTCGTGTTGGGTCGTTATCGTGTCGTATCTTATCGTGTCGTGTCATTATCGTGTTTGAGCTTAACGGGTTCGTGTCGTG
>JAPKLW010000523.1:318698-403931 GCA_026898455.1 Plectranthus barbatus
TGAGCTTAACGGGTTCGTGTCGTGTTCGTGTTTGAGCTTAACAGGTTTGTGTCGTGTTCGTGCTCACTTTTATCGTGCGTGTTCGTGTCGTGTTATCGTGTCGGGTCAGAAATTGCCAGCTCTAATTGCAGTGGGAAGAGTTTCATAGTTCATTTCATTTTTCAGACTTCAACCTTGAGGACAAGGTTGTTTTGAAGGAGGATGGAATTGATATGAAACAGAAATTTGAGTTTGTCTCAAAAGGGGCACTCGTCGGCGGGAACGGACATGAGCCTACTTCTGTGGGCGTAGCTTGATTAGCATTAATATTTAGTTATTTTAATTAAATTATTTATTTTCTTAGATTTAGTTGAGTTATTTTAGGATAAGTTATTTATTTCCTAGTTTGATTTGATTTGATTTTGTTTAGAAAAGTATCTTTAAGATATTTTTTAGATATTATTTTGGGGTATTTAAATCCCCAATATGATTAACTTTTCAGTAAGCAATAAAATTATTATTTTGGGAGCATTTATTCGCTTGGGCACATCTCGTACGTGATTAGGGTTCTGCTTCTATCACTCTACCACATCCCGTTGAATCGAATTTTATAATTTTTTTAAAATATAATTAAAAAAATTTTGGCTACTTGTGGGGGCGGTAGCCCCCTCCAACCCAAGGCTGGCTCTGCCAGTGCGTCCAGTTATGCCATCAGTTACAAGCATAACTAAGCCAAAACTAAAACAGCATAATTGTGTCTTAAGTTGTTAAGTGTGAAAAAGGAAAACTGCATAATTTTAGCCATAACATAAATCCTTTTATAATACTGAATGCTTTTTTTTTTTTGAAAAAAAAATGATTAGAGAAAATTACCTTTTCCCGATAGTTGTCATCATACACATAAGTTGAAAATCACCAATTGAATATTTTTATTAAATTTTTTTTTCTAATTGATCATGGAGCTTGACTAATTGTGTTGTTGTAGCAACTTTCACATATATACTCTCACCAAATTATAACTCCACTATAAAAATCGTTGATAGGTTGTGGTAGTCACCATACATATTGTTGATGGGTGAAATTCGAGAATAACGGAAAATAAAGAAAGAGTGCTCTAGATAAAAGAGAATAATAATATTATTGCTGAATGATTTTGAGGGGAGAAAATTCAATCCCTTTCACAATGACGACACAGGTATTTATATGAGAGAAATCCTAAATATACAAGGAAATATAATAAGATATGGAAAAATATCTCCAAATCTCGTTTTTCCTAAGCAAACATATCTTTTCACTCATAAATTTCGAGTAGATATAGCCAAATCTTGGCAAAATCGGAAATAAGATATGTGTAAGATTCCTTCCTGATCTGTTTGTCATAATGATGCTTTGAAGGGCAGCTGTTGAGACTGGTTCGACCACTTAAGAGTGGTGCCACTGCTTGAGAGTGGTGTCACTGCTTGAGAGTGACTTGAGATCTTCATAAAACTGGCATTGGTTAAGTTTTCTAGGCTCCCCGAAGTGAAGCCGTTCAGAGTGAGGCTCCTCGAGGTGAAACAGCTCAAGTAGAGCCGACAACTCATGTCCTTAGCATACTTTCAAGTGACATTACTGATTCTCTTAGACCATTCGTATTTGGTCTGGGCCTGGATTGCAAGAGCGACTCGACCAGCCACCCAAGTGGGTCGGCCACGCATCTGGATTGATGATAATCGGATCGCTGAACCCAAAATGAGCAAGATCATTTTGGGGCTCAACAAAAGTCCCCCAACTTTATCGAAATCATGTTTGTTTCGGTGAAGCTAAAGGTTTTGTAAGGTTGATGCAAGGAATTTTTTTCTTCTCTTCCGATCGAACCATGTCACGAGTGCGGGGAGGTGATAGAGGGATTTCATACTGCTCCTCCGTTGTATTGCCCCCGAAGCTAGCGTAGAGGATTCTTCTACCCCTCTTCAACCAGCTCTCCGATGTGAAAGAGAAAGGCGCGACTGTCACCCTTTCCCGCATCAGTTGATGAAATGCCTCAAAGCAGCGAGTGTGCTTGACAAGATGGGGCTTCGAGCGATATGCTACAGGATTGAACCCAAAAGAGATTGCCGGTAGCGACCATGAATCTTTCGACACGTGGGACGACTTTGTATTGCACATGGGAGAATGCGGTAGAATCGGATGGATCCTCATTCTGAGGGATCTAGCAGGGAGTGAAATCACAGTGCCGAGACCAATTCGAGTGGTCGTGCGGTTTGAGATTGAATCTTTATAAAGATAACCCTTACGATGTTGCCACTCGAGGCTAGGCACATGACGCCAGGATTCAAAATCCCCGAGTACCCTAACGATATAAGATTTGTTTCACCTAGGAGTAGCCCCCAGTGCATGAAGGCGTAATAAGGAATGCTCGAAGCATACAGATCGAGATATACTTGAATTTGTTCCTGCAAGTAGAATGACACAAGATAAATTGAGTCAGGTGCTATGAGCGGATTGTAGTACCTTGAGTCTGGTAGAAGGTGCCCCGGGGGCATGATATTTTGAGAATAATGTTCGAGCTGTTGAAGGGTTGATTACGGTGACATGGGTGGACGAGGCATGCTTGCATCGGCTAGCGCCTCAAGTGGAGGGCTTCCTCGACCTGATGGAAAAGGAAGGGGCTCGAGCCCCAGTGAACCCTGCTGGCGCCTCAACCAGCCATGCGTGCGCTATCTTGGGTTCTTTGACGAACAATGATCTTCGATTGGCGATTGGCGGGGGAGGGCACTTTTTGACGTTCTTGACCGTAGCGTGGTTGGGCCCTCCTTGGACATCAGCGGCCATGACGATCAAGATATTTGTGGATCACGCCCACACGCAGCTTAATGTATGACCCTCGACCCATGACTTGCTTTCATACCCATTACCTTTTTGGCTGATAAGATACTTGTTTCTTTTGGACAGAGCCTCGAGGGCCTGAGGAACAACCTTTTTTAAGCTATGAAGGCTCCTGCTGACGAAAGGAGGGATCGCAGGACCCTCAAGAGGTCATCCAGTCAGCTGACTAATGACCAGGATGCGGCCGTGGATGCTCTGGCTGCTGCGAATGCCAAGCTCTAGTTCTTGAAGCAACATGTAGGGCAACTCGAGCGCGAGAAGCGGTTGGTGGTCGAGGAAGCAACCTCCGAGAAACACTAATGTGTTTTTGATGTCGAACAGTTTTCCAAAATATGGCAAGGGCTCAAGGTGGCTCGATCTGACATTGATACTGCTCGATCCACTCTGCATCGGGTTCAAACAAAAGTTGAGGAGTCGGATGTCTTTGTCTTTCTTTTTATGCTGCTCGGACGACCGGTGTTCGTTCTCGCTGCTCTTGCTATGGTCAGGGCCAAAGCGTCATGCTCGAGAAGTATCATGACCTCGACTTGAGCTTCTTAGATCCAATTGAGTTCGAGAGGGATGGTTCTAAAGAGTCTGAGTGCGATGGGGAGCAGCGCACCAAGAACAGGGAGGATGAGCGCCTCGATTGTGACCCCTCAAAGTTGTCTATTGCTTCTTAGCCATTTCCCGTTTCATGATTGTAATCTTGTTTTAACAAATTTCGGCACTATGCGTCTTTCCTCGCTCGACTATTTTTGTAATTCGAATCTATGTTCTTATGATTTACATGTTCTAATAGTAGATTTTTGCAAAGAAAGTAACAATGGCATTTATTTTTTTCATAAAGTGTTAGGAAACAAACTAAAATATTTCTAACTCATGTCGCTTACCTCGACACTAGGCGCTCAAGGCGACTGTGATTTAATCACTTTTTTATTAAAAATAAAATCTTCTCAAGTACTTGATGTTACATTGATCTGGTGCATCTTTTCCTTCGGTGGTAGTGAGTCGATAGACGCCATTTTTGAATCATCGTCCTCGTCGAGGCGGATCCCTTTAGTGGCCTCAACTTCCTCGTCCGCACAAATGGTGCGGAGAGTGACTGCGTAGCAGTCTCTTGCCGTATGTTGCTCCCCTTTGATCGATCGAACCCTCAAGGTGTGGGAATTTAATCACTTGGTGGAAAGATGACGAGATTGCCTGAAGTTCGTGCATTCATGGCCGGCTCATGATGGCATTGTAGCTCGAGTCTGCATCAATTATTTGAAATCAGACCGACAGGTTTATTCTTTTAGAGTAAACTGGGAGGTAGGCCTCTCCGACTAGGGTGAGTTCCTCGCTGCTGAACCCCACCAGTTGGGTGGTGCTCGAATGCAAGTTCTTCTATGATATTCTCATGCTCCGGAAAGCCTTTAAGAAGATCAAGCTCGAAGATGCACCATTGTCTACGAGGATCCTCCTGTAGGGTTTTTCCGTAAATCGAATCACCAAAACCAAACTGAACCGGATCAATTTATGGATATTGCACATAATTAAAATTCACAAAACCCTAGCATGCTCCTATGAATTTAATGCATATTTGTGGATTAAGAGATTACCGTAATTCCGTCGTCTCTGTACCGATCTTTTGCGTTTGAATTCCAAACTCCAATTCAACCACACAATTCGATTTATCTGCGGAAACATAAATTAGAATACTAATTTCTAGAACAAAAATCGAAAGAACAAAAAGAGGAAGAAGGAAATTAATTGTTCTCCAGATTAGATCTTCAGGGCTGTGTCCCAATGCTGTTCAGATCTACTACTGGTGAGGACTCCGTAGATCTGTATTCTGAGCAGGACCAGAATCGAAATTCTCGTCCTTTTTCTTCCCAAAATCGGCACCCACACACTCTCTCTCTAGGGTTTGTGTTTTTCAACTGTGTTACAACTTATGAGAGAGAGCAGTCTATTTATAGACCTAGGGTTGTAAACCCTAATGGGCCATTTTGGGCTCAATTCAACATATTTAATTGGGCCAGACCTGGGACCTAATGCAAATAATAAAGTGGGCCTATAAATTAATTAATTCTCATGTCCACAACCCAGGACACAATTAATTAATTAATATTAATTGTTTTTCACCACAGAATTAATACTGACCTACCCCTTTATTACCACGTTATGAGAACGGGCTGCATTAATTGAGAATCCCCATATTTAAGGTTACCGGACATCCATTAATTAATCGGAGCCTCTGACAAGCTCTAACTACAATTAATTAATATCTTATAATTCCTGAGTAGTACCACTCAAACCTTATCACTCGTGCCTGAACTTAATCAGCCTGCAGGACTTTGGCACGATGAATGTTATTGAGCTCCTCAGGGAATGTCCTCATCCTATTACTCGGATATGGTTACCTAAGCCCAGTCTCAGGCGGTACTACACGAACTGCTGTTACCCAAGATGCGGATATACGAGCACGTTACTTAGGCTCTCCACCATGGCAAGTTAAAGCAACAGTCAACCCGTGCAAACCCCTGAACCTTCGTTAGGGTTTGGACTTAATCAATATAACGAGATCTTGTATTCGCTGATGTCAGACAGACGAATACATCTCACTGCGGTCCATCAATACATCACCTCTGCGTACCAGCATGTCAAGTAACCAAGACAGACTACTTATTCCGACAATGCCGCAGCCATCCGGACAGACGTATCCTCATACGCTATCTCGGCTGTGATCAGGTTTATGTCTCACTAGGTCAAGTGATCATACTGTCTTCTGCGATCTACAACACGCCGTATGATCGTCCCTATCGGTGAGACAAGAGGATACCATTGTTCATACATGTAAGATTGTTAACAGATATGAGAAATAAACCGTTGTATACTCATTATAATAAATGCTTTCAGTATACAAAACCCATCACCTCCTAACCCTGCAATTAGAGATGAGCAGCTCGATGACCAGAGCGTCATCGTGGGGGTGGCGTACCCCTTCTGAATCTACCAGACCGAATGTGATCTCTTCCCGTGAAAGTTGAGTTGGTCTTATCAGATTCACATTTCTTGCTTCGCGACAGTAGCGCTTGTAGGCGTTCCGGGAGGGCCTTGCTAATGGAGGTCCACTTGAGATTGTATGAATGGTTCTCTCGACCCTGGGCTCATCGGGGCAAAGGAACCTGGTTTGCTTCTATGGCCAGGGGTTCCTCGCCTGCAGCTCCCTCGTCTTTATTCCTTCTCCAAGTATTCCCTTTGCGCGGAGTATCTCGAAGGTGCCGTAGGTGCCTTTGGATCTCCTTAAGAAAGTCCCCGCACTCTATCGTCTTATGTCCATAACCTTAGTGAAAAGTGCAGTATTCCTCCGGCGTCTTTTGGGTGTCAGTGCCTTCGAAGGCCACTTGACTTGTTCGCCTAAGGCAATCATACCCTGGATCGCGACCATAGGATTTGCACGCAGGTCATAGGGAGGTGAGGCCGCTCGAGCTGCTTGCTGGATGCCGCTCTATCTTTGTCCAGTACGAGGAGCGTATGGTTGGAAATGGCTCAACCTAGTCTCGCTTCTACTCTCAGATCGTGGATGTCAGTTGCTCTTGTCCCTCTTACCAAAGTTTTCCTCTTCGGCCTCCTGCCTTATTTGGGCCTCCGCCATTGCCATGATTTCAGAGTAGTTCAAGCAAGGATATTTTACCAGCTTCCAGAAGAGGTTCGAGCTCCTTCTTAGTCCTTTTTTTAAGGCTGATACAGCCGTTTCTTCGGAGCAGTTAGGGATGGAGAATTTTACTTCATTGAATCTCCTTATGAATTGTTGTAGGGGCTCTCCTTCCTTTTATACGACTAAGTAGAGGTCATCCGATCGTTTTGGCATCCGTTTGCTGCTCGAAAATTGCTGCGAGAACAACTTATGGAGTTCGGCAAAGGACGCAATGCTGTTGGTCTTGAGGTGCATGAATCACTGCATAACGGGTGCCTCGAGGCATGCACCGAAGCTCTTGCACATGCAAGCCTCCTACACTTCTTTCAGGATCAAGGCGGTCTTAATTTTGAATTTTTACAGAGTAACGAATTCATTGGGATCTGAGGTCCCGTCATATGGCTTGATCGCAGGGATTGCAAACTTGGCTGGGATCCTGGCACTCGAGATTCTTCGTACAAAAAGGGAGTCAGTATAGCTCCCTTCTACTGCTGCGGTAGGGGCATTTGTACTCCTGGTACCGCGCTCAACAATTTAGTGATCTCCTCTAGGCGTGCTTCCAACACCCTGACGCAGTCGCCCTGTCCCTCGCCGCGCGAGCGGTGGTTGGACGAGCAGTCTGGGCTCTCCGTCCAGGCGGTGCTCTGTCTTCCTGGGCTAGTTTCCCCCGTTTGCTGGACGCTTTGATTTTCATGTAGGGCAAGTTGGGCTATCAGCCGATCGGCGTCAAGGGTTGCGCAGCGGCACTGCTCCCGGAGGAACTCCATCTCTTACTGCATTCAATGCATGTTGGCCTCAAACTGGTCTCGGTGTCGGCCCGAATCTGCACCGTCGATATCTTCCCGGTGCGGCTGATGCTGCTGATTGTCAGATTGCTCTTCCATCTCTTTCTTTCTTTTTTTCCCACATACGGCGCCAATTGTTGAAAGATGAAATTCGAGAACAACGAAAAATAAAGAAAGAATACTCAAGATAAAAGAGAATAATAATTTTATTGTTGAATATTTTGAGGTGAGAAAAATTAATACCTTTTACAATGACGATACAGATATTTATAGGAGAGAAATCCTAGATTTACAAGGAAATATAATAAGATATGGCAAGATATCTCCAAATCTCGTTTTCCCTAAGCAAACATATCTTTTCCCTCATAAATCTCAAGTAGATATAGCCAAATCTCGCCAAAATCGGAAATAAGATATGTGTAAGATTTTTTCCTTATCTGCTTATTATAATGATGCTTCAAAGGGCAGCTGTTGAGAGTGGTGCCACTGCTTGAGAGTGACTTGAGAGCTTCATAAAATCAGTCTTGGTTGGGTTTCCTAGGCTCCTCGAGGTAAAGTCGATCGGAGTGAGGCTCCTCGAGGTGAAACAGCTCGAGTAGAGCCGGCAGCTTCTGTTCTTAGCATATTTTCAAGTGAAATTACTGATTCTCTTGGACCGTTCATATTTGAATTGGGCCTGGATTGCAAGAGCAACTCGACCGGCCACCCAAGTGGGTCGCCGCGCGTCTGGATTGATGATAATCGGATCGCTGGGCCCAGTATGAGCAAGATCATTTTGGGCTCAATATATATATATATATATATATATATATATATATATATATATATAATATTATTTTTGAACGAAGGAAAGAATAAATTTGTTGTAGTGAAAAAACCTTCAAAAGGAAAATTATAATTTAAAGTAATAAAATTTTTCTATTATTGGTTGGTGTGTATAAGTGAAAAACAAATCAAAACCTTTTTCTTGTCCACCCATAAATGCGGTTGACATGAGTAATTTGGTACCATACAAGAATGGCCATTTATAGACACCCATCACTATATATACCATCTCACCACCACCACCACCTTCAACTCAACTCATCAAATCACAAAAAATAAAAACTAAAAAATGGATAACTCTCAGAGCGCAAGCTACCAAGCCGGCCAGACCAAGGGCCAGGCACAGGAAAAGGGCAGCCAATTGATGGACAAAGCCAGTAGCGCTGCACAATCTGCAAAGGAATCCGTTCAAGAGGTAAATTCTTCTTTGCAGCTCGTTGATAAAAGAATTATCTCATGAAAATAACAAATCTCCATGTTATCAAAAGGAAAAAATAATAATAAGAATCCTAATCATTATAGGAAAAGAAAAACCTTATTGGATCACCATTCTCGTGTTCATGAGTACACATTATACCCTTTAGGGTTCACAATTTAATAAAAATGATTTAAGAGTTATCTCATGAAAATATCGAATTACCTTATTATAAAAATCATGAATTAGTCCTCCACCAGGTGGTCGATTATGAAAAGGAAAAATATCCTAATCATTATAGGAAAAGAAAATCCTTGTTGAATCGTCATTCTCATGATCGGTGTATTTTATAATCTTTAGGGTTCATAATTCAACAAAATTGTAATTAGACATTTTGAAAAATTTAACCTAAATAAGAATATTTAATTAGGATTGTTCTTATATGAATGAAATTGTGTATTAGGCTGGACAGCAGATTCAGGCAAAGGCACAAAGTGCAGTTGATGCTGTGAAGGATGCAACCGGCATCAACAAATGAGACAGACATGCGCCCACTCTTCATCAAATTGCGTTTCCTTTATGGATCAAACAATAATTTTAGGCATATGTTTATGTATGTTGTTGTCTCTAATTTTGATCAAATAATAATTATGTAGGTAGTTTTGGGGATTTTTTTTTAAATTAAGTTACAATAATATTACATTATGAATGGAGAGGATTCGATATTCTATATCTAACATCCATATAATGTATATATCTTTCATTTAAGTAGTGTATTACTCCCTCTGTCCCGCCAGATTAGTCCATATTTCCATTTTGGTCTGTCCCACCAAATTAGTCCACTTTCCTAAAATGGAAAAAAATCTCCTCACATCAATAAAATATTAATTCCACTACACTCACAAACATTCGTTTCTGTGCCTAAAGCAAACTGGACTAATCTAATGGGACGGAGAGAGTATATTATAACAAAAAATCAACTTTAGTAAACAAATCCAGGATTAAATCAAATCAAATTTGGTAAACTTATCATATTCTAATAAGAAAATAATAAATCTTAGATTTGGTAAACTTGAGTAATCCTAATTAAATTAGTAAACAAATCCAGGATTAAATCTAATCAAATTTGGTAAACTTATCATATTCTAATAAGAAAATAATAAATCTTAGATTTTTATATCTTAATAAACTCAATGAACTACCAAATAAATTAGGTCTTGAAACTTTTACATAGATCAAGAACCTGACCTATTTTTTCTCAAGAAAAACAAAACAAAACTGACCTATTTAATGAAGTAAATTGGGCTTTGAATTTATAACCCTTTGAGCAGATTTAGTATTTTAATATATATTTTATATTTAAGTATAAACATATTAATTTAAAACAACGTCTTTGATAAATTTTACATTATTAATTAATAATAAATAATTTATTTAATACATTACTTAGAATTTTAAATTATAAAACTCATTTAATTTTATATATAAAAATAATTTATAAAATATATTATTATTTCACAACATCAAAGTCCAAGCTTTCTAAAAAATTTGCTACTTGCTAATACAAACCAAACCTATAATAAAACCGCATATTGGTTTTTTTTTTTTTGCTTAAATATATTTATTTTAAAAATTGAAATTCAATTCTATTTAATTTTAACATGGAATTTAAACTCGATAAAAAGAAGATAAGACGAAGAAATGGTATAATTTAGGGAGTGAGTGGGAGGGAGACATTCCTATCATTGGTCCCAATGGCTCACGTGGTTTAGATTGCTACGAAGAGAGAGTTGTGGTTCACAATTCTGCTCATCACTATGGGACACCACCACTTCATTATTTTTATTTATTCATTAATAATAAGTTTTACATTTCTTATTATTACATTACATTGAAAAACATCATTTTCAATAAAAAAAATAAATATATTATTTAATTAGGAGCACATTTCATCACAATCATTTTACTATTTTTATCAATTGCAATTGCGAATGATTCTTCTAATTAATCTCGGTAAATCATGTTTTTTAACAACTTGTAACATAAGAATCAATGTTTAGTCAAATGTCAATTGGCATGATAATAATGGACCAGTATATAAATTTAATAAATCTGATTATTAATAGTCAAAGTAATAATGTTCAATAATATTGATAAAAATAATAAATGAGATTGGTTTGCTAAGAGTGTAAGAAATAAATGTTTCACGTATATCACTTAGTAGGTCCGTCAATTTCTAATGCAAAACGAACCCAAATAATAATAATTTTAGGTTAGTTTTGAGACATATTAATTTCTAACATTAAACTTAATAATATTTTGATATGAGAAGTTTATCAAAGTGATGATTAAATTGAAATTTATAACAGTTGTCATATTGTTATTAATTGAATATCTTGAATTTGGATGTTTGTAATAAACAATTACATTTACTAAAAACTTTCTTATTTTAAAATAAAGAAAATCAAAATACATTATAATCTTTGTGTATATATCAATTAAATAATGAAAATATTTTACTATATTTCTACCCTATATTCATGTACGTAATCTTTAACCTTTCATTACTATAAAAATATTTTGCATTAACTCAGTAGCAGATGCAAGCCTGGAGAGTTTTAGAGTTCCACTGCATTTTATTATCGTGGTATAGAATAAAATAAATTTTTTAAAAAAACTAATTATAAAAAGAACAAGACATTGAATATTAGTATTTTTTTTGCATGCGGAGTTGGTGCTTCATTAATAAAATCATATAAAAATTATATACATATTTTTTAATATGTGTAAAGATGCCAATGTGGGATAATTTAACACACCCCCTCATGCACAGCGTGGAGCTTGACGGGATATCATGTAAAGATCTCATTTCTCCCTACAAAACCAGCTTGCAAGGAGAGAGGACATTCACTATCATATAGTAGTATATTCTCAGATCTATGATCGATGTGGGATAATTCAAGGATATGCATAAAATAATTTTCTATAAAATTACCATGGGGTGGAACTCCCCAAGCTCATACGTATCGCCCCGCCGATGCATTAACTTAAATCATAATTTTTAATACCAAAGGTATGATATTAACAGTATAAATATGATATAACCAGGTTTTGAATCAAGTTCTATACATCAACATTTAAAGTATTTATGATGAAACCTTTTTTTAAATTAAAATTTTATTGACTATAACACATTTCTTCAATTTATTTTATATATAATACTCCCTATGTCCCACCTCAATTGTCCTATTTTCCTTTTTCGTCTGTTCCACCTCAATTATCTCATACCTAAAAAGGCAACTTTTTCATACTCACTCAACTTACTTTACACTCACACTCCTTGTTTATTGTGTCCAGGTAACCCGAGACAATTCAGCCGGGACGAAGGGAGTATATTAGTTTAGAATTGAATTGAATTGAGGTTGTAGATTGCACATGGCTGTCATGGTGCATGCATTTCAAACGACGCATATAAAAAAACTAAAAATAAAAATAAATATTGGAAAAGAAAAAGGGGGCAGTGTAATAAGCCACGTCAGAAACATCAGTGTCAGGTGGGGGTGGAACCAAGACTTATAACAGCCACGAGATTACTACACAACTTTCCTCACCCACAAACATCCTGCCACGTGGATTCTTCCAACTCCTCCTTGCCACCATTACTTCTACTCCCCCACCCCCCCCAAAATAGAACACACCTATCTCAACTGCGATATGCTCAAGCTCCACCCTCCCTCCACCATGAAAGACGGCGCCGCCACCTGGCCTCGCACCTGCGACACCTGCCGCTCCGCCTCCGCCACCGTCTACTGCCGCGCCGACCTGGCCTACCTCTGCACCAGCTGCGACGCCCGCATCCACTCCGCCGCCGCCGACCACCACGAGCGCGTGTGGGTGTGCGAGTCCTGCGAGAGAGCTCCAGCGGCGTTCCTCTGCAAGGCGGACTCCGCCTCCCTCTGCGCCGCCTGCGACGCCGATATCCACTCCGCCAACCCCCTCGCCCGCCGCCACCACCGCGTCCCGATTCAACCGATTCCCGGCTCCCTCTACGGCCCCCTGGCAGCTAATAATCCGGGGGAATTGATGATCAGAGCGTTGGGAAATGGCGATGAGGAGTTCTTGACTCCAGAAGCAGACGATGAGGATGAGGATGATGATGATGATGAGGCGGCGTCATGGTTGTTGCTGAACCCAATGAAGAACGGCGACGAGGAGACGCGGGCGGCGCTGTTCGCCGGAGAGGTGGATGAGTATTTGGATCTGGAGGACTACCATCAGTTTAACGAGGGGTACAACAATCAGCAGCAGCAGCAGCAGCATTACGGTGTTGGACAGAGCAGCTACGGCAGCGACAGCATCGTTCCCATGCAGTTCCAGCTGAAGGGAAAGAACGAATGCTTTCAGCTGGGATATACTTACGCTCCATCCATGTCTCAAAGTGTGAGTCCTTCATGCCTCCTTATTATAGTATTACCTTTTCGCTTTTCATATTTTGCAAAACGAGCGAATTTTATGATTTTTGAATGAGGTAAAAGTGTAGTTAAAGTTTGGATGCATATTGTTCAGGTATCAATGGAAGTGGGAATAGTGCCGGAATCAGCAGCAAGCGAGGCGTCGAACTCGATATCGCACAACCGGCCGCCCAAGGGGACGATCGAGCTGTTCTCAGGGCCGCCGATCCAGATCCCAACGCAGCTAACTCCGATGGACAGAGAAGCGAGAGTGCTGAGATACAGAGAGAAGAAGAAGACGAGGAAGTTCGAGAAGACCATACGTTATGCATCAAGAAAGGCGTACGCAGAGACCAGGCCCAGAATCAAAGGCCGATTCGCCAAGAGGAGAGGTGCCGCCGACGATCAGATCATGTTTGCTCCCGACGCCGCTTACGGCGTCGTACCCTCCTTTTGATCAAACTCTACTACTGCACGCTAGCTGCTTTTTCATTATTTATTTATTTATTCTCTGCTATCTACTTCTATTCATCCAATGTTGTATATATTATACATATTTTTGTTTTTCATCTCATTTGCTCACTTTTTTTTGCATTACATAATTCTTGTTTATTTTAGCTTTGATTCATATGGCTTTGTTTTTTTGTTTTTTTTTTTTTAATGATAAGGATAGGAGTGAGCATTTTTAATTTGAAGTAATAATCAAAGATTTTGGGATAGTTCGGTTTCAAAAATCATAATTAATTGAACCTAAGTTTTGGTCGATTTAGTTATAAAAGATTTTGGATTCAGATTGAATCGATTGAAATCTAATATATCTGTATAATAATTTATTTTAATATGTTTAACTATACTAAATGTTTTTAGTTAATATTTTTTAGTTTATATTAGTTTATGTTAGTTATGGAGATTATTTAATATATTTGTAAAATATTAAAAATATATATTTTTTTAACTAGGTAACTTATATAAAATGAAAGAATAGATAAGGCTCAATCAAATCAGAAGTTTTGAGGTCAAAGGTTGATCAATATATTTAATTTGAATTCTCAAAAATTAGAATTCCGATATAGAATATTCGATTCAATTTTTTCCAAGCTGATTATATGTACACCTCTACATGATAATCACTTAAAAGAATTTGTTGAATTGTTTACAAAATATAATCTTTTGTTATATAACAAACCCACAAACTCGCAAGATATAAAATTAAGTTAATAATGCAATGTATTGAGTCTATAGAAATGTCAACGAGATTAGAAAGGGAAAAAAAAAAGTCGAGCAAGCCAAACTTAAGGGCCGGAGGTAGTGTAGGGCTAGCGAGCTAGGTTGGCCACCCGTAAAAGGTGAATTTATTTATTTATACTAAAAAAGAAATTATATAAGACACGATCCTGTGGTGTGGTCGGGTGCTTATGATTCTTTGAGTCTATATCCACCCTTGCCAAATTTATACTTGTATCGATATTGGAATGTGTAGGAAGTACATTAAAACAGTTGAAGAAATTGAGATAATAGAAGTTGAGAATTGACATTTGAGTCTATGAATAGGCAGCAACAGAACAGTTCCCCGTTGACGAGGCTAAAAGGAAACTATTTCTTCTTTATTCATAGTATTATATAATGGTATGTGATTTGTATTACGTCCTAGCATGCACGGCACAAGAAAATATGATAAATTAGATTTTAGATCTGTAGTGTCAATAATATAATTACATGTATTATTTTTATATACATTAATGTATAGAATGTAGGAATTTGTTGCACAAATACAATTGAGATCTTAATCAGTAAGAATTTCGTGATTGGATATTATATGATAAATAATCATTATTGAAGGTTGGGAATAAGGTATGAATTAGGTGATCTAACTCGGTGTGTGTTTCTTGTTCGAAATTAGCTGCCAAAACAAACGAAAATATAATGATGAGGAGTGATTGATTGATTATAAGAGAATGCGTTCTTTTTATCTTATCCATTGATAATTAGTGATCAACATTTAAAACTAAATAATTTCAGTAAGATAGAATATGTTAATTTGGAATTCTTTTTATAATATTAATTAATATTGCATGCACTTGCATACATAAATTATTAAATCTTAAAAGTTGAGGTTCATTCTTATTCTAATCTCACCCAATACAATGCAAAAACACACACATCATAATACAATCTGGCACAAGACAAAATCCAATACAGAGAAAGAGAAACAAGGAAACACACACATAAATAGGTAGCCAAGGCTAAAGAAGTTATGCCGGAAATCCAACACCCGACCAGCACTGCTCCGGCAGCAGCTGGTGTCCGATTGCAGCGGTGGAACTCTCTGATTCCGTACCTCTTCGCTGGTCTTGCTCTGGTGTTGGGGGTGGTGGCTATGGCATTAATAATTCTGGCCTGCTCATGTAGGAGGAATTCATCATCGTCTGATGATCAGTCAACAAATGAAAAGGCGGTGCGCGCTTCCGAGCCAGAAATGGAGCCCAGAATAGTTGTGATCATGGCCGGAGATACTAAACCCGCCTACCTCGCCAAACCCATCACCGCAGGTTCATGAACAAGTTTGAGGTCAATTTTTGTTATGTTTAGTTCAGAGTAATTAGATATGCAGGTATGATGTTGTACCCTAAACAAATACAAATTAATAACGCAACGCAAAGTGTGCATTAATAGGCTAAAGCTTCAATTATATTTTAATTAAATTCTACGTGTTTTTACAACTATCAACTCTCATATTTAAATATAAAACTAGAAAAAAACTTATTTTCCAATACCAAAATAAACATCATCAACTAACTATGCACATTATTACAAAAATAAATACCAATTAACCAATTTTTCATTTAAATACTCAAAACTATATGAAATTATGCAAATCTAGGACTTAGATTCATTTTCCAGTACTAAAATACTGAGCATATCAGTAACTAAAATATTTATTTAAGCAAATTATTGTTTGTTAGGGTAAACAAATCCACATAAGCAAAGATAATTAGCAACTAATAAAAAATTAAAATCACATAGCACCTTTGTTCTTAAATGCTATGACTTACATGTGTCAGCGGCCATCATCGTGCTCCTGCTCCTTCCCCCTACATGCCAAAGTTGCACATTTGCACAAACTCCATCTCATTATCAACATACTTTGTCCAGAAATGCTTATAGTGGTTCATGGCAATATCCAGCCATGGCTTCATGTCTCCACTAAAATGAATCACCGCGGCTTTCTCAATCTCATCAATACTGATACTGGGATTGATTCCGAGCCCCAGCACATGCCAAGCTTTGTCCAATGCCTTGGTTGTTGAGTAAAACGTAACAAGCCCAGCCGGGAGAGTCCCCATTTTCCACAACGAACGGTCCTCATTCTGATTTTCATATAGTTTTCATAAGTAAGCCTTATTTGATATGCATAAATAAGTGTTTGGGGAGGGGGGAAGGACATGCAACTTGGTTTAGTTCCAAACTGAATAATGGAAGAACAAATTTATCAAGACATATCGAGATAGGTAATTGCTAAGGAATAATGCTTTACCAGATTCTGCCAATAATGATATTGCTCGGTGCATTTCTCCTGTCTCCAAGCATCAAGGTCAAAAATATTCATGCCAAAAGCCCATGCACATGAACTGGGATTAAATTTCTGCCTGATGAGAGGATGAGAAAAGTTTAAATATTCAGATAAACGATGGAATGACCCGAAGCAAGTGTTGACTGCACCATTAACCTTTCCATCCATATCGATTTTCCACAGTGCAGTCAAATCCTTCTGAACTACAACGTCATCATCCAGAAATAGAATCTTGTGCAACTTTGGGTATAGTTCAGGCAAGTAGAACCGGAGGTGATTGAGCATTGATAAATACTTCGGGTTTCTATATTTCATGTTGTTTACATCCGTAGAGATGTTCTCAGCCTTTGTTTCGAAGTAAAACTTCTTCAAGTTAGCAGATCGAAGCTGCTTAAGAACAGGTGCATATGTCGGATTTAGGAACTTGAAATCGTCCACTGCTTTGATCTCAATATGGGCTCCCACTTGCAGGGGCCTCATTTTAAACCAAACCTTAGTAGCAGCGAAATTCATCCTATCAGTAACAACATGAAATACATGTTTCCATGGCTCCTCTGCATTCTTAACCACCGAGTTTACCACCACAGCAATTGCAATCACATTGTCAGAAAACAAAGCATAATGGTATAGGTCAGGATCCTCAATCTCAGGCTTTGGCTCATCATCCACATACTTTTCAGGGTGCGCAATTCTTTCCTCCATTAGCCGCATTGCTAGACAATGCAAACTCTTGGGAGTTGATTTAGCAGCAATCAAGCTAGCAAAGACCCCATTTTTCTTGGCCTTTAAAAGCAACTCATTAACAGCAAATATTGTATCTTTCAATTTCTGAATCTTTAACTGATTGTCATATGACTCCTTGTTCTCTGCAATCATTAGCCTCACACTCTTGACTTTATCTTTGACCTCCTTCTCAAATTGCCTCAATACATCCTCATTGACCGGCCCATCAGACTCGAACAATGCTACGCGATAAGTGTGCTTCAATTGAAGGTCATAGAAATTCTGAGCCATATCATCGAACATGTTCAGCTGCTTGGATATCTCCAGTTTAAGTTTTCTGGCGTAGTTAGCATATGCATTTACTAATGCAACATGATTGTTTGCCTGGCTATTTATCAAATCTAGCCTAGTCTTCTTTGGACCAGACTGCCACGCTAGAAAACTTCGTCGAACATGAGCATCACCAGTCGTGTCCACAACCTGATCATCATAGGGAAATATTCCATGTAATTTAGATTCATATTAACGAATTCTTAGTTCAGAACGAGAATCATGCCCAATAATTTAAATGCTCGTGACAAAGCACTTAAAATCTGACAAATTATCCAACAATTAATAATCAAATGGAAAGTTCTAATGTCTGGAATCTAAATGGAGATTGTTCTCACGTGATATTTGATTCAAAATTAAGGTCGGGGGACAAAGGATCAACTGATCAAGCACACAGCCACATCCACAGAAATAAATGTCAAATGTCGACCACCGCGTCCTCTAAATCTCAAGACAAATTCTATTCGGATCCAAAATACTAACAAACAACGACATAATCCTGATCGAAAAGCATCGCAGCCTTTCATCGCAATAAGAAAATTCGCGGTAAACACAAGTAAAAAGAGAGAACGAATGAAACATAGATTGTGAGTACTGACAGAATGGTTGTGAGGTGGGCGAGATGTGAGCAGGACGGAGAGAGTAGCGAGGAAGAGGATTGCGAACATGGCGAAGACGAAGATCCGGTAGGTGAAGAAGCTCCGGGAGAGGGATCCGCCTCCCGACCCCATCCGAGTGCCCCGGACTGCCACAGCCATAGCGACCGCCCCAGTACAAAATCGGCAATCGGAGCAATTCCTAGAAACAATTGACGACTAACGAGGTCTGAGTCTCACAGTGAATTGGTGTTGTGTGCGGCGGGGCGAGTGAGTGATTGTTTCAGTTTCAGTTTCAGTTTCAGTGGTTTAAGAGAGAGAAAGAGGCGGAAGAGCAGTTGATGGTGAGGGCGGAAAGAAGGGAAAATGATGGAAGTCCCACCCGCATTTTCGGCGTCCATGATTTTGTATTTCATTCTAATACAATACGTAAACTACATCTTTAAATCCAATCGAGTTAAGTCGGAGTTATATTATTTGAATTTTATTTTATTTAAATTTATTATTCTTTATAATTTATAAAAATAATTATAGACTTATATTTTTTTTAAATAAAATGTATAATTTAGAATAATTTTTTTACATTGTCTATTTTTATGTGATTTGGAATGAAATCTTATTTTACATAATGCATTCCGATCAAAATATAAAATAATGTATTTAAGACTAGCAAATACATTTGATAGTCTTAAATACACCATTTTCGTTTCCAAATGGAACAATAATTCCAATTCGAATTCTTTGTGCACAAACAAAAATTCCGTTTGAGTTGTGGGAATATTGCATCCACAAAAACACCATCACACAAGTTTTTGCCATTAATTTAAATCTCATGACAAATATATTTAATAAAAAATCATATTATATTGAACACAAATAAAGCACTTTAAATATTTATTATGATTATAAACTTTCAAGATAATTTACTTAACCAATTAAGAAACCAGAATACTATTAAGTTTAACTCAATCAATTATTAAGTTTCACAAAACATAATTAATCCACCTTTTATGAATTAACGTTCAAATAACTTACGATAAGTAGCATACCTAATATGAAGTTCGTTTCGTACTAAAATACCTTTTAACTTTATTTTATAATTCATTGAACATATTCTATTTTTAAATATTTTTTTCTTTTTCTTTTTCTTTTACTTTTTCATTTTCCTTTTCTTTTTTAATTGGGGCCTGATGCTTACAATAATGTAGATTACGCCTTATTTTGCCACAAATTAAAAAGTATAGAGAATAAGAATCGATGCATTTGAAGTCCCACGAGTGGTGCCCAAAAGTGTTGGGAAAGCTCTTTCAAAAAGTGAAGTCAATAAATTATCATACTTTTATCTTTACTTTAAATTAATTTTTATGAAAATGGATGTTCAACTTTCACTTGTGTCTTATTAATTGTTTTATTATTTCAATTTTCTAATTTATCTCATGTGAGAGAAAAACTTTTATATATCTAGTATTGTCACATATGTCCTAATACATGCCAATTTTAAACTAGCTCCATTTTAGAGTTCCTTTGTTGCGTGTCAATCATTTATTTATTTATTTATTTATTTTGTTTTCTCACTTTTCTTGGTTTGATAAAAATAATTTATAAGACTAATTCTTTCCATAGTTTGCTTTTGATGATCGCTCTTGTTTGCTATGAGCTTAATCCATAGTCAATGAGTTTGATGTGTACAAAACTCATATTTTGCTCAATATTGAGAAAGATGTTTGATTGCATTCACGGCATTGTTTGATTGTATTCAAGTCGTTGCTTGATTACAATGTTGCTTGATTATGCTTTAGTTATTGCTTGATTATTTTGTTGCTTGATTATATTTTAATTGTTGTTTGATTAAATATCAACCTTTGATTTTTTTAAATCTGATGGACATGATTCATTCTTTTTTCTCACATGGAGATATTTTTTTTTACATGATCCCTCCTCTCTCTCTCTCTCTCTCTCTCTCTCTCTCTATATATATATATATATATATATATATATATATATATCATGTAAAAAAAATATCCCCTGTAAGAAAAAAGAATGAATCATGTCCATCAGATTTAAAAAAATCAATGGTTGATATTCAAACAAGCAACAACTAAAACACAATCAAGCAACAAAATAATCAAGCAACAATTAAAACACAACCAAGCAATGTTGGAATCAAGCAACGACATGAATACAATCAAGCAACCTCATGAACACAATCAAGCATCTTTCTCACTTTCTCACGTTAAGACCTTCTCACTGGATCCGCTCCGTATATATATATATATATATATATATATATATATACCTTAAAAAACATATTAAAATTTGTATACTTCTTATAAAACTAAAAAAAATGGTTATGTTGGGAGTTTTGGACGGTTCGGCCACCTAATCAGTGACGCACTAAAACTAATTATATAATTTTATTAAAACTACAAAATCGGCTATGTTAGCCGTTTCTGGGTTATTCAGTCCCATTTTTTATATTATTTGAAACACATAATTAAAATTTATACAATCTTATCTTTATTTAATACTAATATTTAAAAAATTAAAATAAGTTGACTAATCCAGGTCCTATTCGAACACCCAAGGAGAATCCAATTAATGAATATTGGAAACCATGATTTTGCCTACTAGCACTATCTCATTCACAAAGACAACACAACCAAGAAGGAAATTAATTACTATGATAAAACTTAAATTTCATTGCAAGAAGAGAAGTCAAGTAGTTGGGGTGAGCTATATGGTGGGGCAAGGAGTAGTGAGGGGCATGTCATTTGTCGAAGCTCCGAGGTTTCCTCTTTGAGCTGAGCATTCTCCTGCAGCAGCTGATCACACCTCTCCGACGTCTGGTTCAGTTTCTCCATCAGCTGCTGGTTCTCATGCCGGAGCCACACCACCTGCGACCACAGCTCGTCCAGCTGCCTCTGCTTCCGCATCCGCGACCGTCGCGCCGACTCCCGGTTCGAGATCATTCTCCTCTGCTTCCTCTCATTGATTATGCTCATCTCCTCCGCCTCGTCCGACGTCGTCGAGTTGCTCGGGCTGAATTCTAACACTTGGTTGGGGAATGGAGTGAGGTTCGATTGGAGGAGATAATGAAGGTGGGTGGTGATTTGATTTTCTAGCATTGTGTTTTGTATGGTAATAATAGATGTGTGTGGATGTTGGAGGGGAGAAGGGGTGATTCATTTATAGGACCCTTTGTAGTAAAAAATATATTACATAAAATTATACAAGAAAAAAAAAATTGTAACTGGATCTCGTGCATTTACCATTGAAGCTATAGTAATTGATGTTGTTAATGGAGATGTGGATAATCTTCATGTGAAAAAAAATGGTGCTTTACTTAGATGGGAGGAAAGGGGGGATAGATACAAGTGGTGGGCTATACATTAATATAATTGAGGCATCAATGAAAGAAAGAAACTATGAAATGAATGTTGGAGAAATTGTACTAATTTCTCTGCAAAGTAATGTTTAGAGACGTGAAGGAAGGAGGAGATTGCAATTTGGAAAATCCTTTTTCTAAAAGTGGACAATTGTAGGAAAGCAATTGGTGAGTCAAAAACCACTTTTTATATATATATATAAATTATCGGATTGCATTTATATCAGTTACAACGTTACGTTGTGGATACGATAATAGATATGGATGTCGTTTAATTAATTCTTATTCGTGAGTTGATCTGACACGATCTTTCGTGATGCATTCCATGATACATGATCATTCTCGTATTTTCTCTCTCTCTTTTTTTTTTTCCTAAACTTCATTTTCTTGTGAATTTTAAATTATTTGATATTGAATTAGTATAAGGTGTTGGAAATCGAATATAATAATAGTGATTTACAAAAAAATAATATCACAATTGTGTAATAAAAAAGAATTATAATGTGTATGTATATATATCTAACGATGGAGACTCTATGTAGCTATTTATTAAAACTGGGCAAGTAGATGTAGATGATGCTAAGCGCCAAAATTTGAAAAGGAGGATATCCCCACAAATCTCATATGCCTTTGATAAAGTCTTTGACCAAAACGACGATAACTAGACGTGAGCTATATTTATAGACTTTATTATATAATTTTTTTGCTTGCTTGCCCCATTCGTGTGCGACTAATAATAATAATAATAATATAATTGCAAATACTATTGGGTGGTGGGTCCCTTCCTAATTTCTTCATTTATTTATTGTTGGAGAAATTACTTTGTTATTTCTGAAAAGACAGGGACAATTACTTTTAATTTTTAAATTAATCACTTTCTAATCAATATTAAAAGTGATACTTTTGTTTTTGTTTTTTTTTTTAAAAAAAAGATATGTTTTCAATAACTAACAATTTGTGTTTCTTTATTTTCATTTTTCTATTATTAAAAGTCGTGAAATTCCAGATTTGGCCTTGATTATTTTTATTTTAAAGATTTTATAATTTGGCACTTACAATTGTTTGTTTTCATTTATAAGAAAGGGTTTTCAATTCTAAAGCTTGCATGTTTATTTTCGATTTCACGGGTTTAGTTAGAGTTTAGGATAATTTTCAGGGTTTATTTTTAATATTTATTTTAGTTTTAATAATTGAAAAAAAAATTAAAAAAAAGTTTAGAAACTAAGGTTCACATATATAACATGTAAACATGCATGCTTGATGAATAGTAATGTAGGATTTTATGTATTTTTTTAAGCTTACACATTCAAATATCTTTGATAAAATTCGAATTCATGATATATTGATTATATAAGGTATTTTTATCATTACGTCAAATGTGAATTTGTTGCGAGTAGTGAACAATTTGGGCTGAAAATTAGTTGGTAGCCACTAAAGTTTGATCTAGTTGAAGTTCCCTAACACCACAACACACGTTGTTTAATTTGTTAGTGTGTTTATATATTTAAATTTGAGGACTCCACTACAACTAATTTTATGATTAATTTTTAGAACTCTATAATATAATATACCATATATGCTTTTCTTGCATGTCTACAAGAATTAGTAATGAATAATGTTGATTGGAACCTAAAGATTTCATTATCTTTCACCCCCGTCTCTTTCTATACAAAGTTGGAAAAGAGAGAATAGTATTGCTACTTTATGTTATTTTTTGTTTTATTTCACCTTATTATTATTGTTAGGAAATTTGAGATGTTAAAAATTTCTTTATTTTTTTGTTTTGTTTTAGTGGGTTTCTTAATCAGTCTAGAAAGTCTCTAGATTAGTCCAAATTCATTTTTTAATGTAAGGTCTTTTAATTGAGTAATTGGAGTTGATCTAAGAACAAACTGAAGAATCAGTCTATGGATGCGCAAAAGAATCAGATAGACTAAAAGATTAATATGAGACTGATCAGTCTGGGACCGACAAGTTTGGGACTACATCAATATTGGAACTGATTAGTGTGGGACCGACCAATTTGAACCTCACCAGTCTCAAATTTCAAACTTGCCAGTCTGGGGGATCATCGTCCAGATTAGTTTCATCAGCCTGCATTGACTTGCCAGACTAACGACGTCAGCATGAAATCCTTAGTTCAAATCCCCGCGCATAAAGACAAGAAGAGTCGTCTGAGGAATGGTACTGACAAGATCAGACTTAAGGATTGAAGATTCCTTAAAGTCTGAAACTCAAGACATCAATCTTGATTCCTCAGATTGATCAGTCTAGATTCCTCGGACTGATCAATACAGCAGTTCTGATGTAAAGGTGAACAGTTACACTCAAAGTCAGAAAAAGCGGGAGCAGGTCCAGGATTTCTGGAAAAGCACCTACCTACCGTTGTTCGTTGCAGAAATTAGAGACATCAGATTGGACAACATCCGATTTGTTACTAAAGGCTCTATTCATTTAAATCTCAGGATCGTCGCCTATAAATAGCTGAGGAATTTAAGAGATTCACCACCGAATAACCGAACTTTCAAGAGAGCAAAAATCCCGCAGAATTTTCTACTCAACCATTCGAGGCTTTTCACAAGCTTGCCATGTGTCACCTTCGTGACCACGAGACTTAGAACTTTCTGTTCTTGAGTTAATCTTGGTGTTATTTCTCTTCAAGAAAGAACACAACAGTCAAGTACAATCTATACTCTGACTCTTACCGGCGTGTAGCCGCAAGATCAGTCAGTTCCAGGGAGAACTTAAAAAATCTCAATTCTGGTGAGGAGACTATGTGGTGTGCCCACACCCCAGAAGCTGAGAAGTGAAGGACGATCAGAGGACCGAGCGGATGAACTAGTGGAGTGGTGGACAAGGCATCATCCAGCTAGTAATATAGTGTGGGAGAGCCCTGTAATCCGTCACTTAGTGGATTTGCAGACTTTGTCTGAAGAGTGGACGTAGGACTTTTGTGTTCGAATCACTATAAATCCTTTGTCGTTTATTACTTTTCGCTTATAATTTTTGTATTTTAAAACTCAACACGTAAGTGTTGAAGTATAATATAAAACTGACTAACTACTGTTGTGAAATTAAGACCTAAACTTGATAAATCAAACATGTACAAAACGATCAGTTTAGATAAATGCAAAACCCTTCAATATTTTCGTTGTGCACTATTTATATTCTGATTTTAGTACCAACAATTAGTAAGTACGTTATATAATTATCAGAGTAAATAATAAATAAATAAATTTAGTTATGGGGGTAAATCAATAATACTAAAGCGCATGCGGTTCTTGCAAACTGGCCCCTAAACTGCTGGGAAATATCGCAAGTTGACCCCATCTTCTCATGTTTTAATTTCACTAATTAATCAATGTGAATGTTAATCACTTTTTTTTTTTTTAATGTGATCGATTATTTTTCACACCCCACAAAATAACATCATCATATGTTCATTAGTTTCTCACTATTGAAATTCAATTTCAATAATATGATTTAGAATTTAGACGGTTCATATACGAATATATTGTTTCAAAGATTCTTGGAGATAGTGTGATCAAATTGTGAGAGATAGGGTGTCCTAGGCTCTTACTAGTAGGAGGTGATATGCACCCTTTTGTTAGGACATCTTTCCTATTCATTTCCACGTTTTTGTTTTTTGGTAGTTTCTCAAGCATGGCAAGAATCATCATTTTTTTTGGGCAAACATTTCATGATATGATTAGAATAAAATCGTGTTACATGATAGAGATGAATCTTTCGAAATCGACCTCCTCTAAGTAGGTTGATTACCAGATTTACAAAAATATGAACTATTTTATTTAATTGTTTGAGAGTTTATAATTCAATGACTCATAATTTTAACACGATTATATTTCATATTTCAATGGAAGAATGATTGAGGCAATAATCGTGATTGCCCCCACTCATTTAAGATAACATATTTTGTGCTGAAAAAGATATACACGAGTTTGAAACACCACCACTCAGTAAATTGAGCTACTACTAAATTAAAAATAATAAAAATATTAGCGAACATAGGGTTGTAGTTGTAGGGGAATCAAAAAAAGTTCATAGCCCACCTTTAAAATTACAACTTCTTTGTCGTTTTAATTATAATTGCCCTTCCAAAATATAAATTGTTTTTTTTTTTTTTTTGTAACTGATATGTATTGTGATTTAAATGATACATGTACAAAAGTGTCAACTTTTACATGCATTGTGATTTAAGTGATTGAGACATATTTTTGTGAAAAAAATAACGAGAACTGAAATATAAAGGTATATCTACTTTTATATTTAACTGGATATTTCACGATTTTTTTTTTCATGCATTTTAATTTAGAAGATTGCATAAGACATCAATTAACACCAAAATCTGAATATTCCATTCAGTTAAAAGAATTTGGAAAAATGAAATTGTTACAACTCAAAAAACCTAGATTATGTACATCTCATTCCATACAGCTGAATGTATGTACCAAGAATTGAGATCATACAAAATGTGTAACTAACAAAAAGTTTTTATGCAAGTGAGAGAGAGAGAGAGAGAGATGATCACCTAGCTAATCAACCATAAACCATGAAACAACACCTAAATATGTAAGAATAAAATAACTATTTACATTAACATTCACCATCCTGTGTGGACTGAAATAAACCACATGCAGGATGAGAAGAGTGGAGAGCCATCTACAAGTTCCCAATGGTGGTAACGAAGGGGGCCAGCCTTCTATAATCCCTCCGTCTACCAAGCGCACAACTATCGAGAACTCGCCCGAGCATCAGACGGGTGTTCTGCAGTGTCAATTCTTTTGTTGAAATACCAGATTCAATGGCATTAGATTGCCCAAACGGAGTGAAGCCTAGTCCCCCAACAAACTGCAAAGGTCCACTTCGAGCTTTGAAGGATGTATGAGGAGCAATGATCTTATCCTCCATCCCGATGTATCCGTTGTCAAAGGAAGCTGGATCGTATGGATGGGACCCGGGTAAAGAGCTGCAGCTTTGTAAGAGTGCTTCCAGAACACTAAGAGCTTCCCAGCATAGAGTGCTCTCCACCAGTTGGGACACAATTGCATACATATGAGGACTTTGTGCTGCATCTACAGGAGTATGCTGGAGCAGAGCCTTTAGTATGAGAAGTATAACGCGTTGATATTCAACTGGTCCTCTCTCCAAAAGCCGGAGGAGATGCCCGAAAGCCAGAGTTGAGTGTTTGGGGAACCACTGGCTGCACAGTAATGGTGAGACACAAGCAAGAAGATTTTCAATGCCCTTGATCTCTCCAGATGCATAAGCCTTGAAGACAGTTGCTAACTCATCCAATGATTTTGACCGACACCATATCGCAATGTTGGTTGCAACAGTGCAAGCCTTCTGATAGTGCTGATGCAGTGGTGAAGTCTGTCCCATCACTGCATCTTGACTCAGCTGCAAGCAGAGCCACGGAAGTAAGCCTGTTATATGCATCAAGAGGCGGGTTTCTGCGCCTCCAAATATTGAGTCGCAAGAAGGCACTGTTATTTGAGAAAGAACCTCAATGGAAACACCATGACTGACGGTGGACATGAGTCCTTTAAGCACGAGTGGCTGCACTCCTTCAAATGCTGGTACCTTTGCAGTTGATGGTAATACTTCAGAACCAATCCTGGATTCCATGCGCTGAAATTCAGGACCATCTGATGTGCTTGTGTTGAGCCCATCACGTGGCATGCTTGAGAGCAGCACATTTTCTGTCGTCGTGTCCCTGAATGACAGACGATAAATTACCCGAGAGAAAAGCTCAAGCACCTGGCAGTATACATGAATGAAGTCTGTGTGCATCATGGCAACACAGCCCCAGAAGAGTTGGGGATACAATATTACTTTCTCAGGTTCCATATTTTCCACCATCACCTGCAAAGTCAACAAAATTTCCATAACAAATCCCAAAACTGATGGTACTGGATTGCCCAGGCATCTGTGCAAACAGCGAAGCAGAGAGACACATGCATCGTTTGTGACGCGTGGTCGTAATGCACGGTATATTTGGTGGGATCGGCAAGCAAGGTGCCTTGATGTGCATTCCATAGCCCATTTAAGTGCTTCTGCCCCCCATGTTTCTCTGAGATCTCCTTGGAAAAAAATTGCATCCACCATACTCTGCACAAGAGCTGATAAGAGTGCTGCACTTGGAAGCTCAGTCCTGACGAGTGTGGGGTCCTCATTCTCCCACATCATGCTACCTCTCTTCGACTGGACATATTTAATTAGGCTGACAACCTGTTGCTTGTTCTCTCCATCACTATGTTCAACATCATACATTTGTAAGTGCCGACCAGCAAGTGAATACAGTAGATTAACAAGGAGATGTTGGCAGTGCTCCAACACAATATCCTCTGAACTATCCATTGAGACAAAAGTTACATGAAAGAGAAGTGGCAAATGCTCTCGAAAATCCTCATCATTTTCATATGCAATTTCAGCTAGAAGAATCAATGCGATGTCCGCCTGCGTCAATGTATGCTGCTGATGGCCTTGCAATGCTGACTGAAGTTCTTTAGCATTCACACCATGAGTGCCGATTCCTGGGTGCAATACATCTTCGCCAGAATTTGGGGTGTCAATGTGGTAATCTCCACTATCTCGAGACATATGGCGACTTCGTAAGCTCCCTGTCGAACTTCTCACCCCAATTAGTGGCCCAGACATGTTGACCAGTGCAGGTAGAAGTTGCCCAGAGCGACCGGCAGTTACAGGAACAATGCCAAGGTCTGGGGGCATAGGAGTTAATGGACCTGAAGCACTTCTGCCACCAACAGCAGCTGTTCTCCAGCTCAAGCTTCCACTGGTGTTCCTTAGTGGTCCGTCAAGAGATCCTCGGACAAGTAGAGGTGACATGTGAGGCAGGCTGTCCACAGTGGAGGTTATTTGGGCAATGGCAGGTGCCTGAGAGAATTCTAGTACAATGCCTCCTCCAGCATCACCTTTACTAGCAGTAGGTCTCAGAGGCTCTACGGTCTCTTCAAGCATCCGCTGAGCTAATTGGTACACCAAGTGATCAATGGTTCGCTGTGGGCATATCCGAGCTAAATATAAACTAACCCTCTTGGCAACTGAGAAGTAAGTGGCAAATGCTCCACTTATTTCAGCTGATGCATTTGAATCACAATCCTCAATCCCTTTTGTGATTAAGAAATCAAGAACAGGACTTATGTTCCTAGGTTTACTAGCTATTGTGCTCCATAACTTCTCAATTTCATCAGGGAACTGATCCCCATGGCGCCATGTTACATAATAAAGACTCTTCAACAATCTATCGCTCCAACCAGAGTCCTTCAGCTTCCAAAAATTGAGGTTCTCAATCCACGGAGCCATGCACGTCAAAACTTGATGTTGTGCAATTATGTCCACTGCATCAAGTTGCCTCTGCATGATCTCTTCACAAAGAAGTTGGCTCAACTCTGGATGGTCTTTAGCAAGTTTACAAGAGAGTTTGTACTGGAACTGTTGATAAGAGTCAGGAAGGTTGCCAACCACAGCAGCTCGATAGCTACCTGCACCCTCAACACCATCTTCAGCCCATTCACGTACAGAGAGTGTCTCGAGCATTTGTAGAGCATCATCACGAATTTGCCTAGATGGATCCACCACTTTGTAAAGGATCAAGCTCAATAGTCTCTGAATTTCACATTTTGGAATCTCTTGACGCATGTAGACTTCAGCCAACACACTGAAGTAACCATCAGCTATTGCAGCATCAGAATAGTAGCACTGTACCAAATATCTGCTCTTATCAGTGATGCTTTAAAAAAATAACAAATAATTAGAAATTAAGATCCAAAAAGGAAATTGTGGTCTGAAAACGATAGAATATGAGCCACATCAAATCTTCACTTAGGCAGCCAATTACTAGCTAGCAGTAAAACGAGATACAGGCATCATATGTAACTCGTATAGAAGAAACAATGATTAAAAACATAATGAAGTCTATTATTTTCTGTCTTTTCAGAGAGAATATATATTATGAAACCTACTCATACAATTCTATTTATAGTGTTCAAAATAAGGTAGAACATAATAGGACTTCCTTTCAGAATGCTCATGGCATGTACGTAAAGTGATTGTTTTGTGCACAACAGGACTCATGGTTTACCTGATCAATGCATGCTGGAAACAGGTCTAAATTAGTGAGAAGAAGATTCTTCAGAGCCAATTTTGCCAGAGACACCCGCTGATGACCACCTCTATGCCTATCACGGCCGGTTGCTCCTCGCCCAACATCTGCAGTATATTTTGTATAAGATGGAGTTCTTGGATCAGCTGGTGAGAAACCAAAAGCTGCTCTGGGTGCAGGTTCAATAAACAGGCTATTGATCCAAGAAATAACCCGCCCACTCATCTTTCTTGCATTGTCGTCAAAGCAAGGACCATATAACAGAGAGGCCATTGCATTCATGGAGGCCCACTGTATTGCTTCGACCTGTTCACTTAATTCTCTATCAAATGAAAGCTTGTCAATAGAGTCCTTTGACCGTGAATGCTGACTGGACTTGTAACGCTCAACTTCACGCCGATAATCACCAACACCTTCCTGATTCCACGTAACCCCTGAGTCATCACCCCAGGAAAGGAGGAGGTCAAAAAGTCTTTTCCTAGTTCTAATATCAAATTTTTCTGACTTTGAGACAACAAATTCAGGAGCCAAAAATCTTAGAACAGAAGCAAGTGCATATCGGAGAGGTTGCATCTCTTGAAAGTTCTCAAGTGGTGCTGTCAAAATATTCCTTGTTGTTTCCTCAAGGAACTTCAAGAAATGAAGCCGAAAAACTGGTTTGCGGCCTAACATGCCAGGCCATACTTTTTCAGCTACTGTGCGGTAAATGTTTGCAATATGGATACGAAGTTCTTCACGGCGAGACTTTTGACTCTGCTTAAATACCAGTTAATAAATCAAATCAACCCACAGAAGCAATTTAAGCAAAGAGGGAGGGTGTGAGGAGGACATCAATAATAATATATGCTAAAAAAAGAGGGAAAAACAAGAAAAAAGTTGTCAGCTATGCACTATATTCAGTTTTGACAGAGTGAGGCTTGTGTTTGATTAGTCTATCAGATAAGATCTATGCGTCCCTCAAGTAAGAACATAAAGGTGATGATATGCGATAATTATGACATACAAGAACTTGAGAACTAGATGGCGTGTTCTTTGCTGACATTTTTTATGAAAAACTTTAAAAAAGGTCAAAAATATACTCATTGAAATGTCTGTGTAACAGATAATCACCTAAAAATATGTTTAGAAAGTGGGTTGATGAAATTCCAGATAGAGAAAGAATGTACCAAGGGAGCATTCCAAGAGAGTTCAAAGGAAAAAGAATATTGGCAGCTATTATAGAATATATAGGAAGGGAAAACAAGAGAAAGAACAAAAGGAAAAAAACTTCAAACAGTATGGTGCTCCATTATGAAGTTTACCTTCCACTTTGGTTTTCCCTCGGTCTCCATTGACACTTCATCTATAAATGATGCAAGCTCACTGAACATTATCTCGCAAATATCCAGATGTGAGTGACCAAGAGCCATTGTGGCTGCATGCTGCAAAGGAAGAGATATCAGCATATAATTTATTCCTTAAGTTTGCTAGAAAGCTGAAGATCCAAAATACGCATTGACGTTAAGTGCATCTCACATATTAACCTTTTAATCAGTTCTGATGAACCAAATTTAATTTTGTTAATTCATTCAACTCAATATGCTTAGCATTAAGTTGCATAGATGAATTTCTCATTTATCTTAAATCCTACAAATCTTCGTTCTGAGTGGGTCTTTTGTTATTGTTTTTTATTGCATTGGAATAAAATTCATAAACTGATCTGGTCCAAAAATCATCTAAACTAGTTTAGCACTCGCACAATGTGTGACAATTATATTTCATTATGATCACTTTATTGTTTTATATTATGATGACAAATTATGCATTAATATTTATACAAAAAACATGTTAAATATGAAAATGATATAATATAATGACTACCGAGTGTATAAAAATGAAATGCATTTCATACATTTTGAAATGCTTACATATAAAGAATATTAGGAGTACATTGATGCTAAGAATATCATCATCACTTGCTTTAACTGTAACAATAAAAAGCAACAACATATAATTTACATTAACTCCTAATGTAAGAATTGATTTCTTTTACAAAAAGTCAATATGCGACAATGATTGTTTTTTTGGTCATGATATATGAAACAATAAAAGGGAATTTTTTTTTTCAGAAATTTAAATGAAAGTTGCATAACAAAATGTATAATAGTTGTTCTAAAAATAAAGTCAGTTTCACGTAAACTATCTTCACATAGTATTATAATTTCGATTATATGATTGTATAATTGACATTAAAATTAAATTCTCCGTCCCGGCTGAATTGTCCCGGGTTGACCGGGCACAATAACCAAGGAGTGTGAGTGTAAAGTAAGTTGAGTGAAATTAATATTTTATTGCTGAGTGTGAAAAAGTTGTCTTTTTAAGTAATGGGACTGGGACGAACGAAAAACGAAAGTGAGACGATTGACGTGGGACGGAGGGAGTATATCGCATGGACAATAGATTAAATAATACATGAATTACTTTTGTTGAGAATAAATATAATCAAATTTTGATACATAGAAATTCTTATTTATTAATTAATGAATTAAACCTTTCAACTAATGAACTATTAATGCAATTGCGATTTCCATATAAAGCGTTCGTTTTTCAATATATCTATAAATAGATTTATTATATAATTATAAAATATATTTATATTTAATAAAAATTAATTATTATGGCAACAACAATTGCATAATTCTAAAATATTTTACATATAATAATTATATATATTATATATAGTTCTTAAATATTTATATATTATTATCCATAATAATTGAATTAATTAATGAACTAAATAGTTAAATTAATGATTAATTAATGCAACTAAATGTTTCCATATTAGCTACAGCTTTGTTTTAATATATACTCCATCCGTCCCAATTATTTGGTCCAGATTACTATTTTGGGGTGTCCCATTTATATGGTCTCATATTCAAATTTAGCATTGTTTTTGCATGTATTTACAAATTTACCCTTAAATAACTTTATAAATTAAACACAATTAATAGGGTTATTATTAATAGTTATTGTTAAATAAGATTAATTCAGGAAATTTGTTCAGAAATTTAATACATTCATAAATGAATCTTTCATAAATGAATTTTGACATTCTTACACGTTGTAACAGGACCAAATAATTGGAACGAAGGGAGTATATATATATATATATATATATCCCTTCGCTTGGGTGTAGTGGTTAAAACACCTTGCCTGTGACTGAGAGGTCATAGGTTCGAGCTCCCAGGGGACATCTGGGTGTGTGTGTTTAAGATTAATGTACACTTATTCAAAAATTAAAATATATATATATATATATTATATGACAAACAGAGCTTTTGAATATGCTGGGTTCGAAATTAGCAAAAACTGTAAATAAGGATATCCGGATTTGGATCCATAGAGTGCATTGATAGAAGCAGGTTCATGAGAAGAAATAAAAAGAGAAGCGACCAGAAAAATAAAAGAAAGAAGACGGCAGTGATAAATATACTAAACGGCAGTAAAAGGAAAGAATTCTACACTACAAATTCCCAAAAGGTCCCTCTAAACATGACTACGTTTGGCCAAGCCCAAATCTTATGATACTTCCTTGAAGCATAAATTAAACTAATGATAATCTATCTTAAATTGACAAATAAAAGTAGTCATAATAAGATAGAAAACTGATTAAACTAGAGTCATAATTAAAATAACCAATTCTAGATTAAATAACAAACCAAGTCTATCAGACATATTGAAAGATAGTTGGCAGCAAGAGTTACTTACTACATGTGATTCAGAGCCAGATTTGAGGGAAGGAAAAATCAGATGGAATAGTTCTTTTGTCGCTGCTGAACCCCCACCTTCTCGAGTATCAAGTGGGCACGAGCATGCGAACATTGCATACATGAGCCATTGATCCAGCTTATTGTCTGTATCCTGCGACTGATGAGCCTTTCCACCCAATTCAGCCGGAGTGATATGAGCAAGGCGCTGGATAACCTCTAATCTGCAATGGATGTTAAAATTATCTGTTTGAATAAAGAAGGTAACGGAGGATATGAATAACTTTTTCCATCATTTTATTGACAACATAAACAACAAAATTCTTCAATTCCACTGTTAGGGTATTAATTCCCTCGTGTATGCTCCTTCATACAAATTTATCACATAACAATCAGAAAAAGCCTCGGACAATATAAGGGCTAGTTGATCATAAAGATATTTACTTACTTTGCTTCCCGAACAGAACTAGGACAGAGTTCAGCAGCGTACTTGATAATCTCACTTAGACATCGAGCCCATCTATACTTATCAGGACTCTCAAATATTATAGACTGGAGGGTTATGTCAGGAGGTACAGCATCTGATTCCCGTTTAAGATCAAACGGACGACCAGAATCCCAGTAGCAGCTCTGAACAATATCATCCTGTACAACATTGCACAGTTGCACTCAGTTCAAACTTGGTATCACACATTAATGTTTTGAGTATATGAAAATGAAACAGAATCTAACAGCACAACCAAATGGAGCCAGAATGCGTCACCCACCCCATTTTCTTCTAGAACATCGATTATGAATATTGGTTCAGCTTCATTTTTCAATATATGATCTGGTCGTTGTTGCATGGAAATTTCCCGTATATCATGTCGTAAAGCACGGACACAACGCAGCAACTCCAAAGCTGTGTGCCTAATTTGACTATCGACAGAACTAAGGAATATTAGACCAACCGCATCTATCTCTGCAGCACGGAATTCAACTGCATCCTGAGAATTTTGAAACGATGACCTCTTCAATCCCTCATTTCTATGTACACGCTTTGCATCAAGTGCATCACGTTCCATCTTATCATCAAATAGGCAAGCTCGCCAGAAACGCATGAGTTCAAGAAGCCGTCCCAATGATGTCTGAATAAGAAGGGGGTACTCATCTGGAAGACGAAGTATGAAATTTGCCATCCCTCTCATAACTGCAAAGCGGCGATGAGGAAGGTACCTCACAATCCTGTTTAAAACCTGCACAGCTTCCTCACGAACTCCAGGATCAATGCTAATGCCATGTTGAGGTATTATTTCTGTGATTTTATCACTTCTTCCAACTTCCTCAATGAGATAGGGTATGCACTTCAGCACTGAGCGAAAAAGATACCCTTGGGACTTCTCTTTAGTGACAGCATCTGGGGAACTATTTTTCAGTTGTATGTCCATGTTGTGCAGAGTATTCATATTCAAATAAAATGAGGTAGTTCAGGAAACATATAAAGCAGACAATATTTCACAGGTTAAATTCAAATGTCTCGGAATACATTAGGTTGGCTAACACCCATTAGCCATTTGACATGCCAAAATTATGCTCAAATAATGAAAGCTTTTATTTTAGCCCCAAGTAACAATTGATTACTTCCATCAATGTTCCCAAAGAAAATCAACCAGGCAGTACAAAATGTGTACAGGGCATCACATTTCAGATGTAATCCAATACTACATTTCTGAACATACAAGACAGTTATAAGCCGATAGTGTCATCATAGCAATGGTGTTTTTATCCAATCATTGAGTATAAACAAATGCAAGGGCTGTAAAATATACCTATTGTGGTCCTTGAAGAAGTAAGAAGAGCCTGACTATAGGTTCTATGGCAAGATCTCAAAATGGATTCAATTGCGGCCTTAACTTTTGGGATGTAATGACCAATATTATGAACTGCCAATGCAGCACAAATTGAGTAAGTGGAGATATTTATTAGAAAAGCCAAAGACAAAGCATTACTTAATAAAATAAGGGGTAATTATGTATATCTATCCCAAAAATAGAAATTTATGGAATTCTATCCCATACTATCAAATTTATGTAATTCAATCCACACTTTCAAATTCATGGAATTCTATCCTATACTGTATAATAATGGAATTTTAACCAATCCACTTGACACCATATGTGATCCATAAATTGCCATGTCAGCAGTACATGCGCTGACATGGATATCTGATGTGGCAATATTTTTTATTTTCTAAATTTTTTAAATGAAAAGGTTTTAAAATTTATTTTATTAAGTCAATTTTATAATTGAAGTTTACCTTTTAATTCTATTTAGATTTTTATAATTCAAAATATTTGACAAGCACAATACATTCTTAAATTTAAATACATTTATCAAATTTATTATTCAATATTTGTTTTAAAATCAATTTTCAATAATATATTATCAACACATAATTGGATTACAATACTCATAAATCCTAAATACAAATAATCAAGTAAATATAAAATTTGATTTTCTAATATTTAATATTAAATCTTGTTATTTAATAATTAATATTAAATAAAAATTAATTTAATTACATAATTCATTATTTAATTATAATTTTAAAATTTTTCTATTTAAAAAATAAGTTTATGAAATTTTAAAAACAAATGAAAAGTCCACGTTGGCCCCAGGGCTGGGCTTGCTGACATGACATGGAAAAAAGTTATGGTGTAAAGTGTATTGGGATGGAATTATATAATAAAACATAATATAAAATAGAATTCCATAAATTCCAAAGTTTGGGACAGATATAGTTACCCTTAAAATAAGTATGAACTACCGTGAAGAATTTCCAACCCAACATGCTTGCTGGTAGTGGTAGGAGACATAACAATGGCAAGCAATGCACGAAGACCAATAACCTTTGCCTCTGGATTATCTTGCCTCAGCAACTCAAGTATCGTGTGGTTCATAGCAAAATCAAGATTATGTTCTGCTATAGTTACACAGAATTCCACAAGCTTGTCATGTTGGACATCCTGTGTGAGCATTCCTTTCCTGAGGATTGTCAAAAGTTGAGAGGTAACACTATCTAGGTAATCCCATACACGATTCTTAGGCTGGGTATCACCATGGACACTCAAGTAAAACCTCAGAACACGATGCAGACAGTCTAATGCCATGAAGCGGTGGTTCTTATCCTGAAACATAAAAAAGAACAGCTAGATACTATAAAGTCCTAGAGATAACTTAAATTTATATAAAAACACAAGTTACAGCAGCTAAAAATATTTGTGCTGGTAACAATTCAAGGCTCGTGATAGTGCAGACTGCATTTCTAAACATACCCTGAGATGTTTGTAAAGTTGTTCCATGTGTGGGCCAAAATTACTGAGGAAGACATTAGGGTCACCGAGACATAGGAGAAGGGTCACCAGAGGGTAAGCCACCTAAACAAAGAAAAAGCTCACATAATTAGAAAATTGAATATAAATTACAACAAAAAAAATATCTTCACTTCCTTAATAATAATTATTGTGAATTAAAGTGATTGCAGACAAAGATAACAGCAGGAATAAACAAACATAGGGTTGTAAATGAACCAAATTGTTCGTGAGCTACTCGAATCTCGACTCGATAAAAGCTCTTTCAAGCTCATTTAGTAAAGCTCGTTTAATAAACGAAACAAACTTGAGCATCATTGTATTCGACTCATGAACAAGCTCTTAAGCTAAAATTAGTAAGAAATATAAAATAATCAATTTTATAGAAGTAATATTTTCATATTTTAAGACTAGAGTGACAATAATGATAAATCTTTGTAGCAACGAGACAAATTTGAATTTGAGCATGTATATGATATTAATTTTGGAATAAATAACTTTTTCTTTCAAAATAATAATGAGTATTTTTAATATATTCTAAATTGAGGAAGTTTGTTTAAGCTTGATAAAGTTCGTGAACTTCAAAGTATTCGATAAAAAAATTTGAAGCTCAACTCGATACTAAACGAGTCAAACTTGAGCACAATATTACTCGACCTGACTTAATTTGATTAAGTCCCTAAACAAACACAAAGATTTATAATGGTTTGAGTTTGCACTCAACCTCGACTCTCCACACAAGTGATATATTATTCAACATGAAAAACAGTATTACAAGGCTACACGGTTGCAAACACAAGCCCTTGATTTTTTCCTCTTCCTCCCTCTAGACTATCTAATCTCACAACAACTTATGAGTTTAGGTAATTTAAAATTGTGATGAGCATGAATATATATAAAGTTAGATTCCTCCATCTGTAGTATGAAATATGAAATAATCCTGATATAGTAAAGATTAATCCATTTGGATATAGTAAGGATTATTTCCTAGATTATTTAACTCATACACAAGGTAACTCTAAAACTCAGCAACCTCATCTCCTTCGAGATCACTAGCCTTCGAACCGGCTCCTTGAGTAATATTGAGAACAATTTTCACATTAGGATCAATATACACATGAGCTTGACACCTTCTTAGCGATTCGATTTGTTCAACAATTTGATCAATTCCAAGCAGTACTTGAACTTAGTACAAGCTCCGTGAACAAATCCACATGGTTATTAGGTGTTTGACATTGCGTAGCAATATACCTCCAGTCATACTCTTCCTTGTATCAAACATCCTGTGTAATGTAGTCTGAGTTTATGAATCCTTCACAAGCTTCGAAAATCGTACTAGTCTCTTCGACAAAAAACTACCGAGGTGGCAATTCATGTGAATTTGTGAATTAGATCATTATCATGCCAATGCCAAATCCGTATTTGGTTCATTAACTGAATGCTCAATCCATATTTGAATCAAATCTATTAAGCTCAAGTACGAACAAGTATGACAACAACATGATACAATCATTATAAAGATCCTATAAAAATCCTTCCAATTGGCATAATAACAATCCACTAAAAATCTAATATGATAGGCACGATAAGAACTCATAAAAACTTGAAAGTTAAAAAAACTAAGATTGTTTAACTGTTAAATATTAAAAAAACATTATTTTTTTTAATTCATTAACGGATATCCGTATCCGGCCTGATTAACGGATTATTCAATCTATTCTGAATACGATATGATTTTTGTGTGCTTAGAATGTGAATTTGATAAGGATTCGAATTAGATAGGCCTCCATCCAAATCTATTAATATCGTGTTGATTTGTATTGGATAGTCTCAACTGCAAGCTTCAAACTCGTATAGTCTCTTTGACTGCAAGCTTCACGCTTGTACGGTTCCCTTTTGAGTGCAAGCATCAAACTCATAACAATCTCTTTGGCTTCGAGCTCATATTGATCTCTTCAAAGACTATAATTTTACCTATTGTTCCTTGAACGAACCGGCGAACACTTCAGAGCCCACAAATGCTCTTTCCCTTTTCCTTAAGACTTTCCATAGATACACGTATCATAAAAGTCCAACTTTGTGATAGTGTCTTCAAGCAAGCAACAGATTTAGATTTGATGTCTCCTGTGAATCCTCTCTCACTCACGTGAATGAGCCCATCATGAAGTACTGACTTATCGTTAGTCACTACCGAAGCAAATCCGATAACCGTGCTTCCTATTAGAGAGTAACCACACAGTTTGAATGATATAATTTGTGTTATCATGCAACATAATTCTCACCGAACTCATTCCAACCACCTTTCATGGCTTATTATCACCTAGTAGAACCCTCGAGTCCTCCGTCTCTTTGTAACATTTGAGCCATAACTTAATTGATGTTATGTGGAATGTATAACTTGAATCTAATATCTATTCTCTCTTCGAGCTCTTCTTCGAAATCACCTATATCTTGACAAAGTCATATCCTGATCAGCAACAGTTACATCAGCCAGCTACTCATGATTCATATCCCGTTGAAAAAGTCCCTTCTTATGACAGCGATAATTTTTTTTTATCATTACTAAAATTCTTATAGTTTCTATTAAGATTCTCTCTTTGGTCTCCCATGAGAGTTCTCACTCTCATTCTTGCAGTTCAACTCCTTCGAGTTAAGAGCAAAATTGAACCTCATCTAGGTTTAACGACACCCTGCTATACAATAAGGTATTGTTAATGTTCGAATAGATAACAACGATTGATCCTCATCATTTATAAACACATCCATATTTCCCAAATCGAGAATCAATTTGTTGGACAAATCGAGCTGCTCATTAACTCACTATCCTATTATTTCCATAAATAACATGAAAATGACATCTAAATAATAATCATAATAATATGTTTTTCCTTTACAACTAAATTAATATAATCTAGACAACTACAAAGATAAATAAAAGTTGTAATGCTAGTTTTCTAGAATACTGTGATGGGCGGGAGGGGTACTTTTGTTCTTTTTCAAAAAAGATTGGACTAGATAAGAACAATTCATCGGTTGCCCAAATATGTTGGCAATTAGAAATGGGATTTGGGATATTATGTGAACAACCATATTTCAATAAATTTATAGGAAGCGTGGACATCTTGTAAGTTATAAAATCCACTTGAGAATAAATTTATCCAACATCATGGAAGACTACACCACTTATGCATTAAGTATTTAGTTTCATTGTAGAACTGCAAGAAGAAATCAACATTTACTGCCAGGATCCACAGATTTTAAATGCAGCATGCATGATGATGCAAAATTATATCAGAAAGCAGAGAAATAAATAGAAGTAACCCAAGAAGCAAGAAACTTTGCAAAAAATAGGAATCCTATTCTATAGGAGGAAGTTCAAAAAAAAAAAAAAAAAGAATAGGTCTATTGAATCAACAACGCTAAATGCACATTAAGTTAACCTAATAAAAATTGATAACGAAAAATAGAATGTAACCTGGGATTTTGATACAATTCAACCAAGACAAAATCAAATTACTTATAGTTACTTTCTGTTTATTTTTCTAATATAATTCAGTTTCCAGTTTTATTTAATGCCCAAGTCTTTCAGGCCAGTCTTTTATTGGACTGACTCTAGGCTTATGCGGTTAGTTAGTATTTTAAAATGATACCAGGCAATACTGGATCTACCCTTGCAACTTGAAAACAGATTAGAAGAGTAGTCACAAAGAGGCAATAGTTGTCTGGAAAACTGACACTTACAGCTATATGTTTACTTTGTTTATCCATCCAGTGCATCAGCTGCCCTCTTATTCGTGCAACAGCATCATACCAGAAGGTCAATGCAGGTTCAACGCCAGTAGGAGGCCACTGACCTTTTCCACCATCAGCAAGAGGTGCTAGTATATTTGAAAGCATGCTGCAGAGTGCATGGTGGAGTTCACTCTTACGTTTGTGAGGAGCACGATTTAGAGGGTTGGCTTTTGCTACAAAGGAGGCAGATGCATTCAGACCACCCTCTGTTTTGACCTGATAACCACCTCATAATCACACAAATGCTTTTGTAAAAATAATCAGTAAAAATAATTTAGACTGAGACATACCCCAAGTTTAAGGTAACGCATCCCATTGATTATACTAAGTGTTTCACTTCTTGCCACACTGGTATCAATTCGGCGAGTATTGAGCTCCATGAAGAAACGTTCAGTCACAGAGCTAAATCTGTAGAGAAAAGTAAAAACATGTAAATATTGAAACACAATGTATTGTAGTGCAACATAAAGACCTCAAAAGCAAATTGAAATTATCAATCATCAACTTAATGGCAGATGATTATAATAAGAAACATTGACGATCCATCTACAAGTTCCAATAAAGTGAAAATATCACATGTACAATCATAAGTCTTACCACCACACACAATAATTTTTAAACATACCTTTTAATCATGAAAAGTATTTCAGCCAGTGGTTATAAATGGATCTAATGAATGTTCTTTTGCATAAAGCTTATTCATAAAATATTTCCTCAAAGACTCCAACTCCGATGATCATGGAATCAACTAAGTCCTCTAAAACTTTTAAACAAAGGTCACAGATACTCAGAATCGCATCAACTCATTCACTTATAAGCACTCTAGGTCACATAAAAGAACTCTAGGTAGAAACCTTGTCATATATCATTCATCTCTCTTTTCTAGAACCCTTGAACATCCACTACTTCAAAAGAATTTCTCAATTCATCTCAACTTATGGGTAAGTTAACTTGAAACCCATCTATGGGATTCTCCTCACGAATTCCCATACCTTCCGAGTCCACTTTCAGATCACTCGACCATACCAACATAAAATCTTATTCTTGTCATGGGCTCTCGAGAACTTGTCACTTGAAACTCGAGATTCCACACTTTAGCTTAATCAAAATCCACTCTCCAGGATAAGACTGACATTCTGAATGATATTTCGACTCTGACACATACCTAAAGGGACGCCGTGAAGCCGAAGGGTATTAACATCTAGTATGAAGACAATAGTGTGAAAAAATACAGAAATCAACATTTTGCTAAGCCAAATTAGGGCAAACAATTTCTGACACGACATGATAACATAACACGAACCCACACGATAATAATAAGCACGAACTTGTTAAGCTCAAACACGAACATGACACGAACTCGTTAAGTTCAAACACGATAATAACCCAACACGATAAAATCTGCCTTTCGCAAATTGCCAGCTTTACACTTAGGACTAAAATTCTTTTATACGACATGATAATAGTGGGCACGAACACGACATGCGTTAAGCTCTAACACAAACACGACACGAACCCGTTAAGCTCAAGCACAATTACGACCCGACACAATAAGACACGACACGATAAATACCCGATACACGCAATTGTCAGCCCTAAGCCAAATTACTATGTTGTTTGTTAAATGGAAAGACTACAGGTACATGGCACATGAACTCCATTCGTACACAATCAAACTTAGATAAATAACAAGATTAGTTCTTACCGGATACGTGATAAAGCACCAAGGAGTTGTGCGACTAGGTCAAGTAGAAGTCCCCTTAAGTCAACAAGAGAAGGATATTCAACTTGGCTGACCACCCTGTCATTAGCAAAGAATCCAATTAAATATTAAAACTAAAAAGAAGAGAAAAAGGTAGTTCTAACTTCTAATGCAATCAAAGCTAAAATGCATCAACTAAAGAAAGGTTTAGCAATTGGATGAAAGCAAATCATCAAGCCACTGAGCAAGTAGCAAAAAATAGCATTAGCTTTTCAGTAAGCATACTTTTCAGTTATTCATATCACGAAACAGATTTGCAAAAAAACCTCACTTCATTTAAACTCCAAGCTAATTTTAAAAAAAACTCATCAAAAACTGGAGAAGGAAGATATATATAAATAATTTTCCTGGGAGATGGTGCATCTCCACCATTGAATATGTTTATACCTAATTTCAGCATTTATTATTCAGTGATATCATTAGGAACCTCACATAAAAAGAGAAAAAACCACATAGAGTCTGTTACATTGACAGCAACATAGGTTTTCACAAAATCTGAGAGGATGCATCATTTGAGTAACATGTTCACTGTCAAGAGAAAGGCAGATTTGACTAAACAAATCCATATCCTGAACCATGATGACATTTTCATAGATGCATTTACATATTTGTCTGCATCACAAGCTTAATAAACCTTTAAATATGTCTAGGCACCCAACCAGGGAGAAACAGCTTAAGATGTTAAAAATGTATTAGATGTCAGGTGCGGGATCTAGTGAGCAATAAGACTGAACTTCATGATCGATCATCATTTTCTAGACTTAGTCAAATCATTATTACCTGTCTGCATTAATCAACCAGTCGAAGACAAAATTCTCAAGCCCAATCCAGAGTTTTTCTGCCAACAGAGGAACCCCGTTAAAACATTAAAAACATCTTCATAATTTAAGGACCGGGAAGCAAGAAAAAGTCCTAGCCAGGAGGAAGATAAATGGCAAACACTAAATCAGGAAATCTTTTGAACAGCATTCTCTTTGGCAAGATAAAGACTGATGGGACCTCAACCACACGAACACACCTGTAAGTCCTTCTTGTGGACAGCACTCAACAAAGCGAATACATGCAGAGCAAAAAATACACTCCACTGCAAGCTGTACAATGAAACATCACAACAAAACTCAAGTTCGTACAAATTGTGTGTACTAAAGAAGTATTGAAATTTATTGATTTAAAAAATTGGAACAAACATAAAATGGTTCTTTCCTAGGATCAGTATAGCACTTTAGTGGTATCCCATTTCAGCATTATCACTGCAATCAAATATCCAATATCGCTATACAAAATTTAGCTTTTAATCAAATTCGTTTCCATCTAGTCAATGACCCCATGTATGACGTTTCTTTAAGATTTCATTCAACATGCAGCAAACCGACCAAATGAAATTAACAGATAAAGGTAGCTAATGAAACCACCATTCTCACATGTCAGCATCATGCAGGGATCAGCAGTTCTACGAGATTTATAATACAGAGTTACAAACAAAAGATTTCTACTCAAATACTTCTTATAGCACCCCGTTCTTGAAGATTATGTTGAGAAGCAACTAAGAGGAAGAAGTGTAAAAAAAAAGGAAGAATTGAGAAGTTCCATGCCATATCCTTCACTAAGCGGATTTCAATGAAGATACAACTTTAATCCTCTATGGCCAGGATATTGAAAACAAATATGCATAATCCAGTTGAAAATGCCTAGTTATGTTTCGAGTAAATCAACATTACATTGAACTAATTCTACTGTTACCGATTCTGAGTCTTATCTCTTGGGATTCTAATTATTTTTCAACTATGTATTCCTCTCAGTGTCGCTTTACCCCTTCCTAGGACACAGATACAGAACGTTGGTAATAAAAAATGGGTATATTATAATCAAGAAACAGAGGAAAGAAGAAAAACAAACCAAAAAAAGCAATAACAATAACAAGATTTAACACAAAAATTACCCTCAGAAAGTGGAAGAAGGTGGAATAGCGGAAGTGCTAATGATTCACCAGAATGAAGAGAAACAAACCTTTCTTTGAAATGTTGAAGCATCATTTGCACCTTTTGGGGATTCACTGCATAGATCCAAAAGCCATTTTAGAGACAAATGAAGATAAATTAAGGTCAAAACAGAAGTAACAATTGGACAATAATCCAACTACCGTAGACAATTAAACTGACATTAAACCAAAGATTTTGTAGAATAAGATGTTATTATCATATACACGCACCTTTTGAATCAACCTCGATACTTATCTGAAAGTTTAATCAATACTACTCTCATATCAAACTGATGTGGTTGATATTCTATCTTCTGAAACAACTAAAACCTATTCTATACTAATGTTGAAATTTGAATAGCTAAGATAAGAATGTTTGAATGATGGCTTATGTTTTTCTGTGACCTTAGGAAGTTCCAGATTTTTTCTGGAAAGAAAGTTATACAGACCCATAGAGCCGATATGAGGGAAAAGTCATCAATCAAGCAATTAACAGCTTTGACCTAATAAATAGAAGAAAACCGCAATCCTAATGATATCCTTTTTTCTCATTGTCATTGCTATAGTACCATAGATTCCATAACTCATGAGGCCACATCTGACTAAAGTTTAGGATTTTCTCTGTGAAATGATGAAAGTAAGTAGCATTTGAACAATTTATATCAGGTCTACTAATTCAACTGATAACAAATTATATTTGAAAATTAAATGAAATACAAGGCATTGATGGAGTTTGCAGCACTTCTTTAAACCTAGAATATTTACCCAAGGGCTATTATATCCCAAGCATGGTGATAGGAAAAATTATCGTAATAGCCCAATATAATTCAGGGTTCTCTAGGACAGACTGGTAGATTCTGAATAGGAAGGATAATACTAGCAACATATGGAAGCAGATTTTAAACCCCAAAAGTTAAGCTTTCAAATTAGTTTTGAAAACAAGGAAAAAGGATACAGGGTCAGGTTTTTAATTGAGAAACTGGATGCAGAGTGATAATGTCACCTCAAAGAAAAGAAAGTTAAGAAATTGCCGAACATTGGCATATTACTGGTATCTTCTGGTTTGTTTGAGAAATTTATTTGGATTATAAACTCAAGAGATAGCATAGTTATGGACTACATTAAACAATAAATCCATAAAAAAGAAGATAATTAATCTACTTGACTAACTACAATAAACAACAGTTTTTGGAGAAAGGAGAACCTTTCTCGCCATCGTAAAAGCGCCTCCAGTAAAGGCACCGGAGTGTGCCTAGCTACCATTGCCAGAGAATCTAATACTTGTTCATAAGCAGGGTCAGATGGCCGAAGGTACTGTCCATCCTGAAATTTTGTTAAACCATTAATACTCGAGCAAGCATAGCTAATTATGAGATACACTAGTTGAGAAGTGGTAGTATGATGCATAAAAACCTCCACAATAGTCTTCATAAAAGATATTGTCTTTACTTAACTACCTAGGATTTCCTCCAAAAACTGCCAATATCATTTTCATCTACTTTTATCTCTTTTTTTTTTTTTCTTTTTCTCTGGGATTACTCAACCACTTTTTTGCATAAAAATCAGCTAGTTAAATCACCCATTTTCATTTATTTAGCCTAACAATAACAAGCCTCCTTAAATGAAGTAATTATATTAAACCATCAGTGAATTATTAATTCCAGACATATATTATAATCTAAAAGGCATCTTGCAACATAATCCAACTAAAAGCTTACAATTAAATATGCTATACCACTCTAATATAAATATAAAAGCCTGATCACTAAATTACCACACACATAAAACAAACACAAACACTTAAAAAAACCTTACTTGAACTTGGGCAGTTTCAATGCGCCGCCTGGCAAGAGGAAGGAACCGCTGCAGCAGTGCATCAACAATCAGCTTTGCCGCACTCCCAGCCTTCATTTCTTCCCCGAATTCTGAATACCAAAATGCAAACAGCTCCCAACTTCACAAATTCATCTCAGCCGTAATCACTGTCATCTTCCCCAGCTGTGATCCCAATCAAATACAAATGCTATAAATTGCCTACAAAAGAGCAAAAGGATTCAGTCACATTAGCTAAAAAAGCAAAAAACCATCCTATTCCAATCTGCTCCAACTCGCATTCTAAGTATTGGCAACGAGTAATGTGATAAGTCACTTCTGCAAATACAGGAGAATCAACAAATCCATGTAGCTCTCCGGAGTCTGAGATCCTTTTTGTGCTGACAACAGCCAAAAACTAAAATTTCCATATCATTTTTCACACCAACTCCTCCGGTGACGTGACAAATTTATAGACTCCAATTCCAAAAAAAGAAAAAACTTCAAACTTAAATCCGTTTATCAGGCAATCTCGACCTAAATATCAGGCAACACAAGAATAGTAAAAAGGAAGAATCAGAGCTTGAATGTCGAAACCTCTGTCGGCTCTGCCCTCTCTGAATCCGTGTTCTTCACGCCGGAAATCGACCCATCAGCACCCAAATCCGCCCCATTATGAACTTATCTCCCCTTCACCCTCAATTTTTTTTTTTGTCTCTTGAGATGAATTTGTGAGATCGTTTAACTGAATTTGGGAAATCGCGGAATTCGGGCTGTTCAATTATTTTCCTGTAGATCTCAGCTTTGCTTATGATTAATTAACACCCACAATTTCTAAATTAAGCTTCTATTTATTCCACTTGGCCCTTACAAAATTGAGCAAATCGCAATTTAATTCAGAACTCTTATTCTTGTTTGCACGAGTAATTTAACAATTACAAAATCAAAATTTAGGTGGAGTTTGATTTAACCATCGAAAATTATTATGGTATGGGTTTGATAATAGAGGGAATGGATATAAATTTACTCCCTTAGTCTCATTATATTATGGACGGAGGAGTGTGCACAAAACCAATGTGTATTAGTGTAGAATAATTAATATTTTATTGATGAACGGGAAAAAGATTGTCTTTTTAGGAAATGGGACGGACCAAAAAGGAATATGAGACTAATATAATGAGACGAAGGGAATATGTTTTGTGGTATTGTAATGTTATTTTTTAATATTTTGTGTAATGTTATTTTTTTTTAATTTTAATATTTTTATGTTAATACTTATTTAAATTTTTTAAGTTTAAATTTAATTATAAAAATATAATAAGTTCAGAAGTGAATAGAAAAAATTAAATGGTAGAAATGATAATAAATTTTTATGAATTTTATTCATCCATACATTAATTTTTATTAAAATAATAATAATGATTATATATAATTAAATTATATATATATATATATATATAGGGTTGCATTATATGGTTACCCATACCCCATATGTTATATGAAGCCAAATTCTGGCCTTTAGATCAACATTTGAACGCTCCAGATTGAACTAAAAATTTAAAAAAAATCGCTACATTATCTTGTGTTTTCTACTACATTATTTGGGTATAATAGTAATTTGATAATCTTATTAAATACGTGAAACTGCTATCCCCTAAAACTGTGATTTTCTCTCTCCTCTAGAAATTTTATAAAACTTTAAATAATCATAACTCATTCAATTTAAATTATTTTTCCATGTATTATATATCAAATTAAAGATAATTTAATTATCTTTCAAACGAAATCCCTATTACATATGTTCGGAATAATATATATGTCGCAATACTAAATAATGTAGTAGCCTAAACTAAATAATGTGATATAATACAAAGGTTAATGTAATATATAGTTAAAAGTACTGTAATGTTAATAATGTAATAAGAAGAATTAGATAATGCTATTCGATGAACATAGATAATGTAGCATAATATGAAAAATAATGCATTGACATATTATGTTGCATTATCCGTATTCATTGTGCATTATCTAATTCTACTTATTGGTATTACAGTATTACATTATTCTTTGTATTATGCTACATTATTTAGTTTTAGTTATTACATTATTTAGTTTTACTACGGTTATCTTATTCCGAACATATGCAATAAGAATTTCGTTTGAAAGCTAATTAAATTATATTTGATTTGATATATAATATGCTATGAATGTTACATTATTTATGAAAAATATGGTTCATTATTTGTTTACAATTTCAATATTATACTTGGATTCAAACTTAAAAATAAAATAAAACACGCTATGAAAGATAATGTAGTAGATAAAGAATAAGTAATGCATCCACTATCATATAAATAATGTAACATCTATATGGTTAAAAACTGCAACTCAAAATGAAGGATTTCCATGGATAACTTCTCTTGCAATTGTTATATACACTACAAAAAAAACTATGTGTAGTGACAATAATGTTAGTGATATTTAAATTTTTGTGGCTAAAAATACATTTTTAGTAACAATTATGTATTTAGTCACAAAAAATGCAATTTGTGACAATTTAATTAGTTGCGGATATTTATTATCACTAAAGCTAGTGACAATAATATTTTTGTGACTAAACATATACGTATAGCAACAATAAATTCTTGTGTCACAATAAATATGATTTGTGACAATTTTATTAGCTGCGAATATTTATTGTCACTAAAGTTAGTGACAATAATATTTTTATTACTAAACATATATCTACTGCAACAATAAATTTTCTCGTCACAAAAAATATGATTTGTGACAATTTCATAAGTTGTCAATATTTATTGCCACTAATATTAGTGACAAAAAAAATTTTGTAACTAAAAACACTATTTTAGCTACAATTAATTTTTTTCATCACAATAGTTTTCAATTTGTGACAATTTCATATGTTGTTAGTATTTACCGTCACTAAAGTCACTGACAATAATTTATTTTGTTGCTAAATCCATTTTATAGTGACGGTAACCAGATTTATCTCAATAAATTATAAATAGTGATAATTTAATATATTATCACTGAATTCGACAATAATAATATTTTTTTGTTATGTTTTAATAAAATTTCAAAATTTAATAAACTCCACTAGTTCATTAGTAATAATTTTTATTAGCCATTAATTTGCTTTTGGTTACGTAATATCTAAAACTTTTAAATTTTATCAAATTCTATTACATCCAAATATATGAAATTATATCCAACATTATGTTTTATTAAGTAATTTGATCCCCATCAACTTAATACTATTAAGATCTTATTACATTTTTGGTTAAGACTATTATGATATTTACCCATATTAAACAAAATTCTTGATGTGGCAATTAAATAATAATTGAATATTGACTTTATATATTTAAGTAATTAAATTATATAAATATTTGTATAGAAGTAATAAATATTAATAAAAATTTACATTTAAAAACATTTAAAATATGATTGAAGATTATGTTACTATATTAAAATTAAACTATTTGAAGGTGATAAAATTCAAAATGCGTAATTAGGCTGAAATTCAGATTGAATTTAAAATTTAATCATGTATTTAAATAAATACACACAATTAATTAGGATTATTGAATTTTTAACAAGTTAATTAGGCATTAAAAATATTAAATAATGTGTAAATTTTAAATTGTTTAGTTAAATTATAATTTTAATTACATTATTATGAAAAATTTATGTTTAATATAAATTAAAATCTTATGTTATAAATTTTTTTTATTAAAACTTAGTTTTTATTCAAATTTAATTCTTAGTAATCTTATAAATTAAAAAACTACTACCACTTCAACAAATTCTAAATAATGAAGTAAAAGTGAATATTGTATAGTAGTTTTTTAATATAAAATTATATAAAATTTCATTTTATTAATATTTACATTTTACTTTTATTTTTTAGAATTCGCTGATGTCATAGTAATTTTTTAATTAATAAGATTGTCAAGATTTAAATTTATAAAGTGTGAAATAGATTTTATAAATTTATTAAGTTTAGATAGATAGCCACTATTACCTTATATATATTAACTATCCAAAATATTAATAATTAATCACTTGGTGCAGTGGATAGATATAAAGGATTAAATTAAGAGGTAAAAGGTTCGAATCCTGTTGGAAGCATTAAATATTAATTTTTTATATGACTGTGCAGCGTCCTGATTATTCATAGGTGCGGTGTGGTGCGATGATGTCCTAATTGCTTGTGGTGCGGTACGATGCCGGTGGATTCAGTCGATGGTTGGTTGTGGCTCGGTGGTGGTAGGCTAGATGCGGTTCAATGGTTGGGTGTGGTGCGGTTGGTTAGCTGTGGCTCGATGTTGGCGGGTTAGGTGCGATGCAACGGTTGGGTGCGGTTCAGGGCATTGCGGCTCAGTGGTGGCTCAACCGACGGTTAGGTACGGTGTAGGTGGGTTCAGATGATCTGGTCAACAACGACTAGGTATTTTAGTGACGACAATTTTTGCTACTAAATTCGAAGTTTTTGTGATAATTAGTGTCGTGGCAAAAAGGTGTTTATTTAGTGACAACACTTATGTGTAACTATATAATGATATTTTAGTGACGACAAATTATGCTACTATATTATAAACTTTTAGTGATAATTATTATAGTGGCTAAAACATGTTTGTTTAGTGACAACCCACTTGTGCGGCTATATCATGACATTTTAGTGACAATTATAGTTTGCAACTAATTAATAGTGAATTAGTGATGAAAATTGGAGTCACAATAAAATAGAGCAATAGTGACGACTATCGCAGTTCGTCGCTAAACCCTTTAGCCACTATTCAGTAGCCACGACACAGCGACGACACACAATATTGTCACTAAGATGCTACAGTGACAAAATTCATATTTATAGTGATGATTTCTGTCGTCATTATAGACCATTTTTTTTGTAGTGATATCGTCTCTATCTCCAACCTCCACGAATTAAACGCTGCTTTTCCTCCCGACTGTTGACGACCGCGTTGCACCTATCCACCACAACCATTGCCGCTGCTAGAGATATGCGAGAAGAGAACACGTCGATGTCGTCTCTTATCTGCGCAACATCTAACTTCAGTAAAAATAAACAAGTTGAGAATACAATTCATAATTTCACTAGAACACCAAGAAAAAATTATAAAAATTTCACCAACACCGTATTGAAAAAAAAAAAAAAAGATATTAGCCCTGATTTGTGAGAAAAGGGAGGACCAGAGGAGAGATAGAAAAAAAGAGAGAGAAGGAGAGGAGAGAGAGAAAATAGAATGCGTATGGAGAGAAGAGAGAGACAACAAGAGTAGGAGAGGAGAGAGAGACAATAGAGTGAGTATGGAGAGGAGAGGAGAGGAGAGGAGAGAGACAACAGAGACTAGGACAGGGGAGAGAGAGAGTAGAGTGAGTATGCACAGGAGAGAGAGACGATAGTGAGTAGAAGATGAGAGAGAGAGTATGAATTTGATGTTGGAGTTTGATGGATTGAGTAAGTAATATTAATTTATTCATAAATAATGACAAAATTAACCTTACGAAATAACTAAATAATAAATAATAAGTCAAAGTCAACATTTTAAAATTTAATCTGGGCCACATGTTTAAGAAAATCAAAGGATAAGATTTGGCCTCATATAACATGTGGGAAGTAGGTAACATATGATCACATATCTATATATATATATATATATATATATATATATATATTACTAAAACAAATAAATAAAGACAAAACAAAATTCATAAATGTCAAATTTGCAAAATTATATGAGCTTAAGACTAAAGTGCAATTTAAAAAAAAAAAAAGAGTATATGAACAGTACAAACGCAAATATGCATCGATTGTGGAGGGAAAAAAAGAGACAAATTGGTTTTGCGATGCATTTTCGACTGTGATTGGACAAGCTCTAAATCCCAAGTTTTTTTGGACAAATTAGACGAAATCAACCAAAATCAAATTTTGAAATTCAATTATTTCGTAAGTTGGAAGTGGGTACCGGCCTTTATTTAAAAAAAAAATACCAATCAAATATCTAAAAAAATAGTTTAGTCAATTAAGATTCCAAATTTTGATCGGAACTTTGAAGAAGATGAATGCGATGGTAGGAGAGAGAAATAGCAAGGTTTTAGAGATGTGGATTCATGATTAAGAGCTTTTGAAGTTCAAACCCATAATTTATCAGAATAAATTTAAAGAGATGAGTAGACATATATACAACTGCATTCCTCCACAATTTCATCATATGGCAACACTCTCTCTCCCTCTCTCTCTCTCTCTCTCTCTCCATTGACTGTTGGTGCGCCTATACACAATTTACATGTATCCTATTCAATGGAAAGATGATGAATTTGTAAAACTAGTTGTAATTGAGAAGCCTTCTATCAGCCCTAGTGCCTGCCACATTGCTGAGTAGAATCTCTCTGCAAAACTCTGCAGGCTTTCAAGACAAAGAATGAACAGAGATGTGGTGACTTCCCATGCATCAGAGAAAGAGCTTCTTGCGGATTATCCATGGCACCGCACAAGTGGAATGCTGTTCAGTTGAAGAAATAGGGAGACTCCAACACTTGTCGAAGATCAAAGTCACCCCGGTCGGGCAATGGAGGGAAAGACAGTGAAGGGAAGGACTGTTGAAAGCTCTCCAACAACTGCCAAGGCCAAAAGGAAAATTTTGGTTACAACATAAACAAATGTTAAGAGCAATGTTTCTAGCTTAATGAATTCGTTACATTCTCAAGTATTGGTGTTTCATATAGTTCCACAAATTTCTCTCTTAATATCCGGTTCATCTCATCGACATCACACGCATGCGTCCAGTATGAATCATGAACACCTGCAATCAGACAATCCAGAGGTCAAGAAATTTAGTCTGGGAGGTTTTAGCCATGCCCGAGTTGATGAACCACCTGCAAAGTTCATCCCTGCTTTCCTGCACGCGATAGCAGTCATCATCATGTGCGATCCATCAAGGGAGTGAACAAAGTTTGGCGGAAAAGCTGTTCTCTGCCTCTTCACCATTATCTGTAACAGGAACAGAGAAAGAACTCCGAGTCATAATGCAAACTTGGTATGATGGAAGCTAGAACCACCATATAAAGACGAGGAGCTAAAACCATCATCAGTTTCAAAAGCAACATACAAGTACGTGATGTCTTTCATTGCCTCAAAAGAAAGCATGTCCCTCAAGGTATTCCCAAAAAATGCTCTAGACTAATAATGTCAACAGGCAATTTGAAGGTTAAGCAGACAAAGAAAACAAAGGAATTGCAAGGTTGTCAAGCTAACCTTTTCGGTCTCACGTTGGAGAGTCAAAATTTGGAGAGAAGTTCTAATCTGCAATAAATAAATAAAAAATATGCTAAAAACAAAACTAGCTACTTTGGTTCTGAAAATCTAGTATATAGAATGCGTATATTACTTAGTTTCCAACACTCACAATGTGTTTTCCTACTTTACGGTAAGGCTGAAGCACAGGGAGTCCAAGTGGAGTTGTCCAACGAACTGGCTCATTTTCTGATGCAATAATCTGCACGATCCATTTCAGACAGAATGTAGCATGGTACAGAGAAACAAATGAAGAATACTGGACTGGTGCTTTAGAACTGCTGCTGCCGTGGCTAAGTTAAAAGAGAAACCAGCAGCTAGGCCAATTTTTTGCAGAATTATGCCAATTCGTCAAGCCAAATTATGAAAACAGATAAATTATTACAAAGGGAACAATCCTGATTTTAGCAGATAAGTTGCTGTCTTCTTTTTGGGTTAGCAATTGCAAAGAAAGAGCACTTTGTTTAAAAAAAAAAAAAAAAAAGAACAGGTCAAATCAACTTTTTAATTTTCAAGAGAAAAGCGCATATGAAAATAACATGATAATGGTGAAAGTAACACAAAATTCAATAATCAGTTAATCTCATGATATGATATAATAGAGTGGAAAAACATCATCTAAATTATATCAAATTATTTTTCTTCCACTCATCACTATGCATAGTGGCAAACAAGAAACTTTGCTGATTTTTTTTTTTCTTACGAAGAGATACAGCACATACATAATCAGCACCCACCTTTGCACATTCTCCTAGCCAGCTCATGATGTCCCTAGCAGCTTCAAACATTTGTCCTAACGCAGTTAACGTAACCTATTCATCAGCAAAAAAAAAAAAAAGTTGAATTCATGAAGAATAAAAACTGATTTATCTAACTAATGCAAAGAAGATACTAACTACTAGCTAATTGTTTTTCAACTTTCCACCAATTTCTATGTTTTAAGTTGCACATCCATGCCCACCAAAACAATTTTGTTCTCCACTTAATAGTTCACACTTTTTTTTTTTGAGCATCAATAGTTCCCCGTTCTTGAAACTGCAGATAATGTGAACAGTAGATATACAGGCATGTATATATTATCTGGCTTGTCTGAACCACGATAACATGCTTAATATGTCAGATAAGCAATTCCTGAAGTCATAAGGAGTCACATGAGGACATCTTCATTGTTATAAGCACTAAAATCAGGAATCCAAATAATTAATAAATAATAAAAAGTTCGCAGGCATAAAAACTGTCCATTTACTTAACAACAAAATCATGACATACTTTTGCTGCATAACAAGCTGCACCAAAGATTTCTGCATCATCCCCAATGGCCTCGCGTTCCTTTAATCTTCTCTTAATTTGATCTCGAGCACCAATATAAGTAACACCATACACTGATGTCATCACAGTCTGCTTTACCAGCTTTCGGTCCACCTGAACATCACTAAAACAGTTAAAAGGAGACCATGTTGGGTTGGAGAGGGGTAAGGAAACATCAGATCAACCATAATAAAACCTCCTAATTGTATTGTTCTAGAATCTTGGTACATGCCACGTGAAGTATCCAGTTCAGTATTGAATCAGTTTATTGATTAGTTTCTGTGCCATGATCAATACAATGGCATTATAAATGTCAACAATTTCTAAATAGTAAAGAGTTGAAGGCTTAAAAGCAATAAAATCAACGTGATCGATCACGATAACAAAGGCATTAGAAATAACATCATGCTATACAGAGTAAAGAGTTAAAGGCTTAAGGCAATGGCATCAACCTGATTGATCAATCGCCTTGCATGCAAAGCCTCAGGATATACAACAGGATCCCTCAGTGAATCTTCCTTCATGATATCAAGGACCCTGCACGAAAACATGATTAGCTTATTTAAAATCACAGCGCTTCCTGCATATGTGCAGTCAAGAATACGATGGAATTGAACCCCAAGGTTTTATAGGTAACCAAGATGTCCAGTTCATAGTGTGAAGCACAAACAAGTTCAGATACAACTACCTCATCTAGAGCACCAATATTACCATCTTCACAGGCACAAATTTATCAAAGAAATGTAGAGGATGCTTCTGAGTACTTTCCAGTAGTTATGCATCAACTCTTAGACATACTCGGATAGAATTATCAATCAACAACAGCAAAGGTTTACATGAGAAAATCAGTGGCTACCTGGCAGCTATTCCCGAGTAAACATCAGCGGGCTTTTCTCCAGCCACCAGATTTACAGCAGCTGCCCCCATCTGAACTTGTGGTAATAGCAAAATCAGAGGTTTAGCATATAAAAATCATAAAGCATCATCAACAGTAAAACCTATGCGTGTAAATGTGGGTTGGGGTGGGGACAAGAATAAGAGAGCTTCCATGTGAAAGATGAAGAGAACATATAGTCTATGAAAACTCACAATTCAAGTGACATATGAGGGGTGTCTTCGTTTGATTAAGGGGCATGACGATGTTCACAATAAAAATGTTCACTTTCTCAGTGCAACTAATAAGAATATTCACAGTAATGAATTAACGAAATGAAAACAGTCAACATGCCTAATGGTTTAAAACAAGGAGATTTCACCTAGTAAGTCTTTCTTGACTTTTCAACATGCAATATTAATTAGGACATGAATTCCATAACTAGAAACCAGGATCTACAGTTAAGGAGATGATCATAGAGAAACATTAAGAAAGAAACCCACCTTATCCCTTCCAAGGGCAGCATAATGCTGTAATCCATTGCAGGAACCATCCTATGAAAAACACAAATTGAAATGAAGATCAGAAGAGGCAGTAAGATATATAAAGTGATGCCACAAATTGTAATTAAATTACACCAACGATGCAAAACTGACATCAATTCCACAAAAAGAAGAACAACATTGTATATAATAAATGAAAACAAACCTGAAAGCAAAAAAGAATAATTCATCACTGAATGACGTTTAGGTCCTAATTCTAACAGACGAGACGAAATCTAAAGTTCTATAGTGGTATCCCTATAAATCTAGCAGAGAGCTCACAACAAGTTATATTCTTTAAATATAAAAGTAGATTTAATGCGATACATGATAAAACATATGCATATACCTATAGATTTAGTACTAATTGATACGATTTCGTGAATATTCAGAAAAATTGCATGCTATGGAAACAGTACTTGGTGCACTGGAATATGTGATATTGTTGACTCGGGAGATGAACTTCTAAGGGCCTCAGTAAGATTAATACATGCTGCCAGAAATTGAAAAGGATCTTCTGCATTTAACCACCAGCGCTTTCCTTCAAGGGGTCTATCTGCACAATCAAATATATCGTCCAAGTGGTTCTCAGTGAAAGCAAGTCGGCCATCATGCGACATTTTGTCCACACCATTGGCAAATAGATTTGCCAAGTGTATCTTAAGCCATCGCAAGCCTGACTCTCCAAGAGGTCGACCCTCTGAAAACTCTAGGATTCCCCTACAAATATCAGAACCCAAATGATTCAAGTGTGGATGCATGGGGTATGCACGGCCACGAAAATCAACGTTGTGCGGGTAGAAGAAACCTTCTTCATCTGCCAGTTTCCGTGCAACCTGAACAATATCAAGAAGTCATCAGATGCCTCAGCCAAACATGACACAGGTATAAGATAATGATGCAAAGATTAATCTTACAGCAAGTTTAAGCTCTGTATCACAACGCTGTGAATGTCTCTCACTGTTTTCTTTCTTGATAGATTTAACTTTCCATTTCCACTTCTTAATTAATGTTTCATCTTCTGTATCTGGCTCTACCGGCAGAGGGATCTTTAAACAACATAAAATACAGAACAATTATTTTTATAAATAACAGACTGACAAATCAAGTTGCTAAAAACAAGTGATGCCAATATTTAGGGGAAAAGCAAAAGCTAGATCAACATACATCATTTCGGTCAACTAAGTCTCCAAGACGACCTCCACTCGCCCATATTCGATCAATAACATGGAGAACTCTCTTATTCACTCTCCATCTGGTGCTTCCAAGAGTATCCAATGCCTGCAAACAACAGAAACCATCATAACATAAAACATCAAAAATCACTTCAGTTCCCTTTCAGTAGAGTCAGGATTCCAGATAACCCTGACCTCAAAAACAGGTTTCAATTGTCGCCTTGGAGTTCTCTTAACTGTTTCACGTTGTTGGCGTGCTCCATGTGTGCGCATCACATACGAAGGCAAATATATATATGCACCTTTGTCATACCTTAAAATTTTCATGATCAGATTAATGAGAGGTAGAAATTGACCTTAGGTCCAAAAAATATCCAAACAACATAGAAAGTTTGAAAAACGAACCAAAGCTTTACAAAATTTTGTCCGGAGTTCAGATGTTTTCTCGCATTAGATTGTTTAGCCAAGTTTAAGCTTCAAATTGAGGGCACTGCAACTTGAGTTTGGGCATGTATTAACAAATGAAATTATAAATAACATATGGCAGCACTTCAGTCAGACCGATGTATTATATATACTCAATGTACTACTCCGAACAGGTACGTCATACCAAGGTGGTGACCAAGCATAACGTTTAATCTCTAATTGGAACCTGAATGCTGCCCTACTAAACCATACTAGATTTGACACTTACTAGTTTGACCATTGGTATCAATAACCTAACGTTTGTGGCCTCTTTAGCAATCAAGCATAGCAATGATGCTTTTTAAGCTTTTTGATTATGTTGTGCTACCAAACAGGACAATGGAAACCCGATAACTCTTGAAAAGAGTTAAATTTATATTGTATTATTAAACTTTATTCATTTCAAAGAAAATTGTATGCTTTGATTTCTATGTTTACTTTATGTTTTAGTTTTATATGTTATGTTTAGTGTTTTATATCTTTAGAAAGTTAGGTTGATAAGAAATAACCCTCTTTTGAGTTGAAAATGGATTTGAGGAGAGGAATGGAGGAAGGAGAGAATTTGGAGAGAGTTAAGTTGTTGCTGAAACAAGTTGCGGGTGCAGAACGCCAGCAAATAGTCTGTTCAGGGTCAAACTTCATAAAATGGAAGAGGGACCCAATTTAGAATTAAGTTGTTGCTGAAACAAGTTGCGGGCGCAGAACGCCAGCAAATAGTCTGTTCAGGGTCAACTTCATAAAATGGAAGAGGGACCCAATTTAGGATGTGAGGTTGCTAAATCCAAATAATATACACCTAGTGGTCCACCATGATCTGAAACAAGGCTGTCATGTAATCAAAGGAGGGTAGATGGGTCATTTTGACAAACTATATGTAGAAACCTAGAAAGGGAATGAGAGAGGGCAGTCGCCAGGGAATATATTCTGCACCCCCATTCAGTTAAAAAACAAGATACACAACAGGAGGAGAGAAAAGGGGCAAAAAATGAGGAACAGCTTCCAAGAGAGAAGATATCACTTTCACATCATCCCATTAAGATAACATTCTTTTTTCCCTAATCGATCATGGAGAACGGTTTGGGACTAAAGCTTATTTTCTTATTTGTGATGATGATGAGCTAAACTTTTTGGGACTCTGATTGTTGAACTCTGATCCAAGTTGCCAGAGTTTTGCTGCAGCAAAGTGGCCCTGCTAAGGAAAAAAGATAAAATGACTGGATAATCAAAGTTTCTGTGCTCTTGCTGATTTTAGTGATACGATCGAAAATGGAGAATGCTTTTATTAAGAAAATCTCAAGGAGAATACAAGATACTCCTAGAGCCCTCAATCAGATAACTGATTGTCCAATCCTAAAACCGGAATGAGTAATTCCCCCCAAGCCTTAGCCTATTTATTCAGATACAAGCATTCTAGATATTGCCTCTCTGCAACCTCTGGAACCTTCTCTCACTGCCCCTCTAACTGACTAACAACCTCACACTTTTCTACTCGCTCTGCTGACCTTCCCCATAGTTAGCAACCCTTCGGGGACCACGTGTATACACATTCCATTTCTTTTGATTGCTATCATTTAGCAATCCAGATCTCTTTATTTACAATTGAGTTTGCTTAATTTGAGAAAAACAAAATCCCAATAAATTTGTATGTTCAGTTTAATTAAGTATAATTGTTGAGTAAATAATTTTACACTTATTCATGTAACAATCCGCGTGGAGACATTCTCGCAGTAGGTCCATTCATTATTTGTTTGACAACATGTACTTGTGTTAGTTCAAAGTTCCATGAATTTCACAACAAAACATTACTCGTTTGAGATTTGCTGTCACTGTGACTATTCTAGAGAAGTACTCCCTCCGTCCCGGTCAATTAGTCCACTTTAACCGGGCACGATAAGCAATGTTTGTGAGTGGTAATGGAATAAATATTTTATTGATTAGTGAGAAAATTTTGCAATTTTAGGGAAGTGGACTAATCCGGCTTCTTATTATTGAGATTCCACTGACTGGAATTTTCCTAGGATTATAGCCTTATTAATACATGTAAAAAATTAATCCATAGTAAAAACAAATGGCAAATGGTATTATGGTAAAGCTAATATCTGAAGGGCATAGCTAATATAAGAAACCGGGAAACGGAATATATCATTTTTATATCAGCACATTAGCTTAACTATATCCATCGAAAGAGGGAGAGTGCAACAACTGTAGAATCATTTCAGTTTCTAGAGTGCCAAAGCCGTCTTGATGTCTCTTGAGTTCGGGACTCTATTATTTGATGTCTATGCATTCTTGAAGCTTTTCTCGATTTTCGGATGATATCTAATGATTTTTGGACAAGTTTGGGCCAGCAGTATAGGATATGGCTGGAATTCAGTTAGCATCTGTGACAAATTTAGGATCAAACTATTTCTTGTTTCAGGTTTGAGATGGATCCAACTCAGCCATGAATCAAATATGTGACCACAACCAGTCAAAATGCACACACACACACACACACAAAATGAGAGAGAGAAAGAATACAATCCAAAAATAGAAAGGAAGAAAAAGAACCATTGCAGATTTTTATTAATTCTGACAATCAAATACTAAGAAGATACATAAAGAAAAACTTGTCATATTAATTAATAGCGGGAAATTGTTTACAAGAAACTGAAGGGAGAAAAGGAACATGACAATATTTGAAATTTGGATAGGGCAATAGAGAACCAAATTATCATACCTTGTCCACTTGTCCGGTTGCACTAGCATTGGCATGTATGGGATGACCATTTGCCTTGCCTGTAAGTAAAATAAAAAAAATCCTAAGTTTTATCTACACAGTGGTGGTCAATATAGAGTTTTTCAACTTCATGCATGAATCACCAAAGCCATGGCTCTCAGATCAAATCTCAAGAAGCAATGTAAACACTTTCTCAACCTTACTCAGAGAAGCATTATATTCTAGACCTACTTTACTTAGTCTGCACTGGGAGGACAATCAAATAACTTACAGTTTTTTCAAGGCCTTTATGAATAAGAGGATCACATTCGATAACACCATATCTTCTGCTGCAGTTCCTGTTGAAAGAGAAGCTAGAGAAAACCATCCATACTAATACGAGGTCAATGTGAAGTGTGCTGTAATCCTTACTTATTTTCTTTTGATAAAGTTCTTGAAGTATGCAGAAATGCAGGTCGAATATCAGGTGGACCCTCTGCTAACTGATCCGCAGGAGGTTGTATATAGGCCGTCTGTAGGATCAGTTCAATGAGATGGCTTCCAACCTGAGATAGAAAGCATATATAGATATCAAGAACTTCTATTTAGTTGCAATCACAGCAAAATTAGTTCAGACCTTAGCTCTAGCATCCTGGCCCCATGGCTGAGATTCAATTTGCCTGTTTACTATTTGCCTCGCAGCTCGGAGTTTTTGTTTTTTGATTAAAGTTGTGACTTTTGTTCGCAATTTTCCTTGGTCTTCAGTAGTTGCATCAGACTCGTCCACTGCCTTCCCAGTCTTTTTCTTCTTACTTTTCTCGAGGAAATAGTTTATCCTCACCTTGTAAATCATGAAATTGTTAATAGTCAGTTATATTGGCATTACCTTGAGTATGACGCAGAAGAAATTAGAATTAGTGTCTTAACACAAACCTGTCAGCTATATATCTATCTGCAAATATTTGGGTTTTGGAACATATTTTTAATTTGACTAACAATAATTTATTTAAAAGTTGTATTAACAGGGCATGTAAAAAACAGGTTTGCTAACAATATAATTGAAGCACCATTAAGAATCAGTACTAGAGTTGGAGCATTTAATCTAACAAGAAACTCAACTGCTGAGTATGATCAAAGAAACAAAGATGACAGTGGAATGATAACAAATCAATTGCATACATGATTGAGTTGGTTAAGCTTTCAAACTAAAACAATATACCAAATTTAAAAATACAAAGGTGCATAAACAGTACTGCATTTCAAATTATCTTTTGACAAATAGCATGGCATATAGATAGATAGATAGAGCTATTTCAAGGGAAATAATCATAGGATACTTTTAACTTCAATGTTGAACAAAAGAAGAATAAAGGCATAGCTATTAGCTATAGCTTCCAACTATCACTTGTATTTTAAAAATACAAACAAAAGAAGTGCTATATTTCTTCTACAACTAGAAATCACAAAACTTGTTAGTATTGAAAACACGGGAGCAGACAAATCCTGTCTAATTTATCTTACCATGGTTATTCAGTCTCTAGCATAGTAAAACTTGCAAGCTCCAAGCACAAGGACTTCAGCATATCTCAGTTTTCTTTCTTTCTATTTCATATATTTTAAAAGGGGCAAGTTAATCGGACACCTTCAGTTATCACCAACCAATTAAAGCTTATGATATGACACCAGAAGTGTCCAGCATGATTTACTTGACAGTTACCAATTATTTTGAAAGAAAAAACATGACTGAGTTTTCATTGCTTGAAGATAATATTTGAATTTAATTTTGTTCTTTGGTAAGTAACATTAGCATGTTATACTCGCACAACCAAATTTTTCGAGTGTGACTATGAAGACCACATCCATAGATGATTAGTGTAATAGGTGACCAACCTCCTGTTCAATTGCATCGCCTATAATGCAAGCAGCCTGTACCACTCTTGCACATCCATGCTCCCCACCAGACATCAGCAACCCAGTGAGCTTATGCATTGTAATAACAGCCATCATATCTGCGGGCAAGAGATCAAAGTACTTAGCATAAGCAGCCTTACTCTTCCCGGCCCTAATGAACTCCTGCTCTTCAGCGATCCTATTCCTCAAGGGCTCAAACCATCCCAAAAACAAAGACTTCATATAAGGCAAATTCGGAGCCAATTTCTGCTCACACATGTCATTCAAAAGCCCTGCGTACTCTTTTGCCGCCTGCTGCCACGCCTCAGTTTCGATCTTCACTTGCCTTTTCCTTAGAGCACGGTTTTTGGCATCCCCCAGTTTAATGTTTCTCTGGCGTCTCCACCTCCTCGAATACTGTCTCCTCTCCTCCTTCCTCATCACACTCAACACTTGTTGAACTTCATCAGGAACAGACACGTCAATAATATTAGTATTATCCTCCTCCAAATCCGTGTGGGAGGCCAACACTTCCACCGCCTCAGCTACACTAGCGTAGCATCTACACCCCAACCCATTATAATACAATTGATTTCTCCCATGAGGTGACCCTAATTCATCCGGACCATATATAGATTTGATACCACACTTCTCCCTAAAGCCCAAAACCGGAAAACAAACGTTGGAGCGGGAACTAGGCTCTAAGAGGCGTCTAAACTTAACTTCATCAGAAAAAACAGAATCTTGGCCGAGTCCCAGATATCTGTGAGCGACAGAGAGTGACAAATTGCGGCAGCAATTCAACCGGCCTCTAGAACTGATTTGCTTGGCGGCATTCCTCCACATAACTGTGGGGGTTTTGTGAACGTCGACAATGAATGCTGGATTCCGAAATGGGGTTCTTGAGCTGCCAGTGCTGAGACCGAACGAAATTGGGGCTTCGCAGCTGCACATCAAATAGCGGCAAGAATATACAGGGGCAACACAAAATAGAAACAACAGCAGAACATTGAATTGAAGATTTCGCAAAGTTTCGGAAGCGGCAGAAGATATTGAGCTTGATCTTCACTGACTACATGTAAAAAATCATAAAGAGACGACAAATACTCAAGAGCAGTGCCGCCTTTAAACCCTCCTAAAACCTTGCAACAGTTGGCTTGGAGGGGAAATTATAAGATTTGTGTATATAATAAAATTATTAGTATGTTGTAATGGTAGACATTTTTAAAATTTATGTTATAATTATAAGATTTTAAAAAATAATTGAGATGTGTTTTTTTTTAGACATTTAATATTTTTTTTTTCCACATTCTATTCCAATGTAGGAACATTAGAATGCACATTTTAAGGGAAAACTATGAAAAATACCCTAAAGTTTTAACTAACCCTGAAATATATCCTAAAGAATTTCTGTTAGTGAAATATACTCAAAGGTTTAATTCTGTTATGTAAAAATACCCTCTGCCACTAACGGAGTTAAAATACGCTGAGTCAACCGTTAATTGCCACCTCGGAGCAACCGTGGCATCCACCATGTCATTCAAAGAAATAAAAAAATTAAAAAATATTGTCAGACAATAAAAACGTCAAACATCCCAAAATCGTGAACAAGAACATAAAACCAAAATTAAAGAACAAAATTCTGAAAATTAAAAAAACACGTCAACTTCTTCTTCCCTAATGACATCGAGCCGCTGGTGCGGTACTTCTTCCCTAATGACATCGAGCCGCTGGTGCGGTAGAGGATCGTTCTTGGCTAGCCTCGCCCACTCAAGATGGTCCGGCGCCAGACTACTAACTTTTTTTTTTTTTTGGGCATTCATTCATTCATTCTATTTTGCCTTTTATTTTTACCTTGCACCGCCTTTTCATCATCAGTTACAAATTGAAGCCAAGAAACATGGACTGCCAGCATAAAAACGCCTCTCTCTCTCTTTCGCAGTAAACAATTAGGAGTAAGAACTCTTAACTTGATATTTTGATATCTGAGGCGCACCAAAATTTTTCTTTGCAGATGAAGAAGCAGACTGAGAAGATGTGATTTAGGGTTTTAGTTTTAGAAGACGATGCGATTTGTGGGAAGAAACAATTGACTTTTTTTTTTTCTTGTTTGTTTCCAAAATCTATTCTTGTTTACGATTTTGGGGATTTGGGGATATTTGATGCTTTTTATTTTTTTATTGTTCGACATTATTTTCAGTTTTTTCTATATATTTCTTTAAATGACGCATAGGATGCCACGGTTGCTCCGAGGTGGCAATTAACGGTTGACTCAACGTATTTTAACTCCGTTAGTGGCAGAGGGTATTTTTATATAACAGAATTAAACTTTTGGGTATATTTCATTAACAGAAATTCTTTAGGGTATATTTCAGGGTTAGTTAAAACCTTAGGGTATTTTTCATAGTTTTCCCCACATTTTAATTAGAATAAATGTATTCAGATTGAAATTAGAACAATTTGATGAGAGTCACAGTATTTTATTTGGAATTATAATATTTCGATTTAAAAATAAGAATATTCTCATTGGAATGAACGATGTTTCACCATCTTAATTAAAGTTACATAATTAAGGGTTAAATTAAATGGTTGAAATACGATATCACATTTAGAAATTACAGTTTCAAAATTAGAATGAAATCAAATCAAATCTCACTTGGATTAATTCAAGTGACACTATTGTCTAAATCTCGTTCATACGAATTATATATAAAGCTTTATTTATTTATTTTTAATGTTATTTTTTAACCACGGTATCTATATTCTATATATTCTATATAATATACTAAAGGAATTTCGGTCAATTTCCTCCAAAATTCTAAAAGACCGTGCACATTAAAAAGTTCTAATAAAACCCTAAATGTATTTTTCCTTTACAATTTTTGTATTTGCATAAAATTTATTTATTCTAATATATTAATATTTTTCAATCATAAAATAAGTCTTATTTAATATTTTATAACAACAATATATAATTATAAATATATTTAATATTATAATAATATTATATTTTAAAATAAGAATAATAATATTATAATAGTTTTGGTTAATATCATCATTATTAAAAATAGTGGATATTTAAAATAATAATAGAATAAATAAAAAATAATTATAAAATAACATAAAATATAAAAAAATAAGAAATATTTAATTTCTTATTGAGATTTGCGAATGATAAATGAGAATGAAATCCACCATTTTGGAGGGTTTGTAATTTCATAATATTTGAGTATCATTCCCATTCATATATTTTCATTTCTTTTAACCCAAAGGTGTATTTCAAAATTTCCAACATCCACCAACCTAATGAATTCATTATTATATTATTAAAACTCTACATATAAAATATGTCCGTGCGGGTGTATTTCTAGTTATTCTCTAAATTTATAAAGAATAAGATTTTGGATTTTTTTTAAAAAAAGGTCCGGCCCATAATAAAAGCCCAATAGCAGGAAATCCAAAATAACCACGAAAAATTGCGAGGAAAGGAGGGAGGCAAAATAAATGGCCAATCAACAGTGGCGCCGTTTAACGTAAAAGTGTCACCGAACACGCGCAGGTTAGCACTCACCACCGTACGAATTCTCGAAGCAGTGGCGGCGTTGCCCTAGGGCTCCTCGTAATCAATCTCCAGCTCCTACTAATTTTACTCGCGCATACGCACGTACGGCGGCAGAGAATTTTGATTTGCAGAAGCAGAAATGAGGAGAAGTGTGGGCCATATGGAAGACGAAGAAGTTCACGACAGCTATTCTCCTACAGGTATTTGTGCGCGCTTGTGTTTGAAGGTGTATGTTTGTGCCTTTCTGTGTGTGGGAGTGTGTATTTTCATTTTTTGTTTTTCTAAAAACTCCGTTGTTTAATTTTGAATCAAGCAGACAGCAAAAGAGTTGATCAGAAGACAAGCACCTTGCGTTCCAAGCATTCCGAGACCGAGCAACGCAGAAGAAGCAAAATCAATGAGAGGCAAGCTTTTTAACCCTTTTATTTTCTTTTTCCTCCTTTATATAGGTTGTTTTCTTTGAAATAGTTTTTTTGTCACTTTCTTTCTTGAATTATTTGTTGAGGCAGCAGGTAACAATCCGTATTGATTCTGTTTTATTGTTTTCTCCCCACTAATTCATGGCTTATTCTTGTGGCTAGTGGAATTGAAAACTGACATGATAAAAATTGGTAGTTATAGCCAGTTGTAGATGGAGCCCCCCTTTCCCCCTATCTCGTTGATTTCGGGCATCTTGACTGAGCGTAGATTTGGATGGTGTGATTATTAGAGTATTCTGTGGGGTTTGAATTCCTGTTTCCAAGGATTGAGTAGAGGTTTTAAGCCATGCAATGCAAGTGCAAAATTTATTCTTATGAAGTCGTGTCTAGAATCTGGATGCCTAAGGGTTTAACTTGAGCGTATCATTTTCTTCTGCTGACTGCGAAACTTACATATTGCAGATTTCAGATTTTAAGGGACTTAATACCCGAAAATGATCAGAAGCGGGATAAAGCTTCATTTTTGTTGGAGGTCAGCTGTATCATTTTAGCCCTTCGTGCTTTGCTATCCAGTAGACTGTTGTACACTGTTTTCTCACAGTACAGAGTTTTCATCAAAATATTGATAAGTCCATCATCATGCAGGTTATACAGTATATCCAGTTTCTTCAGGAGAAGTTGCAGATGTACGAGGGCTCTTGTCAAGGTTGGAGCTCAGAGTCCACTAAGTGTTTGCCCTTGGTATAATTCATGTGCTGTTTGTCTTTCTTTTAGTGCTGAGGATGTAATAGTTACGAAATCCTCCCATCTCCCCATGAACTGATACTTAACTCTTTTATGGAAACTATTACCCATTTAGCTAGTTATTTGTCCTAGAAAAGCTTATTATGCTTCCCTTAGTTTTCTTGCATTTTGACTATGCTATCTGGTTTTGTATCCTTGTATTACTATATCCATTATTGTAAAATCACAAGGTTTATTACATTTTTCGGTTAATAGCCGCCCATTATCTTTTGGTAAAATCGCAAGGTTTATTACATCTTTCGGTTAATAGCTTGGGGTGTAGTGGTCATAGCACATTGCTTGTGATCGAGAAGTCATGAGTTCGAGCTTCCCCGAGGGCATCTGGGTGTGTGAGTGGATGTGTGTGTATATTTTATATGGTAATATTAAAAAGAAGTTTGACTAAAGAGGTGCCATTTTCATTTGGTCATCAATTGCATTTTTGTTAGTATCACCGTATGTTTGCTTGCATCAATGGGTGGAAATGTGAGTTATAGACAATTAATGTTTGTCGAAGTTTATATTTTGTTCGTAGTAATTTATTTTTTGTATCTATGATAGAGAATTAATTCTGGGCCAGTTGAAAGCTTCATCGAGCAGTCTCAATTTGAAAGGAACTTTTATGGTCATGAAGACAATGTTCACTCAACCTTGCTAAGTAATGCTCAGAACTCAGTGGAATCTGACTTAGCTGGTGCTACCTTATATAAATCAACTGATAACCTGCCCATGACGACACAAAACCTTCCTCTGGACATACCACTGCAAGCAGCTATATTCGAGAGTTTGCCTGGCCAACCCCATCAAGGATCATTTCCTGAAGCTGAACATTTAAGCAACCAATCTCAATCTCACTTCTGGCCGGGCAGATCATGTGCTGATGATTGCTCTGTTCCTGTCTACTCTGCAAATGGGGAAGAACTGAAGAACGAGAGTGGTGAAGCCAGTATCTCAAATGTCTACTCTCAAGGGTAATCATCTGCAAACTTAGCAATAAGACATGACAAGTTGATGTGTAATATGCCTATTTGGTTTAATACATGACACATCTTGGCATGTAAGTTGTGTTTTGTTTGATTTCTCATGATATGATCACTATCACAGGTTTTACAGCCAATTATCGTTTAATTGAGCATTCACCATGACTTTGTCCATTTGCATGTATTAGTCAAGGATTCCATCGCTGTTTTCTTATTTATCTATATTTCTATTAGTTTTTAGATATTCTTATTTATGTTGGTCGATGCCCTGGAAGTTGACTTTCATGTGACTGGGTAACTTTTTTTCTTGCAAGGTATACTAAATACTTGTCTTCTCATTTGTCCCCCACCTCTCTCTCTGCCCAACACATCTATGACTCAACTAGAAAGCCCTCCACTGTACAATTTATCGAACTTATAATGGATCCTTTTGTTTTTTAACAGGTTGTTGGATTCCTTAAAAAGTTCATTACAGTCATCAGGAGTGGACTTGTCCCAGACCAGCATTTCTGTGCAGCTTGATGTTGGAAAACAAACTAATGGTGGAAGTACCGAAGGCATATTCTCTATCAAGGTTCCTCCCTCTATCTTCTTCTAATTTACTAGTTTTAGGATGTGCTGCGCTCCCTTGTTCTTCTTCTCTTATATATAAGCCCAAAAAAAATCCTGAACAGTAAAAATCAAGTTTACATATATTGTCAATATCCAAAAGTACTTGTTTGATGTGCCACCTTTTTGACTTGTGACAGCATTTAAAACAGTCAAAGGCAACATATAATTGTAGTCAAGTCTTTGCTTCCAGTTACCTGTATGTTATAATATGAATGCTGCAATCTCAGACTTGTTTGCAGACTATCGTCTCATTTTACTTTTTCCTTTTTTTGGGGTAAAGCTCCAGAAATATCCTCTTATTTATGACTCTGTCCGAGTTTGTTAACCGGTATGCTAGTTACTTGCTCATTCTCAGGATCAAGTGAATGCCTCCGACCTCTGCTATGGATCTCCTATGGATATTGGTAAGAGTTATGACCATCCACCGAAAAGGTTCAGAGGCGATCAGACATGACATTGAAGTCGAAATATTATGATTTTGTTCCATGCTCCCTGTATCCCCCTTCCGTTTTTTGTTTGTGAGGGAGCAAGATGTCCTAACATCGTTTCAAAAGCATGGATCAAGTATAGTCTATAGTAATGATTTAGGGTGATGAAGTAATTCTGAGTTTAGTGTACCATGGGTGTTGAATTATGCTCTCCCCCAAATTTCATTTCAGTCCATGTCGCTTCCAGCTAGAAGAAAGTGTATGTAGCAAAAACATGTAAAAATTGTTGGCAGGAAATTGAATACCATTTATGTAAGTAAATTCCAGAAAAGGAGATTATTTTAAATTTGGGGTTTCGTCAATGATTAAATAGTTGCTCTATGTGGATTGGGTGTAGTTTGTTTTGTTAGTAGTTGTCAAAATTTATATGTAAAAGAATTATTCTCTGTTTTGAGAGTTACACTAAAAATTCTTAGATTTCTGGAAAATGTAAGTAACGTTACAAAACGTGGTGAATACTCATTTTTTTCTTATCAGCTGATGGATTTATTTTATTTTATTTTTGAAAAAAAGAGAATAAATTTCAAGTTCGAAAATATAGGATTCAATAATATAAATACTCATTCTCCTTTTCTTGGTTAAATTTTCGGATGATCAATTAATTTATAAATTATGATAATTATTTTAATAAATTACAAATTATTCGAGCTCATGATGTCCAAATTACTTATTGTTTATTTTTTAAAAGTTAACTAATTAATTGAATAGGGTTTATTTAAAAATCTGTTAACATTTTATTTAAAAACTCAAATAATTTATACTCCCTCCGTCCCGGTGAAGTAGTCCCTTTTCTTTTCGGTACGGGAATTAAGAGTTGTGAGTGTAGTGAAATTAATATTTTATTGGTGATTGTGAAAAAGATTGTCATTTTAGGAAAATGGGACTATTCTATGGGACAAACAAAAAAGGAAAGTGAGATTACTTCAATGGGACGGAGGGAATATTAATTTTAAAAATCATACATAATATATATTTTAATAATTGAATAAATGCAAAATGGATTCCTTGAGCCCAAGATTTTGGCCCATAATAGGTTTTCAAAGGGGACTACGAGTACGAGTCCAGACTCAAATTCCCAATTTCTAGGGTTTTAGGCTAAGGTTTTTCTCCTCCCCATCTCGGCGAATCAGCGCTTCCATACATTTTGCCTTTTCAACATGAGGAAGCTGAAATTTCACGAGAAGAAGCTGCTTAAGAAGGTTGACTTCTTGGAATGGAAGAGAGAAGGTGGACAGAGGGAAAACCTCGTAATGCATCGCTATCACGTCACCGGCAGAGACGATTACAAAAAGTATATTTCAATAATGATTCATCGAGTTAACGTATTTGGATCGGTATAGAAACTCTGAGCGGAAAATAGTAGTCTGTTTTATTGGTGAAGTGTTGATTTAGTACTGTTATTTTTTTTCAGGTATTCAAGCTTGTGTAGATCGGTGCAGAAGCTGGTGAACATACTAAAACAGATGGACCCTAGAGATCCTTATCGAATCGAGATGACTGACAACCTTCTTGAAAAGCTGTGAGTATTTGGAATTGGAACTCAGTTTTGATCACCTTCGAAATTAAGTGGGTTTGCATGTATTGTTTTATGTTGTTCCAGAAGTTGGTCAGCGTCTGATTTAACCATTGAACAGTATATCAGGTTAACATGGTAAAAACAAGTAAAAAGATCCTGGCATTTGATTTTTTCTTCCTCTTCCACTATTTTATTTTATTAGAATAGTTTTTCATGAAAAGAAAAGTTTAGAAGGAAGAAATTTGCATTCACTAGTTAAAGGTAAACTTTCATCTGGCATGTTGTAGGAGAGCTCTGATCCATTATCTTGATGCTACGACTATCTTTGTTGCTATGTTTTTAATGTAACTTGTGGTTTTCTTAAGTGAAGCCAATTTTGTTTTTTAAGTAAATTAGTACTGCAAATTGGTCCTTATTTATAATTTTTGTTTCCTTAGTCATTGATGATCTATGAATGTAGGTACAATATGGGTGTTATTCCATCTCGTAAAAGTTTGGCTTTGTGTGAACATCTCACAGTATCATCTTTTTGCCGGTAAGTGAGGCTCTATCGCAATCCATTGATGTAATTTATGTATTTTATTGTAAAATTGCAAAATACACTGCTCAGAAATTTTATTTGTCATAAGATTCTGACATTGTTTTTCTCGGTGCTTTCTATTTTCTCCAGGCGTAGACTCGCTACTGTCTTGGTCAGGCTGAAGTTTGCAGAACACTTGAAAGAAGCAGTTACTTATATAGAACAGGGGCATATCCGTGTAGGACCCGATACCATCACTGATCCAGCATATCTTGTAACAAGAAACATGGAGGACTTCATAACATGGGTAGATACATCAAAGATAAGAAGGAAGGTCTTGGAGTACAATGATAAGTTGGATGACTACGATGCGATGAATTAATGCTTGACAAGGAAGATTATGCAAATATGGCCACATAGACCTTCATTTCTCACCATTTGGCAGTTTGATTTCCAAAGTACTGTAGGTTCTGCTGTAGTCACTTTGTTATTTCTGTTACTTCCCTGTCTTGTATTATTCGAAAGTAATGTTTTCACTCATTCGGAGATGCAAAATGGAAAGGTTATTGAACTATTGGTTTCGTTTAATTTCTCACATGAAGAATTTTGAAGTTCATACGTAATTGCTTGCTTTCTTTCTTTCTTTCTTTCTTTCTTTCTTTCTTATCTAAGAGAGCCAGCATTAAAACAACAGAACTTTATAGTGATGGGCTAGATATATAAATCATATGTAATGGGACCTGGCATACTCTTGTAGAGCATTTTAGCACTGTTAGATTCCATGGTTAATTTTCAATTTCTTTAGCATGCTTGTATAAACATCGGTAGTTCAGATCAGAAGTGAAGATCTTTCTGAAGCATAAAATGTGAAGAAGACATTTTAATAGATTGGAAGAGAAGGCCAAAAGTTTTTGAATTTATTGCAGAGTTTGGCTATGCTATTGTCATACATACTGCCATGTCAACACAAAATCAAGGAGAACTAGTTTCTGGGGAGGAAGAGACCTGAACATGCGGCACACCAGGGAAACCAGGGCCCGGCTGAAAGGGAAACGGGGGCAGGGGCATTGGCAAGGGTGGTGATGGTGGAGTTGAAATTAGACCAGGAATAGATGGCAGGTTGAACAAGGGAGGTGCATTAATAAGAGGAGGAAATATAGGAGGATTTGTGGAAGGTGGTGGCTGTAAAGTGTTTGGTGGAAGTGGAATAGTACCAGCTGCTGGCTGATTCACCTCACTTTCCGAAAATTTGGGATCCTTATTAGGAAGTTGCTTTGTAGGTATTGGTGGCAGAAATGGGAGTCCGGGAAGTGGTGGCAGGCGGGGAAGCTGTGGCAACGGTGGCAGTCTAGGCAGTGGTGGGAGGAAGCTGCCTATGGATGGTTGATCTTGAATTGGAAGAAGTGCAAGATCATTAGGCTTTGAGATATGAGAAAATATATTGTTGCTGCTCATCAATTCCTCCTTATTGATTCTTCCCTTCTGATCACATACTTGTGGTTGTTTCAGTGGCCTGAATGTGAAAAACCCTGCCGAAAAGACTTGTGTTCCATCTTTTATTGACTTCAAATGTATAACTGATGAAGCTGCAGAAGCTGCTTCAGCACAATATGGTTTGTTACTGCTGATTAATCTCACAGAACATCCTCTGATATCCCTCACATGTTTGCTGACAGGGAAAGGGAGATGCACTTTGAATTCTCCATTGCTGTTTGTCTTCACCTCCTGTCGGAAGCTCAGTCCTGATCTCGGATCCATGCATTCTACAGCAACAGATGCACCTGAGGCAACACAAGTTTCTCCTGTAAGTCATGTAGCTAAAAAAACTCCCAAATAGTAATGTTTGCATAAGAAAAAAGATGATGAAAAGTGAACCTGGAATGAAGTACTGGCTGGCTCTGGGGAGAGTCGGCTGGAGACATGTGTCGCAGTAGACTTTCCCGACAACCACAGCAGATGGCTTCTGAGGTTTAGATTCCGAGGCATTGCTAAATGCAAAAATTAGGAACATTATTGTCCAATACCAAGACATTTCTTGAAACAGATTCAAAACTGGATCCTGCTGTTTTGATCAATGAGAATGAACCAAATCTGAGCCTTTGAATTTCTGTGGTTTGTAGTGTCTGCCTGAGATGGGAAAGAGTAGTGTTCTTGAACCTTTTTTTATACTGAGAGAGAAGGGTCTTGATGTAGTTCATTAAAAAAACAAGTCAACTACAAACTAGCAGCATTATCTTCTAGGTAGCAGATAGACTAGACAGAAAGATTAGCTTTAAATGTGAAAAAAAAATAAAAAAAAATTGTGTCTTTGTGTGTACAAGTTTGTGTTGACTGATGGATCAAAAGACAGAACCATGGTCTAAACAAAACACGTACCATTTCTAGGTAGGAGATTGAGTTTGGATGGGAGTGTAGGTCTTGGTTGAGAATGGGGTGAAGGGCAGTTGGATCACTATATTCATGAGTCTCTAACAACTAAATTGGGAGAGAAGCGCCATTTGCATGGTTTCCCACCACTTACCTGCCTATACTTGATCCCTAAATTACTGCTCCTGCTATCTAATACATATATATTCATTTATTAATTAATTTCACTTGTGTTTTCTTTTATGGAGTATATATTTTTTAAGAATGTAAAGATGCTAAGAAACACTGCTATATAGTCTTGTAGTTGGTTGTAAATCACATGCTAAAAGTTTGTTGGTGTTAAATAGGTATGCATTTATACCATTCATCTAAAAAAATTGAAAAAGTAAGTATAATGTTCGTATATGCTTAATTTCTTTATAAATCAAGCTTAATTGACATGATTTATAAAGAAATTAAGCATATACGAACATTATACTTAATTTTTCAATTTTTGATGCTTTAATCTCAAGCATTGAAAGCTGTCAATCAAATAGCTAAAATTCATTCATATTTAACACAAATTTTAATTTTAGTACTTATCACAAATTCCATGTAGTTAGGTAAATTTTATGACTCAACAATATTGTATATAGTCGTAAATCGTAACAAATAATAAAAGTGTCTGTTTTATGTTGTAAACAATAATAAAAGTCGAGTGTTTAATTCATGTATTTAGAAGGGTCCAGTTAGATAGCCTACTGGGCCATGGCGAGAAATAGAGTTGGGTCAGCCCAACAAGTCTATGGCCTCAAATTTTGGATATTAAAATAATATCGTATTTACTCGTAATCAATTTTTATAACAAAACAAGCTAATGAAATATTCACTATACTTTTTACTAAATAAAGTACAAAACTATAGATTTTACAAAGTTACAAATTAATATTTTAAAGTGAACTTGTTTAACAAATTTGCTCATAGTTTAATTCGTTTAGTTATCAAATTTTACCCAAAATGAGATCAAATAATTTTGGCTCATTAACAATCACTTCTTGGAACAAAATATGAATTTAGATGTGTCCCTGAAATTCTGAATCCATGGTAATAAATAAATGCTTGCCTTGTTTATTGCTTAAACCAAATCTGTGGTGTGGTTGATTAAATATTGTCTTTCTTAGGGGTGTGCACGGTTCGGTTTGGCCAGTTTAAGGGGCAAAGTACAGACAAAATTAACCGGACCAATTTAAGGGGCAAAGTACAGACCAAACCAATAGGTGCGGTTTGAAATTTTCACAAACCAAATCAGCCAAATAATTATTTCAAACCAAACCGGCCAAATCATATTAAAACAGTTCAGTTCGGCTGGTTTAAACGGTTTGAAGATTATTTAACTAATAATATTACAAAAAATGAAACTTGTATATCAATTTTATTATTAGAAATTAATGAAAGAATAATACACAAAATAAAATTAATATAAATATGTTTCGCTTGTCATTAATTATAAATATGAGATAAGTAATAAATAAATAATATTATGGTTGCAAGAAACTTAAATATAAGTTGATTTATAGGGTTACATATATATATCAATACAATTGATATTTTAGCTTTCTATCAAATAATATTGAGTTGGTCTCCTGAGAGACGGTCTCACTATTTTTGTTATTGTGAGACGGATCTTAATACATCATTTCAATAAGTTAAATACATCATTTCATTTTTAAGAATTACATTATTTGCAACAAAGAAATACATCATTTGCAATAAAGAAATACATCATTTCATTAAACTCATATCACAATAAAAATGGTGAAACATTATTTGCAATAAAAAAATACATCATTTCATTAAATTCGTCTCACAATAAAAATGATGAGACCGTATACATCATTTCATTAAATTCGTTTCTTGTTGAGGTTCGATTTCGATAGTAATCGGAGCCCCGAGAACTGTAGATAACTTGGAGACTTTATAAGGAAAAGCGAACAGTGATAATGAGAACAGAAATACAAGAAACGCCAATGATTGTTCAGCTAGCTAGTCGCTAAGTGTTTAGAAGTAAAGAAAAGAATATATTGCGGTGAACTGATACAAGTATTCTTAAAGTAATGAAAAATTTTCCGTCACTTCTACGGTGGTTTGAGGACTTATTTATAGGGGTCTTCGTAGCCCTAGGGTTTTTGCGCCGTTACCAACGGTCTGGGGTGGAGCCCGTGATTATCGGGGTGGTTTGCTGATCGTGACGTGTGGCGGTTCCGAATCTCTCGCGTAGTAGCCGTTGGTCCGACCGCTGAGCCGTTTAGAAGAGCAAGGCAGGTGGTTCTTTTATCGAACTCCTTCAAATCGGACTGGGTCGAACTGCGGAAGGGACTAATCGAACCTCTTTTGATGCCTTTCGAACCGCTTTCAGTAATTGAGCTGCTCGCCACTTTATCCAGCTCGGATCGAATATTCTTCCTGTAACATCTATTGATAATGGGCTTGGCCTTAGGTTCGAATTCGGCCCAGTACTTAGGTCGGGTCGGATCGGATCCGGACCTCTAACAATAGCCCCTTTGACTTAGCTGATCAGTTTCGTAGTGGTCAGTTAAGTCAAATATTAGAGGTTAGGTATACGGAGATATTTTCCAGGTTGTAGCCCTTCGGACCACTTCGGGAGTGGTCCGGTATCATTTGGGCGCTTGGTAAGCACCTCTCGGCTCCCAGGACCAGTTCCTCTGTGGGGGTCCGCCTTGTTAATTTTTCTGGCCACCTGGTGAGCCCCTAGTGAGTTGTACTCATGGTTATGAGGTCTTATGGTATGCACCTGGGCGTGTGTCCCCAGGGCAGATAATTTTTCTCCTAGCCCGAAATCATTCGAACTGCTTTAAATGAAATGTTCTCGGCGAACTGCTTTTGTCGGATTGCTCTTGGCGAGCTGTCCGTAATGAGTTTGAAAATTGGGCGACAAAGGTTAGTGGCAGTTACGTAATTTCCGTAAAAGTCGGGGGCGGTTTTGGAGAAGTTGAGAGGGCACTCCAAGTTAATAACCGTCGTTTGGGATTCGTGTCCCTCACTTTTTCCCAAGAAAACCCCTCTTCTTCCCTCGTACGATTTCCGGCGACTTTCGGCTCTTGCTCTCCGACGATCAAACACCGGCTTCACCTTTTCCCTTTCTTTTAGCAGGTAAAATCCTAAGTGCTCTTCTCTGTTTTTCTGTTTCCATTGGTCTTTGGGCCTTGTTCCGCCGTGGAGATCGGTTTTTTGGCGGGGAGTTGGGCTGACCGGGGCTCGCACCTCCCCCTTTTCTTTCTTTCTAGGTTGATTTATTTTGATTTTTCTGATGAGTTCTGATCCCAAAAATCGTGAGGATTCGCCGCCCCCTTTTACGCCTTCGCCGCCTAGGGCTCTGAACGCCCAAGGTTTTATCGGTCCCGACTGGAGTTTACTGTTCCAGGGCGAAGGCTGGTCCGAGCACGGGTCACGCCGTGCCGAGTCCAGACTCTGACTCTGAGGATGATAGGGTCCTGACTGAGACGTTCGGACGGTTGGAGCTTGTGGTTGCTAGCGGAGAGGCCGGCGGTTCTGGCCGGGGCCGAAGACGAAGAGAGGGAGGCTGCGGAGCCCGAGTTGGCGGGAGACTACGTTTTCCCGAAGGACTGGTGCACGCATCGGGTGCTAGGTGCGGTGTCTACAGTTACTAGGGAGGCGCTATGGGCCCTTGCTGACACCGTTCCAGTCAAAGATGTGCGGTTTTGCATTGTGCGTCAATCGAACCGCTGCTTCGACCCCCCCGGGCCATGTGGCTTTCTATACGGCGGTGATGGAGAACGGGGTTGGACTGCCTGTGCACCCCTTCTTCTCTGAAGTCCTTGCTTCTTACAACCTCTCTCCCTTTCAGCTCGCGCCGAACTGCTGGTGCCACTTGGTTGGGGTTCTTCTGATGTGGATGGACCTAGGGTTAGGGTGCCCGACGGTTAGGGAGTGGCATTACATGTACCGCTTCAACCAGTGCGCGGACAAGCACTATTATTACTTTACCCGGTGGTCCACCGGGTACTCCACATTGATCAAGAAGCCCCCGTCGAACTCCCCGGGCTGGTGGACGAGCTTCTTTTACCTCAGGATGAACGAGGAGCATCCTGAGTTCATTCGACACGGCGGTGTCCCTATTCGTGGGTTTCTGGTTCCTTGCGAACTTGTTCGATATCTAGTTTTTGAACTTGTTTGATATCTTGCTTTTTCTTTCTTGCAGACCATCCTCGTCCGGAGCTCACCTCGAAAGAGCAAGCCAGAGTCGACCGGGCTTACGATATCACGGTGGGCGATAGGGAGTGGCCTGTTGTTCAGAACGGGCGCTACGTTACTTCGACCACGTACCTCAACGGGAAGGGTGAGCTGTACGCCTTGCCGGCCGAGATGACCCGTCATTGCCCTCAAGTTCATGCGGACCGTGTCGCGGCCGCCCTTAGGGACAAGAAGAGGGCGAGGGACAAAGAGGAGTCCCGGTGCCGACCTCCGAATCACTCGAAGCGTCCGGAGATCGAAAAGTTTCCTCCTCCTCCACTTCCGCCGCCCTTCACGCCACAGGAAGGGGTGACGGTAGAGGTCTCTTCCTCCCGGACCCGCCAGGAGACCCCGCCGAGGATCGATGAGCGGGAGAGGCGTCGGGAGAAGAGACCGGAGGAGTCCGATCGGCGCAGCCGTCACCGCTCCGGGGAGCATGGGTCGAGGCGCGATGACCTCGACAAGGCCGTGGTCACCACCACGACTCCACCGGACCCACTGGTGGATTCGTTTTTGGTTCGCGCCCGGCAGATGCTGACGAACCCTACCACCGTGGACCAGGCGGGGAGTGCCCAGGCGCGCCTGGCGCGATATCAGCTTCTCCAGCTTCAGGTGCGTGTAGTAGCCTAGGTCGCTCTGTCTTTCATGGTACTATTCTAACTTCTGTTGTGGTTCGCAGGCCTAGGTGGAGCTCGATGCAATCCGCCGCGAGCTCGACATATTTGGTGACAAATGCGTCGGGGAGATCTTCAATCTTCGCAAGGAGCGGGACTCCTTGAGGAAGTACGTGGATTCCCTGAATGACAAGCTCAATCAGGCGGAGGACCGGGTGGCCGCGGCGGAAGGACGGGCTGAGGCGGCGAGGAAGGAAGCGGAGGCTACTCAAGCTGAACTTGAGGATCTGCGCCGGGTGGCCTCGTGGGCCAGGGCGGATGCGGAGAAGCTGGCCTCGGACCTGAAGGCGAGGAACGATCAGCTCCTCTCTCTTGACTCTCGGTTGAAGACTCAACGGGAGAGTTATACGGCCGAGGTGGCGAGATATGAGGAGCGGATTGCCCTCATGAAGACGGGCGAGGGGCTAGACTTCGAGACCCTCATCACCTCCCCACTCTTTGCCGATACGTATGAGGTATGCCCCCTACCGAGTTTAATATCTGTACGGGCTTCTTGGCTTGTCTAACCTTCTTGTAGACTCTCTCCGAACAGGTCGAGAATGAGGTCCGGGGAAGGATTGCCCGGAAGTTCCCGGACCTCGATCTCAGCGTACTGGACGAGCCGGAGCCGGAGGAGGAGAAGGAGTCCGAGCAGCACTCCGAGCAAGATCAGAAGCAGCTCGAAGACTCTTCCCTAGGAGGCGATGGTTCGAAGGAGCAGTCCGGGACGACGTCTGGTCAGACTTCGAACCAGGGACTCGGCCCGACGCAAGACAACTCTGCTGCCGCCTGAATGTCTTGAAGTCTTTTAGTTTCCTGTTTTGAACAATTTACTTTTCCGCAGACAATTTAATTCTTGTTGTACTTCAGTTTTTGCATATAAATGGATGCTTCGGTTTTTCTTTTGACATTTCGTGCCCATATGTTTGTCCTGCAAAAAATTGTAATAATCGAGGTGGGCGATGTCGAGGCATCGCCCCTCCGATGCTTAAGTTAGTAATCGATCCAGGAGAGAAAATAATTCGAAGTAAGATAGGATAGGGACGTTTATCTGGATCGGGTTTGTTTGGCTCTTTGCGTAGGCCGTTGTTTCTGCAAAAAAGGTGCTTGAGTGGTTGGGCGATGCCGAAGCATCGCCCCTCCGACGCTCAAGTTAGTAATTAATAATTGTAATTTGAAACAAAAATAAAGTATGGTTTTTAGAAAAGCGTATCTTAGAGATCGAATCTATCGATCTCCTTCCCCTCAGAAATAATACTTCTTGAGGTGCTTGATGTTCCAACTGTTCCCGATCTCTCTTCCGTCGTGGTCTTCTAGGTGGTAGGCGCCTCGACCTACAACTCTGGTGACTTTGTAGGGTCCTTCCCATGTGGGTGCGAGCTTTCCTTGACTTTTGTCTTTGGTGTTCTGGAAGACTCTCCTTAGCACCCAGTCTCCTTCCTCGAAAGTCCGCATGCGAACCTTCTTGTTGAAAAATCTCTCGACCTGCTTTCTCCTCTGAGCCATGCTAAGTAATGCTTGGTCTCTCTTTTCATCGATTAGCTCCAGATTTTTGAGCATCTTCTCGTAGTTCTCTCTTTCTTGGCAAGTTTCCACGCGTAGGCTGCCGCCTCGAACTTCTGCTGGGATGACAGCTTCCTCGCCGTAAGCCAGGGCGAACGGGGAGCTTCCTGTTGACGTCTTTGGGGTGGTTCGTTAAGCCCATAGAACACCTGGTAGCTCTTCCACCCATTTCGACTTGTGGGCTTCGAGTCTTTTCTTCATTGTTGCCATGATGGTTTTGTTTGTTGACTCGGCCCGTCCGTTAGCCTCCGGGTATCTTGGTGTGGAGAACACGAGCTTTATGTTGTATCGATCGCAAAATTCCTGCACTCTCCGCCCTGTGAATTGTGTGCCGTTATCCGTTCTGATCTCCTTGGGTATTCCAAATCTGCAAAGGATGTGGGCCCATAGGAACTTGATCACTTCCTGTTCTCTCACATTAGCGAAGGCTTCTGCTTCGACCCACTTGGTGAAGTAGTCGGTGGCTACTAGGATGTACTCCTTCTGCCCGACTCCTTTAGGCAGCTTCCCTACTACGTCCATCCCCCAAGCCATGAAGGGCCACGCTGTGATCGTAGCATGGAGTGGCTCTGCATGACTTTGATTCGTAATTTCGAACCGCTGGCATGCTTCGCAGCTTCGTACATAATTCTTAGCGTCTTTTCGTAGTGTTGGCCAGTAAAAGCCTGCAGATATTACTTTATGCGCCAGTGGCCTGGTCCCTTGATGACTTCCAAAGTCCCCTTCGTGTATCTCCATAAGGATTACCTGCCCCGCAGCTGGTTCGAGGCACTTTAGGAGTGGTCCTTCGACCGACCTTCGGTACAAGTTCCCGTTGTGGATTGTGTATTTTGCCGCCGACCTGGTCAGTCGCACAGCTTCGGTTCGATCCTCGGGTAGGGCTCCGGATTCGATATACTTTCGTATCGGCTCAATCCATGATTCACCAATCGTTAAGTTCATGATTTCAGCCGCTGCGGCGGCCGGCTCTTCGGCCCATGTTATCACAATGGACCTATTTTGCTTCAATTGTTTGGTGGAAGCCAGATTAGCTAATGCGTCTGCCTCGGCATTTTCCTCTCGGGCAATGTGCTTTAACTCACAGACTTCAAATTCCTCTCTCATCTTTCGTGCCAGGTCGTAATATTTCTGTAACCTGGGTTCTTTAACTTGGAAATGGTCCTCCACCTGCATGATCACGAGTTGCGAATCTCCTTGTACCTGTAGGCGGCGGGCTCCCAACTCTTTGGCTAGTTGCATTCCTCGTACCAACGCCTCGTATTCTGCTTCGTTGTTAGTAGCTTCAAAGTTTAGGCGGATGGCTCTTTCGAATACTTCCCCCATCGGGCTCTGGAGCCTTATCCCTGCTCCGTTTCCATGAATATTACTTGACCCATCTACCTGCAGGATCCATGGCTCTGCGGCTGTCTCCCCGATCTCCAGGTGGGCTACCTCCCTTTCCGCATCAACCTGGAGGTTGGCGTTGAACTCGGCGATGAAATCCGCCAGTACTTGCAATTTGATTGTAGTTCGTGGCTCGAATTCGAGGTCGTAGCCTCCGATCTCCACTGCCCACTTTAGTAATCGTCCAGATAGGCTTGGCTTCGAGAACACAGTTCGTAGTGGATAGGATGAGACCACTTTAATCGGGTGAGATTCGAAGTAAGGCCTCAATTTGCGTGATGCCGTCACCAATGCCAGTGCCAATTTTTCCAGCACCGTATACCTCGTCTCGGCGTCGAGCAATGGTTTACTCGCGTAATGTACTGGATGTTGTTTTCCCGCTACTTCCTTAACGAGGACGACTCCTAGTGCGTGCTCCGACACGGACAAGTATAATAGTAGTGTCTCTGCTTTTTCTGGTTTGGATAAGAGTGGCGGGCTAGAGAGGTAGTCCTTTAATTGCTTGAGCGCCCTAGCGCACTCGTCTGTCCACTCGAACTTCTTCCCCTTCCGCAGGATTTGGAAGAACTCGTGCGTGCGGTCCGAATACCTGGAAATGAAACGGCTTAGTGCCGCTAGTTGCCCTGTGAGTTTCTGGACCTCCTTCGGATTCCTCAGTTGTATGATCCCCCTGACTGCCCGAATTTGAGTTGGATCTGCCTCTATCCCCCTCATGGTTACCACGTGACCCAAGAATTTTCCTGATGTCACCCCAAACGTACACTTTGCAGGGTTCAACTTCATTCTGTACCTATCGAGGATCTCGAATGCTTGGCACAGATGCTCGACGTGGTCTCTTGCAAGTTTTGATTTTACGAACATGTCGTCGATGTATACTTCCATCGTCTTCCCATTAAGCGGCTCGAACATCTTATTCACGAGCCTCTGATAAGTAGAGCCTGCATTCTTGAGTCCGAACGGCATGACCTTGTAACAATATATTCCTTTGCTTGTCATGAAGGCCGTCTTCTCTGGTCTTCGGGGTCCATAAGGATTTGGTTGTACCCCGAAAATGCATCCATAAAGCTCAGCAGTTCATGTCCTGAGGTTGCATCGACGATGCAGTCGATGTGGGGTAGCGGGTATGGGTCTTTTGGACATGCTTTGTTCAAGTCTGTGTAATCCACGCACACCCGATTTTTCCCATTTTTCTTTTTGACCACCACGACATTGGCAAGCCAAGTCGGATATTTCACTTCCCGAACGGACCCGATATCTAACAGCTTCTGTACCTCTTCGTTGATTGCTTCGTTTTTCTCAGCCGGGAACTTCCTCCTTCTCTGTTGTACGGGCCTGTGGTTTGGATCGACCTGTAATTTATGCGTCATTACTTCCGAGTTGATGCCTTCCATATCTCTGTTGGACCATGCGAACACCTCCTTTCTACCACGGAGAAAATCAATCAATTGGGTTCGAACTTCAGGCTCTTGCCCAGCCCCGATGCTCGTCTTCTTTGCAGGGTCAGTTGAATCTAATTCCACCTCCTCTGTATCTTCCGACTCCCCTGCCGGTGGTAGTGGTTCGCTTTTGGCGAAGTGCTGTTGCGTGCATACTGCCTTGAAGCTCGCATAGTAGCATTCTTTGGCGGCGTTCTGCTCACCTCGGATCGTACATACCCCTCCTGCTGTATGGAACTTGACTACCCGATGAAATGTTGAAGGAACTGCCTTTAACTGGTGCAGCCATGGTCGCCCTAGCAGAGCATTATAGGCGCTAGGAGCATCGACCACCATGAACGGTACGTCGTAGTGCGTCCCCCCGCAGTACGTTGGGAGGACTAGCGTCCCAACTGTCATTTGAACACCGCCATTGAAGCCAATAAGTGGGGTCTGAGATCGAACAATCTTTTCCTCGGGGATCTTCATTTCCTTGAGCGCGTGCATGAACAGGATGTTCGCCGAACTCCCGTAGTCAACCAGGATTCTTTTCACGAGGCAGTTCGATATGAGTAGTGAGATGACCAGTGCATCGTCGTGCGGGTGGCTTAGTCCTGTAATTTCTTCGCTTGTGAACTCGATGGGGAGGTGGCCTGGATTTCTCCGCGGGGCTACAGCTTCCTCTCTAGTCAGCCTCCTGGCTCGCTTTGCCGCGGACTTAGTGATCCCGCTGATCTCTGACCCTCCGGTTATACAATTGATGGTCCGAACTGGGACCGGTGACTTCGGTGCCCCTGCCTTGTTGGGCCCTGAATCTTCCGTATGCTTTTCCCTGGTCCAGGTTTTCTTACCTCGGTCTGACAGGTATTCAGCCAAGTACCCCTTTTTGAGGAGTTCTATTACCTCGAGACGCAGGGCGCGACAATCCGCGGTGGTGTGGCCGTGATCATTATGAAATTCGCAAAATTTCTAAATATCACGCGAGGCTGGATCCGCCTTCATCTTTGGGGGCCACTTTACCTTCTCCGGCATCCTTCGGAGTACATTCTGAACCAGATCAGCTGGTGCAATGGAGAGCGTGTACTTCGGAACGTATGGCCCCAGGTGGTTAATCTGGGGCGGTTTGCTGTACGGATGCGATCTTGGAGGGCGCCTGTCTCTCTGCTCTCGGCAACCCTCCTCTCGCGTGTTCGGCCTCCCGTTGTTGCGACGTGCCCGCCGATAGGGCTCGTCTTCTTCCCACTTGATGAGAGCCCATGCGCGGTTCAGAGCGTCATCCATCGTTTGGCAGGGATAGATGGAGAGCTCTCGGTGGAGGTCTGAATCCACATCAAGGCCTTTCGTGAAAGCCCGTACGACTGTGCTGTTCGGGCAGTTAGGAACTGCGACCAACTCTCTATTGAACCTCGAGAGGTACGCCCTTAGAGGTTCTCCCGGCTTCTGGATCACAGCATAAAGATCATCCGGGTGCTTATCGAGGCGCCTACTGCTTGAATATTGTCGCAGGAACAACTGGTGCAGCTCGGCAAAAGTGGATATTGAGCTTCTGGGCAGATTTATGAACCATTGTAAGGCAGGTCCCGTCAAGCTCGACCCGAAGCTCTTGCACATACACGCCTCCATCAGGGCTCCTGGAATTGCTAATGCCAACATCTTCTGCCGATAAACGGCTATGTGATTCTCGGGGTCGGAGGTCCCGTCGTAAAGGACGAAGCTTGGTGGAGCGATCCTGGCCGGGAGTTCGGCCCCGACAATATCTGGCGAAAAAGGGGATTCCGCATAGCTTTCTCTTGGGATAGTCTTCTCTGGTGCGGGGAGCCCTGGAATCCTGGATAACAGCGATTCGAGGTGACCGAATCTCTGCTCAAATCTCCGCTCAATATGCTGGATGGCCTGAAGCTCTGATTGGCTCAGTTGCCCAGTTTGGTTCCCGAACGCCGGAGGATCTCCCGGGGTTCTCTCGGTGGGTACCCCCTCAGTACGGTTAAAATCTGTTTCCAGATTCCTCGCGGAGTTACCAATGCTCCTCTCCGTGCTTCGAGGCTCCTCGACAATCGGATGTCTGTTGTTACTTTGCAACTGCAGCCTCCGAATCTCCCTTTCGAGGAGCTCGTACCTTCTCGCCATCTCTTCTAGCGCGCCTTGTGCTCTCTGCACCTGCGTCACCAACCTTGAAACATCAGGACTTTGAAGTACATGAGGTGGTGGCGGTGTAGGGTTTGAGTCTACGACGGGCAATATTAATTGCCATTAATTAA
>JAPKLW010000523.1:408931-435221 GCA_026898455.1 Plectranthus barbatus
AAGGGACTAATCGAACCTCTTTTGATGCCTTTCGAACCGCTTTCAGTAATTGAGCTGCTCGCCACTTTATCCAGCTCGGATCGAATATTCTTCCTGTAACATCTATTGATAATGGGCCTGGCCTTAGGTTCGAATTCGGCCCAGTACTTAGGTCGGGTCGGATAGGATCCGGACCTCTAACAATTATCATTATTATATTTAAAATTATATTATTTATACAGTCGGTTCGGCCGAAATGACCGGTTTCATCCTTCAAACCGTCGACCAAACCAAATTATCCGGTTTAAAAATTTTCAAACCAACTCGGCCAATTATTTTTCTCAAACCAGCCAAACCAACTTAATTAATTTAGTTTAACCGATTCGGCCGGTTTCGATCAAACCGTGCTCACCCCTAATCTTTCCTTAGCAATGTTATTGTTTAGTTACCTTTCCTTAATTCCTAATTCCATCATGATGGTCACATGCTCTTGTCTTCTTCAACACACATCACTACTATTCATTATTGCGATGATTCGTATACATCCAAAAATTAAATTTATTGCTGAAATTTATGATTATCAATCCCTCTTTGCTGCTCTTTATATGAATCCGCCACTGCTAGCTCATTTAGGCCATGGATACCCCCACCAACTCATCATCATCATCATCGTCACCATCATCTCCACGGAAACAAAAATGGTGCGGCCATGAATTCCTCTACGACTTCCATGGCTTCTGGTTCACGAAAACATACCTCGAAACCACTCAAGAACTCATCCACACATTCAAACCACTCCCCACAGACATCATCCTCGCCTCCTTCCCTAAAACCGGAACCACATGGCTCAAAGCCCTTCTCTACTCCATCGCCCACCGCTCATCCTCCGACTCCGACTACGCCGCCGTCTTACAGTCCACCCACCCACAGGAGCTCGTCCCATCTCTCGAGACCAACATCTACGTCCGGAAACGAACACCAGGCATCCCCCAGATGCAAGAATTCCTCCTCCAAAAAGAGGGCAGCAGAATCTTGGCCACACACTTGCCGCATCAGATTCTTGCACATGTCCTCAACTCATGCACGTGCAAGATCGTGTACGTAACTCGGAATCCCAAAGACACCCTGGTCTCACTGTGGCACTTCCTGCAGAAATCCAAGGCTGTCGAGGAAGATCCATGGCCGCTGGAGGCTGCAGTCGACCAGTTCTGTGATGGGGTGGTGCCGTTCGGACCATACTACGACCACGTGTTGGGCTACAGAGAGGAGAGCGTGTCGAGGCCCGGTGAAGTGTTGTTTGTTACGTACGAGGAGCTTTTGGAGAGTCCGAGGAGGCATGTCGGGCGACTCGCGGAGTTCTTGGGCTGTCCGTTTCGACAAGGAGATGAAGAAGAAGAAGAAGTGGAGAAGAAGATAGTGGAGATGTGCAGCTTCGAGGTTCTGAGCCAGCTGGAGATTAACAAGTCGAGTGAGTTGCCGGTGAGTGGGTTTCCATTGCCGTACAGTTCTTTCTTCAGGAGAGGTGAAGTTGGGGATCATTTGAGGCTTCTTGGAGATGAAATGATTCACAAAATTGATGATGTTACTCGACGCAAGTTTCATGCCTCTGGTTTTGAGTATGGGATTTGACTTGTTTATATTTCTTGGAGAAATTTGGGGAAGAATGAATCAGTGTTTTGTTTTGGTTTCTTTGTTGGTGGAGATTTATGAGGGTAGATTAATTTCTTTTTATTATTATGATACGAATAAGTTTGATGTTAGATAATTATTTGGTTTAATGGAATCTCTCCATCACTTTGCATTCCTCCAATTTCATTCCTAATTTTCTGTAAAATTTTTATGGGATTATATGAGTAAAATAGTAATTACCAACCCTTTTTACAATGTCTTTTCTATCTTTTATAAGAGTTTACAATCTATTGCAAGTAAGTGAGTGATATAATCTCGAATTGGTGAATGGCTTCTGATCGTCCTTTAATTTGAGTTCAAAGGAACATGCTGTCCAACCGCTTGCCTTTTAGCACTTAACGAATTTTTTATTTGTTTAGCCAATAAATTTATCTTCAAATTTATTGGGCATAATAGTAATAATAAATAAAGCATACTTTTTTAAATAAAGAATCATATTGGAAAAATATTATGATTAATTGTAGTGGTATATGATCACGTGTTGGGTTGCAGAGAAAGAAAAAGAAAGGCTGCGAAGAGAAAGTAGATTTTGTAAAATTGGGAACAAGTTAACAAAAAGTCCAAGAAAATGTAGTGATGGCAGTTTCAAGGCAAAAAGGTGGCCATCACTTCTTTCTTTCTTTCTTTCAAGAAATTAAAGGTGAAGCTTATAGCCCTAGAAGAAGAATATGTATATTATGTGATTTGATTCTTTACAATAATATTGTAGGATAAATGATGTGGGTTAATCAATGGATTACATTCATGTAATACTTACTTTCATGATAATGTGGGCCACACACAAAAAGTTTATATATTCCTTGGACATTGTTCTTCTTTCTTTTTTCGGATATACAATCCATACTGTTGTGCCCAAAAGCTTATAGCGGGTCGAGGACGATTTTTAGTAACATCCACAAATTGAAGAACTAGAGTCGACTCACTAGTAGTCCGAATGACTTTGGATCATTCACCACTCAAAGTAACGAGCTAGAAGCTATAATCACGGAAAGCAGACAAGATCAATCAACAAGCAACAAGGATCAAGGAATTGCGGATTGAGAGGAAGATTAGACGGAATTTATCTCATAAATAGAAAGTTAGTAAATTACTCTCTTGTAATAAGCACCTTCCTTGCAAATCTTGTTGATAGATTATAAATAGTAGAAGAGACAACCTTTGGGGCGGGCTGTCATTTTTATGCATCAACAATTGGCGGGGTATGTGGAAAAGACGAGAAAGAAACGAAAGAATGAAGGATATAAAAAAATGATCAGCGAAAAAAAAAATGGGGAGAATTTCCAAAAAATCCTCTCTCCCAATTTCAGCGAGGGCTACACCCTCTCATCACACCGCCTCATCGCGCTCTTCCCCAATGGTGAATTCTGCGTCGAACACCCCCGACGAAAGCACGATCGGCCCGCGCGGCCAATCCCTAGCCGTTGTTTGCTGCATCGTGCGGCTGCTAAACACGCCGCCGCCACCTATGCGCGACTGTGTTGTACAGAGGTCTGCCACGCACCTCCTGCATGCAGCCACTGCCAGCCGGCGTCAACTTCATCGGACCACCGGCCCGCACGGCTACTTCCATCCAACCACCACCGTGTGACGCCTCTATCCTGCCTGTCTTGCCAGCAGCATCGACCAGTCGCCTCGACAGCGCCGCTTGTGCAGTCATCCCTGTACCAGCCACAACCGCGCCAGCTACTGCCATCGCACGGCCCTCATGTTGTGTCCACGTGCACCGGAGCCACTGCTACCAGATTCACTGTGTAAGGACCACCGCACGCAGTCCATCATCGAGTTGCGCTACACGCGGTGCAAGGCCACCATCACAGACTTTCGCTAAAATGCAACAATAACTGAATCGGCACTAAGAGGGAAGCCCGATATTCTCTACTTCTTCATACTTTAGTATTGCGAGTCTGCCTGCGTTTGGAGAAGCCTCATTCGAAATTGATTAATGATCTTATTGGAATTACTAAAGCATGATTAATTTATATTATTCTATTTTAACACCGAATTGATAATAATTGAGCAACTGTCGATTGGTCTTATATGGATAATTCTCACTTGGCCAATTGATTTATCTATAGTCTCAAGTAACCTATGTTGATCTGATTCTAATTCGATTAGCCAGCAAATCAACAAATTTGGTTGTAGTTGAGAATTAGTGCACTGGGACTTTTTATACCTGCATGATTTCTGATATACATCTCTCGATCTTCTAACTGATATGCTACTTATCAGAATTTTGGTTATTTGGTCAAAACTGTGATGACAACCTTGTTAAGCTTCTATAGTTTATACTTGACCGCATAATTAAATTTAAATTCTGATAGTTTAATGGCATTGCTTGCAATCCGCCTTACTCGCTAGTTTTGCTCGTAGTTTATTGTTCTTGCTGATGTGTTTATCTTCTTGAATTTCTCATGTTTGTGATTTGCCTCAGCGAGGTGAAGCTTTGGGTGGAACTATTCGGCCTAAAACATTACTAAGAAACTCAACAAAAAGAGTTACGGAGCAACTAAACTACAAGGGTTGTGAATGGGTTAGCTGTTGGAAAACAAACCAATACAAAGCTTCATAACGACAAAGATTTCAATACAGTTCAGCCACCTGCGCAACCATCATCTGGTCGCAGCCTCCACCGCCTCTTCAGTTCTTATCAAACTGTGGAAAACATCGTAGTATCGTACCAGAATTTAGATCATCAAAGGGAGCCTTCTATTCGCTTTTCATACACTTTGGTGTTATATATGTTTGCTTTTCTATTCGTAGTATGAAGTAATAGTATAAGAATTGCAATTCACTCATTGTGTTGGTGCAAGGTCTATCGATTATGAAAATTTGCAATCGGATAAGGGCATAGCATGTTCGCCTGATTGATTGGCTTTCTAGATAAGAGTGATTCGATTTCTGATAATTGTTGATGCTCTGATGATGTTTGGTCGATGGTATGAAGGTAGCAGAGGGGAACTAGGATATTCCAATATTTAAGTGCATGAGTGTATTTTGAATTTCAATAGTATAAACGATCTCTAATGGTCTATTGCTTGAATTATTTATTTATCTGGAAGAGTGATTAGATTTCTGACAATCTAGACTACATTTTGTCAGGAACTAAAGTAGCATGATCTAATCGCCTATTCTCTTCACTCCGGCACGTCGCGCTCTAGTATCAGTCGCCACTTCTCTGGCACTATCCCTCTTTCTGTCGTTGCCGCTGCCCAATCCGCTGTTGTGCAGAGCCACCATGATCACACTGTCATGCTGGATTGCATCTTGCATTGCTGCGACTGCACCACTGACCACTGCTCGACTCATCTCCACCTCTTATATATTTCTGTCGCTCGAGCACCAATTGTCGTTCGAGCTTGAGGCCACCGCAACTAGGTGTAGTCCGATGAAGTGAAATAAAAAATCAATTGAAGAAGACTTGTTCAGGGCTTTTGCTTCAATGAGAATGCTACATGCTTGGCGCCTTGGCTACAAAAGAGGCTAACGAATCACCACTCGAGTCCAGTTATCTTTTTCCAGACTATCAGCGAGGAGTAAAAACTACATCACCCCTACCAGAAAAAAAAAAAAAAAAAAAACCTCAAGCAACACAGGGGAGCTATCTTTCCTCAAGCAAATTCTACTTTTGGCTTGATTTCTATTTATTATTTGAGAAGTCTGAGTTAGTTACATTTAACTTGCTGGTATTGTGAGTCTAATTTGTTGAAGACCTCATAAAAAGTAATGGTGGGGCAATTTTCTACTTATAAAAATTATGGGATTAGGACTCTTGATTCTGCTAGTATTAAGTTGGTGGTCTGATGAAAATCTGATGCTTGATTGTTCGATGGTCATTATTTTTGTTGAATTATCACTCTAGCTGAACTGGCGAATTGCAGCGGGCTTCATCTTTTTGTTTGATTCAAACCCACTTTTAAATTTGTGATCATAGTTGCATTTTCTGATTATGCACAACACGAACTTAGGCAATTGATATAAATCGGCCATGAAAAATTGATTGAACTCCCTCGATGTTTCATATGCACTGATCATTTGAGAATGTGATGCACACTACTGGATCACTTGCCTTAATTTTTCAGGGGACAAGAAAATGATTTACAATCATTTGGGGCTAAGTTTTACCGATTCCGTTGCAATTGATGTGGCAAGAAAAGGAAATGACACCTTTAAATAGCAAAGCAAGTCCGAACATCAAATGCTCTCTCGATGCGAGACTACGATAACAAGGGACCGCACAGTTTTTTGCAATCAAAGACAATAAATCAAAAGAGGGCCAACTTCTTCAAAGCACTCTGAAAGACATCGTGTCTTAGGGTCGATTGAAGAAAGAACAAATGCAGCTCAAATATATAAAAAAGGAAAGAAAGAAAAACTACACTGCTTGAAAAAGTCGAAGCTTGCGGGTTCTATCATTCTTTTTATCTTATTAAATTACTTATTTTAATTTTTGCCTCTTTTAAACTACTTTCCTCAATTATTTTACACACTCTAAAGAATATTAAGATCTCCTTGGTCTCTATTTTGCATGACTGCTTGAGTAAGCCTAAAGCACCCCAAAGAACATCACGTCGGGGGGCTTCGGATTCCAAATAAGACACTTGACTTACAACTCTCCTCGAGATGATTAAGGAATGCGGGCTGTTTGAATGAAAGAACTGCAAGGCACCACCCTTCTACAATTGAAGCATCCTCATGAATCACTCATTGAGTTCAAAAGAACAATAAATTCAAGGGGACTTCGGGCATGGACTTTGAATCAAAAGCTAAGTATCTTTCTAAAATATCTTCAATTGAATTCATTGCTCTTTTGCAATATTTTTTGTATCTTAAATGCATGCAGAGAACAAGATTATTAAATTTTGAAGCACTCAGCTTCTAGCTCGAATCACTCAAGGTGCCAAACCATCTTCGAAACACTTACTATTAGAGTTATTGACAGCGCGACTCTTTTCATGCGGTGGAATTCGAATCGCTCGCTCAAAATAGGACGGTTCGAGATCCGTGAATCCACGATCTGAAGAGAAGCACCTTGAGCCAGTAAGCTCCGCCAAACCTTCCACCCATTGACCTCCTCGAGGCAATGATTGGTGATTATTCCACCCATCGACCTCCTCGAGGCGATGATTGGTGTTGTTCCACCCATCGACCTCCTCGAGGCGGTGATTGGTGTTGTTCCACCCATTGACCTCCTCGAGGTAATGATTGGTGATTATTCCACCCATCGATCTCCTCGAGACGATGATTGGTGTTGTTCCACCCATCGACCTCCTCGAGGCGATGATTGGTGTTGTTCCACCCATTGACCTCCTCGAGGCAATAATTGGTGATTATTCCACCCATCGATCTCCTCGAGATGATGATTGGTGCTGTTCCACCCATCGACCTCCTCGAGGCGATGATTGGTGTTGTTCCACCCATTGATCTCCCTCGAGGCAATGATTGGTGATTATTCCACCCATCGACCTCCTCGAGGCGATGATTGATGTTGTTCCACCCATTGACCTCCTCGAGGCAATGATTGGAGATTATTCCACCCATCGACCTCCTTGAGGCGATGATTGGTGCTGCTCCACCCATTGACCTCCTCGAGGCAATGATTGGTGACTATTCCACGGCGACGTCAGATCAGACGAATTCCATCTCCCTATATGCAAAAAGTTATCAAGTTGGTGTTGTTCCACCTATCGGCCCCTCTTCTCCAGTGGAAAGATTCGATCTCAATGAGCCGACCATTGCCCCGAGATTCAATCTCAATTGAGCCAACTATTGCTCCGAGACACCGTCTCGACTGAGCCCACTTCGCTCCGAGAAACTCTCTTGATTGAACCTCAAATCGCTCCGAGGCACCCTCTCGATTGAGCCCCACTTCGCTCCGAGACACTCTCTCGATTGAGCCCTACTTTGCTCTGAGACACTCTCTCGATTGAGCATCAAATCACTCCGAGACACCGTCTCGATTGAGCCCCACCTCGCTCCGAGACACTCTCTCGACTGAGCATCACATTGCTCCGAGATACTCTCTTGATTGAGCCTCTCATCGCTCCGAGACACTTTCTCGATCGAGCATCACACCGCTCCTAAGTAATCTTTTGATTGAGTCTCGTACTGCCTCAAGATACTCTCCCAATTTATTCGAAACACAATTTCAGTTGAAATAACATGCACAAACAAAACATTAGCTTTATTAAAACACTTGTATTTTAATAAAGCTGGGGGACTGTGCCCAAAAGCTTATAGCGGGTCGAGGACGATTTTTAGTAACATCCACAAATTGAAGAACTAGAGTTGACTCACTAGTAGTCCGAATGACTTTGGATCATTCACCACTCAAAGTAACGAGCTGGAAGCTATAATCACGGAAAGCAGACAAGATCAATCAACAAGCAACAAGGATCAAGGAATTGCGGATTGAGAGGAAGATTTGACGGAATTTATCTCATAAATAGAAAGTTAGTAAATTACTCTCTTGTAATAAGCACCTTCCTTGCAAATCTTGTTGATAGGTTATAAATAGTAGAAGAGACAACCTTTGGGGCGGGCTGTTATTTTCTAGATTACTCTCAATAATAAAATTCTCCATTCTTTTCGAGTATTCTGTCTTAACGAAAATACGTAAAATCTCATGCATCAACACACACACACACACATATATATATATATATATACTTATTTTAATATCCTAAAATAACAATTCATTAGAGAAAAAAAGAAGAATTTGTTCCTAGGCTAAAAAATGAGAGATTTGATGCCAGAGGCATCAGCACTCAGATACAATTGCTTTGGATTGAAAGAAACAAAATAAGCAATATCGAAATCAACATACTAGCTCAAAAAAAAAAAAATCGGAATCAACATATTCCGAATTGAATTCTCCAAATTAAAATCAAAATAATAAGTGCATCAAATTCTACATATACTTCTTTTTAATTTACATTGTTTGGATACGATGGCTTCTGCAATTCTTAGTTTGATGGGCCAACAGATTTTACAACACTAATTATGTGACAACTAAGTAGATTTTGGCCCTTTTATAAGCACAAGATTTATAACTAATATATATGAATAATATCTTTCTAAACTAATCTCTTAGGTTACAAAAGATATGAGGATAATTATACTATTTTAAAATAATAAGTCTTATCAATATTTCTAACTTCATGGATTGGAACCATCCGATCTCATCATACACGTATCAAAATGCTAATATGGATAGTTCTTGCAGAAGAGCATGAAACAACAAAAAGCTTATATTAGTTTCATGCCAGTTATGAACATGGGATAATTATACAAAATAAATACTGAAATTTGAACATTTCTTATTATGCCTTTTAGTTCTCATAAATAAATTGGAATTCTTATTTTTGAAGTGTCTAGTCGATAAAGTAGTAGACTGGAGTTAACATGTCTAGTGAGTCAAGAAAACTGTGGGTCGATGATAGTGGGTTTATATTTGGAGAACTGTTGATGGCTAATATAAAAAAGATATGGCGTATTTAGTACCCTACTATAGTGATATTTAACCATATTTAAATAATGTATATTAGGATATGGAATATCATATCGGAGTAAATTTTTCTTATGTATCTAGAAATTTTTACTTATAAATACCCTTACTCCCCATCATTATATCCTATTAGTTCATTACTTCACATATTTTGTTTTTTTTTTCAACAATAATAAAATCATCACCCTAAAATTTAAAGATTGGATATAGAGTTTACGCTCGAATTATTATAAATTATTGTGTTTTTTATTTTCTCTGTGTTATTTGTGTTTTCAATCGATGAATTTACTTGGTTTAATTTAAAACTAGTGGAATTTTTAAATTTTATTAATTAAAAACATTACTAATGATAACATATAAATGTAGTAGTTGGATACTTGGATGATGACAATAAATAAAATAAAGGGAAAAGTATCAATTATATTACAAACTATTCAAATTTTCTCAAATATATTACAAACTTTGCATATTATCAAAATATATTACAAACTATCAAGTTTGTTCCAAATCTATGACGGGATCAAATTTCCGGCGACGGAATGTTGACGTGGCTTGCCGGATGACACGTTAGCGTTTGTAAAATTCCATGTCATCAACCAAATATATTACAAACTATTCAGATTTTCTCAAATATATTACAAACTATTAAATTTTCTCAATTATATTACAAACTATATATGTTTTCTATATAAATATTCAAATTATCAAAATTGTCTTAAATTTATGATGAAATCATATTTATTTATATTTTAAAATTTTATATAAACATATAATTACACATAAAAATATGTAAATAAAAACTCTTAGTATATTAATAAATAAATAAACAAACACTAATTTTAATTTTTATATTTTTTTGGCTATCGTTTCTCACTTCACCAAACAAAAAAATTAAATATTTTTATAATTAATAATTATTGAGGGTCAAAATATTAATAATAATTAATAATTATTATAATTTTCTTATTAGAATGATTTTTCGGTGAAGTGAGAAATAATAGGTAAAGAAATAGAAAAATAAAAATAAGTGTTTATTTATTTATTTTTAATATGTCAAGAATTTTTATTTAAATATTCTTAAATATAATTATATTTTTATTTAAAATATAAATAAATATGATTTCATCATAAATTTAAGACAAATTTGATAGTTTGAATATTTATATAGGAAATATATATAGTTTGTAATATATTTGAGAAAATTCAATAGTTTGTAATATATTTGAGAAAACTTGAATAGTTTGTAATATATTTAAGAAAATTTGAATAGTTTATAATATATTTGGTTGATGACGTGTAATTTTACAAATGCTGACGTGTCATCCGGCAAGACACATCAACATTCTGTCGCCGGAAATTTGATCCCGTCGTAAATTTGGAACATAATTGATAGTTTGTAATATATTTTTATAATATGCATAGTTTGTAATATATTTGAGAAAACTTGAATGGTTTGTAATATAATTGATACTTTTCCCTAAAATAAATCGACTATTATTCTTTACCGGCCGCCGTATAGCGTTGTTTCTTCGGAAAACGCGCTTTCATTACTTTTTATCTATACCCTTTTTCCAAATAAAAACTCATGTTTTCTCTCAACACTCTTGAGTTAGTTTCTTAAGAGACGGTCTCATCATTTTTTATTATGAGACGAACCTTAATACATCATTTTAATAAAATAAATACATTATTTTATTTTTTATGAGTTGGTCTCTTGAGAGACAGTCTCAACATTTTTTTATTGTGAGACGGACTTTAATACATAATTTCAATAAGTTAAATACATAATTTCATTTTTAAAAATTACATTATTTGCAACAAAGAAATACATCATTTGCAATAAGGAAACACATTATTTCATTAAGTTCGTTTCACAATAAAAATGATGAGACATCATTTGCAATAAAGAAACACATCATTTCATTAAATTTGTCTCATAATAAAAATGATGAGACCGTCTCATCTGAGAATTTGTCATTTTTTATATATTATTTTTTTAACTGTATAAAATTACATTAGTTGCAATAAAGAAATACATCATTAGATTCGTTTCACAATAAAAACGGCGAGACCATCTCATATGAGAGTTTGCCCGTACAAATTTATGTATAAAAGTTAGATTTTAGGTTTAAAATAAAGTATATATTAAATAAAAATAAGGCTTAGACTAATTATATTACTATTAAAATATGTAATATATAATACAATGTATTTTAAGTATAATATATTAAGAAAAAATAGAAGATAATGAAAAAGTTTTAATATTTACAAGTGTCAATATATCCCTATTCAACTCAATCTGAATTTAAGCCTAATATTTATATAATATACTCCCTCCGTCTCGGCTGAATTGTCCCGAGTTGACCGGACACAATAACCAAGGAGTATGAATGTAAAGTAAGTTGAGTGGAATTAATATTTTATTATTGAGTGTGAAAAAGTTGTTTTTTTAAGTAATGAGACAATTGAGGTGGGACCGACGAAAAAGTAAAGTGGGACAATTGAGGTGAGACGGAGTGAGTATGTATTAGATGTGATGCTAAAATTTTGTAAATATATACGAATTTATTATTATTTCCTTTAGCATCAAATCGAATTCTTGTATATATATACATACATTAAAAATATAATAAATTTGTAGAATAATACAATTTCTGAAACATCATCAAGCCTCGGATTTCTCGGCTTCTCTCTCCGTGGTAATCCATCTCCGTCGGATTGGTACCTTTGTTTTTTTCTTTGATTGATGCTCTTTTACACTTGTTTCAGAACTTTTTCCCCTTTTTTTGTACTTATCTTTCCTTTTTAAAGGAAATTCTGTATTGGGATCAGTTAGAAAAGTATTATCCGTAATGGGTTTTCTGGGTTCAAGTAATCAATTTGGGAATTTTGTGGGTTTGAAGATTTTTTGGTCGTAGAATATCAGATGGTTCGCTTTGCTTCATTTTGAAGAATGTAGCGAGTTAAGGACTGTTCATCACTGATTACTTACTTTATGGAATTTGATGTTTCAAAATTCGGCTTTTTGTTTAAAAATACGTTACTGCATCAACTTTAGTTTGTTTGTACAAAATCAAAGCTTGGTTATCGAAACACCTTTTTTTTTTCCTTTCCATAATTGTGTTTCTTGAAATATATTTGTATATTTTGGGGTTTTTTTTGTTCCCATGATTATGAAAACTGATTCTATTTGTATGCAATTTCTGGTTGTTTTAGTTTCCGTTTTCTTCTTGCAGGTGAAAACACAAATTTTGATTTGGTAAATTCTGACTGTAAGGCATTTGGGTTTTTGTTTGTTGTGGAGAGAGGCTTCTGGTTCGCGGAGTTAGTTAAGCTTCTGCGAGCTTGGGATCCTCTCTCATTATAAATATGATCTGAGGCCTTGATGTTTCTGTGATTGCATCCGGTTTCAAGACATTGTGTGGGGGAAAAGGATTTTGCTGCTTGTTATCACTGTAGTCTGTGATCATGGGTGCTGCTTGTTGCTGCTTAAGGGATGACTGGGAAGATTTTGCTATCCCTAACAACTCAATATATAGGAACTGTATATGCCTTCATTGCTTCTTACAGAATTTCTTGTATCTGGTATGTTTTCTAGTTTCACGGTGCCTCATTTGTTGAGCCAGATATGCTTTTCATGAAACTTGGTGGCTCTTTGTATCAAATGTGGAAACTCATTGTTGCTTTTGATTTGTTAAACTAGCAATGCTCCTAAAACTTGTATTGTAGTGTGTGTTATCAAAAGTTGTTTCTGATGACAGGTCTTGTAATCTTTTAATCTTTCCTGCCTAGTTGTGGATTTTCAAATTGAATTTATCATCATTCGATCAAGTTGATGTTTTTTGCCCTTTCTTGTGACATAACAAATTTGCATGGGATATTCAAATTTGAAATGCCAGATGCTCTCGTGCTATATGGCTTCATAGATGATAAATGCATCATAGTGCCAGCTTGAATATTGAATTTATTGTATTCTGCAGTACACATCACTGTTTCATAGAGGAGAAAATCGTGCCTTACCATCGTCCACTCAGGGGACAGCTTCTTTAAGTACTACAGGATCAATTGATAACTCTTTACCTGATATGTTTCGCCCTCCTCCAAGACCTCTGCCTTATGATGCAGATCCAAGATATTTTCGCTTGCAGCGTGATGGTCTGGTCTCTAGGAGGGAGAAAGGGTCAAGCCATGCACATGAGGAAACTGAACCGCTAAGACCAAGCGAAGTTGATGAAGAATCTGAATCTGTCAGTAACAAGAAAAAATGGAATGAATTTACTTGTGAGGAAGCATCCAAAGATTATAATTCAAAATCATCCCTAAAGCTCTCAACGGCCAAACCAACAACAGGATTTGCTCATATTTATACCTCTTCGGAAGATGAAGATGTCTGTCCTACATGTCTTGAAGGTAATATCATCTCCTTCCATTATCTTTAATCAATTGTTTCTTTGCCGATGAGGTATTAAAAGTTAATGTGGTGTTACCACTCTAGAAGAGTCAAGGTCTTAGGAGAGGTCTATCATTCATTGTTTTTTTCAAACTATAAATCTTAATTAGGGAAGAGGGAGTTGTGGTTGTCAAACTCTAGACCTTGTGGTATTCGAGCAAGATTTTTAGAAAATCCTGACCATCTAGGATGTACTGGAAGGTACAAGTCTTTGTGTATAATTTAGTGTAATATGCATGATGAAATCATTCTTAAATATTTAATATCTGATATTATGCAACTTTGTAAAGGAAACATAACTTGATCTGCGATGAATGCAATAACAATCAAAGTCGTCAAATATTGCATTTGGCATTCACCTATTATTCTAGGAGATTCTTTTCTTGCTTATCTGAGTGCATGAAAACATTGGTTGCATGAATCATGATGCTATGATGATCCTTATTTTTCTTGCAGATTATACCAAAGAAAATCCAAAGATAGTTACTCAGTGTTCTCATCATTTCCATCTTGGCTGTATATATGAATGGATGGAAAGAAGTGATAACTGCCCAGTCTGTGGCAAGGTAATGTCTGATCCTTCCCGTTCTCACAACTTATAATAATTGGTTCTGTGTCGGCATTATTCATTTTCTTGGTTGTTTTAGGTACTTTCAATGTATTTTTGTACATAATGGACAGTTTTCATTTATAAGACTGATCGGTAGCTGTGCCTTTATTATTAAGTATGCCATTTTCTATGTTGGGAAGTAGTCTAAGGTGGCACTATCAACATTCTTTCAAGTGTGCTCGGGTTCAAGCAAATTCCTGCTAACTAAAACCTTCCATTTACAGTTCTCCTTTTCTGTATTCTTCTGGCTGGATATTTGTTTTAAATCTGATTAGTGATTCCGGGACAACTTCATTTCCCTGATCGTAGTAGTCAAGAGTCATAAAATACCACGAATGTAGGATGATGTTGAATGTAATGCCTGCTGCTTGTTTGGATAATGTAGGTGATGGCATTCGATGAGACGGCCTGAAGTATTCTCCGGTCGTGGATGAAACCTACCACCAACAACCTCAAAGTGTAAGCCTTGTATATATGCGTCCAGATAAGTGTGATGTTTTTACATGCTCATGGATTCAGCACAATAACTATCATTTTATTGCAGATACTTGTTTTTCTACTTTGGTTGTATTTTTCATTTGATGGGGAATCCTTGTTCAAATGGAGTACATATTTGTCTTGGACCAACATATTTAATCTTCTTTCTTTCTTTCTTTCTTTCTTTCTTTGTGCCCTTGGTTGCACCAACACCCTTTGTGGTGGGGGTATTAATGAATTGAGCTAATTCGTGAGCTATTTTGATTCATATTAATAATGATTCGGAATTGACTCGATGCATGTAGAGTTGAGCTACTACTCCTTAGACTTTTCCAGCTTCAGGCTGGTGGCTTTTATCAAGTTTAAGATTCATAACTATTTTTTGACATTTTATCTATTAACTACAGTTAAAATAAGATAAGAAGGCATCGAGTTCGATAAAGATAAGTTTTGTTTCTTTCTTTTTTTTTTTAAAAAAAAAAAATACTCTTAAGAAGTTGAGCTTGACCTTGAAAAAAACTTTTAACTTGGCTGAGTTGAATTAATTGAAGCTTTAATTTTTTAAGAGACAGAGAGAGAGAGCACCAACTTTTTAAGTTGGGGAAAATTGTTGCAGGGTAGAGAGAGTCAAGAAACATACTCTGAAACGATCTCATTCCATAAATTTTATAATTAGAAAATGAATTTCAAATTCAACAATTCTTAAAAAAATAATAATAATAATAAAATACGATACAGACAGACAAGTAGATGTTTCTCTTTTATTACAAATCATATTGTTTAAATACAACATACAGAAACATACATCTTCCTCATTCAGTAACCGCTACCAGCGACCTGAAAAGCTCTGACAAACGCCTCAGGGGGCTGCCCTCCACTTAACTCGTACTTGCCGTTTATCTGCAGAGAAAATGTTGGGGGTATTAGTATTATACATTTATACTATTATTGCATAATTTTATAACATGAGTTACCACAAAGTGAGGGACTCCGGTGATCCGAGATGAATACTTGTTGATCTCCTCATTAACCTAGGGTAGGGTAGGGAGGAGAGTGAAGTGGTAAGAAGGAGATTCATATTCATTCAAGGACAACACCTTTGTTTATATTATACCTCCTTGAGCCCATTGTTTGGATTTGCTAGAAACTCCTCTGCTCCTTGGATTCCAACTTTTCTAGCGCTCTCTACCAGAAACTCCCTTCATTTTGCAACACGCAGTTTTAAAGAAACAGTTCCATGGAGTCATGTAAAATTGGAGGGAGAGAGAATTAAGGACCTGTCACCAATATACTTCCCTCGAGAGAAGTAGCCAGTGTAGAGCTCTTCAACAAGTTTATGCTGCTTATCATGCCCCTGCTTCCCAGCAAAGTAGATCAGCCTATGGCTTTCAAGAGTATTTCCCCTGCAATCATGCCAATAAACATCAGAAATCCAAATAATCTGACATGATGTCGACTTGTGTAAGTAAATAAAAGAGCTTACGTTAGTCCATCAATGTCACAATCCATGCCGATACCCGCGAAAACCTACATATTGAACAAGGAAGAAGTGTATTCATAAGCAATCAATCAAAGTGACAGATGCTAGAGGAGGAGGAGGAGGATCAAGGGACCTCTCTCATATGAGATATTATTTGTTGAGCTTTTGGTCCAAACTTCTTCTCGAAAAACTCCTTCTTCACCACGCCTTCCTTTGGTGCAGAAGGATTCAGTATAAATGGATGCCATTTTATCTGAAAACCTTTATCTCAAATTTTCTCTTCTCTTAATCACAAATCTTTCAACTATATTAAGAAAGAGCATTTGTTGAACCTCAAAAGAGTATTTATCATCAACAGAAGCAATAGCTTTGTCGAGATTCTTCTTCCCCACATAGCACCATGGGCACACGCTGTCGGAGCTGACATCGATTTGGATCAGTTTCTTCCCACTGCTGCTGCTCATCTTGATGGATCTGATTCAGTTCATCACAAACAACAACAGCTTAAGGCAGACAGAAATCGCATCGCAATACCAATACACCATCTCTTTGATGGAATTGAAAAAAAAAATATATCTCAAAGAAAGGATTGACACAACTATACAACTCGGATTAAGACTGCTCTTGGGAGCTTATTAGACGAAAACTAACCTGCAAATCTGGAGTGTCTGAAGATAGTACAATCGCATAAAAACTTAAACTGAATCAACCACTTCACCCCTCTCTCTCTATATATAGATACAAAAAAATTATATTTTATGCAAACATGTTTGACCACACACACATATATATATATATATAATCACGGTCAATGTAGATTGATAGCATAACAAAAAAGTCAAAGAACTTCTCTAGCGTAAATTTAAGAAAATGGGAAAGAAAAAACCAGAAGGTCCACGGTTGCCAGGTTCTGGAAAGTTCCGCTGGCGCGTGAAGAACACGCGCCTCCGGCTGAGGAGCCGCAGTTGTCGGGCGGGGAGAGAGTTTTGTGTTTCTCTGTTGAATTAAAAATAAGCAGTCAAAAATTGCGGTACTTTCTTTTATTTTAGTTATGGGTGGAAACTATTTGGTAGTTGACATTCACAAATTTTTTTTTTTTTTTTTTTTTTTTTTCCAGTCATTTGAAAACCAGATTTTTTAGTATATCGTAGGAAGATATATTGAATTCTTTTTAATATATGCATCACGCGTTGGAAGATTTACCCTTCTAGAAAACTTGGACTTTTGAATATTTATTTTCCCCTCCACTCTTATTTTGAAACATTTAATATACACTAGTATTTACACGAAATTCAAATTTCAATTTCAAATTTCAATAATTTTTATTATTTTATATTTTATTGTACAAAACGTGATAAAATTAGAATGCAAAAATATCAATTATATTAAAAAATTATTTAGATTTTCTCAAATATATTACAAACTTTACATATCATGAAATATATTTATTTATATTTAGAATTTTAAATATTTAAATATTATACTTAAAAACATTTAAATAAAAATTCTTGGAATCTTTTATAAAAAATGCAAAATATTTATTTTAATTTTCCTTCCTATTACTTTTGCTCTGGTCTCTCACTTCGCCGAATCAAAGGATTAAATATTTTTGTAAATAATAATAATTTTTTAATTCGGCAAAGCATGGGACGATAGTAAAATAATAAAAATAAAATAAGTACTTTTTCATATTGTCAAGAAATTTTATTTATATATTTTTCAGTATAATATATATTAATTTAAGTATTTAAAATAAAAATAAATATGTTTTCATCTTAAATTAATAACAAACCTATTTTTTGAGCTTGTAATATATAATTTGTAATATAATTAAGAAAGTTATAATAAATTAAATATATTTTAGAAAATTATTATGGTTTATTATATATTTGAATTTTGCATGATGATGTGTGATTTTAAGTGTTGATGTGTTATCCGGCAAGCTACGTCAACTTTCTGTCACTGGAAATTTACTCCCGTCATAAATTTGAAATAAAAATGATTGTTGTAATATATTTTAATACTATTTATAGTTTTATAATATTCATAATTTGTAATATATTTGATACTTTTCCAAAATATAACATCATACAAATCCAAGTCTTGTATAAATACTAAATAAATAAATATATATACTCACAAAATATTGTCTAAACTCTAAGATATCCATCTATAACTAATTTGTTATAATTTATATTTAAATGAAATCTCAACTTTAATGCAATTTTTCGACCAAAATTTCTTGGATTTGCTATAACATTTGAATTTTATTAATTATTTCAGATTTTAACAACCGTTTTTCGTTTTTGCTTAAATAAGTTTGGACAATACCTAATTTTTTTAATATGATACGATTATTTTTTTATACATTTTATTTTTATTAAAACTAATACACACTTTTCTCATTTCAGTTTCCATGGAAGAATTTGGTAATATTTATGTATAAAATATGATATATGATATAATATATTATTGAATATTTACGAAGATATTCTAAACAAAACACAAAAATATGGAAACACCTATTGGCATAGATAAAATATGATTGATGCAACCAAATAAATTAAAAAATAAGTGAATTTGGATAGTAAAAATGATTTATGCGAGATTTTGATGAAAACAAGTATTTTCTTGATAATTAATAGAGATAGTTACCTATTATTATCGAATAAGAAAATAGAAAAATAATGTGGGATATTTCTTGGGTAAAATTTACCATATTAATTAGTATTGATTAATAAATACTCAATTAAATTACAAAATACATAAATAGATAATAATATTAATATAAATGTTCATGTAGATTTAATATTAATGTAGTTTTTTTTAAAAATTTTGAATTTATTGAAAAAAATGAGTATTAATTTATTTGAAAAAAAATAGAAAAATGTAAGAGATGTAGGAAAATATATTATGAATAATTAATCTATAGAAAAATAAATAAAATATATGAATGTGTTGAAAAATAAATGAAATAAAATAACAATTAACTGTTCCCACCTTTTTTAAAAGTAATTATTTCTTTCTTTCAGTATATATATAAATTTGAAATTTATTATTTTGTTAAGCTTCGTCTTGATATAGATAGATAATCAGGATTCAAGTCTATAGATAATGACATGAATTACTCATGAAAACTCCCTTTCACTAATAAATTTCTTTAGCAAAACCACTCCTATGAGTCGCCAACGACCATCTATCTATTCCTACAATAAATTACAGATTTATAGGCTCCACATGCAATTTTTTTTTCTTACTTTATTTATATTGGCATTATCAGCTTAAAAAATAAAATGAAAAACACAAAATTTTATCCAAAATATTTTTACTTCTCGGAATTTTATCCAAAATTTTATTTGTTATGGAATTTATTCAAAATATTTTTCTGTTTGGGAATTTTATCCAATATTTTATTTCTTAGGAAATTTTATCCAAAATAATTTTCTGTTTGAAAATTTTATCCAATTTAACTAACGAAATTTTTGTACAATGAACCACCCGTTAAATTCCGTGTAGTGTCCAACTCATCAATAATCCACGTAGACGTTAGTTGAAAGCGACGTGGACATTATGTGGAATTTAACGCAACTTTTTGGATAAAATTCCGTGTTTTCCCAAAAATAATATTTATAATTTATTCAAAACATACTCAAACAATATATGGGTCGTGAGTTTCTCTTTGCAATTAAAATCCACCAATTATTTAGATCACATTTAACCTACAACCCAGGGTACGTAGCGTGGCCGGAACACCGACAGACTTATCACAAGTGATGGAAGAACCATGGCCGAATGTGTGTGGGTGTTGTATTCTAACGCTGGGCTGCCGCCGCCGCCGCCTCATTTGGTACTTGGTAGTCTTTGAAGGCTGCTTGGACCCACTATTAAATTGAAGAATATGCGCATCTTAATAAATTACTACCTCCGTCCCGGATCATTAGTCTTGTTTCATTCCGGCACAGATACCAATGCGAGTGAGATAGAAGAAATTAGTATTTTATTAATAAGTGTGTATTAATTTTTCATTTTAGGAAAGCAAGACTAATGTTTGGGACAGACGAAAAAGGAAAACATGACTAATGTTATGGGACGGAGGGAGTATTATATATATTTCCTCTGTCCCAATTTATTGGTCCCACTTACCTTTTTGGTCTGTCCCATTTATTAGTCATTTTTCCTAAAATGGTAAATTTTTTTACACTCATCAATAAAATATTAATTTCACTACACTCACAAACATTGGTTATCGTGTCATTTTAATTGGGGACTAATAATTTGGAACGGAGAGTGTATAAAATAAGTACTTAACAAATAATATTATTTTTTATTTATTGTTATTATTAATTATTGAACGCACTAACTAGTAAAGAGAATGGATCATTACCAAATGTTTGTGGGAGCCTAGATGTATGCTCCACCTCCACCGTTTGTTGCTTCATTTCTTTCACCTGATTTTAAATAATATCTAGTTTAATCTTAAGGGACATCTCAAATCGATGTTTATGTATAAACATTTCAAAAAATACAAAATTTGAGACAAAAAATTAAATGATCATCGTTTCAACTTTATATATATATAGATCATAAAAGGATGAGAGCAATCTCTCTGTAACAAATACTAATACAAAGAAACATTCATCACGAGAAACCCAAATAATTATTCTAAGACTATTTTTATCAGTGACCGGTGATGACTCAATCTTTTAATAAAATATTAAATTTTCTTTTATTCACTACACAAGTTAATATTATTTAACTTTCTAATGAGTGACCAAACCCAACAAATTTAACATTCTAATTAAAACATTAGTTTCTCTATCTAGGGGTGTGCATTCGGTCGGCTCGGTTGAGAATCGACCGAATTTTTGACAACCGAATGGACCGAACCAAAAATGGGAACTGACCGAAAACCGAACCGAACAGCCGATCAACCGAACCGAATAATTCGGTTCAGTTATGGTCGGTTCGGTTCAAACCGAACTGCTGCAAAAAAAATTTAAATATTTCCTGTAAATTCGAAAATCAAATAAAACATAACATAAAACATAAATTCCAACAACAAAATCCAAGCATACAAATAGTGATTTGACTTCTGTGTAGGGTTCGATCGAATGGGGGGAATGGGATGAGTAAATTGAATTATGAATTATTATTATTATTATTATTATTCTATATATATTTAATTTATAATTATTATTTATATTAGTTCGTTCGATTCAGTTCGGTTTTCGGTTCCGAAAGGCAGAACCAAAAACCGAACCGAATCTATTCGGTTTTCATTTTCCAGAACCGAAATTTGGAGAACCAAACCGAACCAACCAAATTTGAGCGGTTCGGTCGGTTTTTTTGGTTCGGTTTGGTTCCTGCTCACCCCTATCTCTATCATCCATTACAAATTCACAAGTAAATATTATGTTCTAATAATTCATAATTTACTTGACAAATAAAACAAAAATTATGACAACTAATACAAAATACACACAATAAATGGAAACTAAATTTCACAAACATGAATTATAAATTACATATTTAATAAATTAAAAAAGTTAATCTAATTGTGAAAATGCAATTCATCTAATATATATTTAGAGAATATTTTTATGAATTTAAATATGTATTTTATAATTACTTAAATTATATATAATTTAAATTATATAAAAGTGATAACCAATGAAAATGTGTCATGTGTTTAATGATGTAAGGAAAGTGAAGGTTGTGAGTGGCGGTTATTAGCCAATGGCTGCACCTGGTCATTGCATATTATAAGTTCTTTATTTCAAATTGTCTTAGTTTTCGTGTGACCGAGTTGAGATGTTCACTACTAACAATGGTCTAAGACAAAAGCCAAATCATATAAATAAATAATTAATAGTTGGTTTTAATATTTACCTGTTTCGGAAGGTGAGAAACCGACTCGAACATGAGTTGGTTCTGCATGTCGCATACCAATCCTTGGTCATTTTTACAGAAAGAATAGGAGAGACAGTTATTCCCTCGCTCAGTAATGAAAAAGCATCTTACCTATATGTAGGGGTGGGATTTCAAATTTTTTTTTAAATATAAATGTTTTATATGTAGGGGTGGGGCTTCTATGTATATATTTTTAAAAAAAGAATTATAAAGTGTCAAACTTCACAAAATTGGAATCGAGCACCAATAATACTAAAACTAGCTCTATGTCTGCCCCTTTATATATGAATATGCATGCATAATTAAAGGGAGTATTGTGCAAGCTTTAAAACTACCTTTCTCTTTCGAATTCGCTTCAGAGCAGTGTCAAGCTCATGCTGCAGATTTTGAAGCTCTCTCAAGCTTAGAGGCTCCAACCCTTCTCCACCATAGTTCCTAAACAATAAGCATCAATATAATTTTTATTTCTTGAAATGAAAATTAATTAAATTGTTGCGTATCATAATGTCTAATTATTGCTCTATTTTTGGTGTAATAATATTGATAAAGGCAAGCAATATTTCAAATAAGCAAGATGTGCATCCGAGTCGTGATGATCTTAAAGTAAGATATTACTGTCGCATATGTGATATATTTTATTAAACATGAATAAAATAAATTATTAAATGGATAAATCTAAAATATTTATGGATTATCTAGAACGTGAATAATAACTACTATTTGTTGGAATAACAATTTTACGGTGGATTATATAACTTTTTCTATCATTAGACTAAATCTCATCTTGATAAAAATGCTGCTCAAAATCTTAACCACCATTATAGGAATACTAATCATAGATACAATTCCACACTATATGCATGCTTTTATTGAATTTGAAAGTTTCAAGTATATATGAGTACATACCTTATGTTTCTTTGTAAAACTTCTACTCGAGCCACGAGTTTTGGGAGATCAACATGGGCATTTTCCTACATTTATTCGAATGAAATAAATCATGTGACTACGAATTAAAGGTATGCAAACAAAGATTATATGTTATGATATACTATATGTAGGAGTTGGTGTGGCCAAGTTACTGGGCTACTTAATTGTCACGACCCAGCTCCTTACCTGCTCCGAGTCCATTCCTCTGGTTGTCTTTATGGATTGGTAGTTCGGGTTGGATGTCGGTTCGGGTTTACGGTTGCGCCACTCTCTCTCTCTCTCTCTTCTCTGAAAACTCTCCTCATTCTCTCTACTTCTCTGAGCGATCTAGAGTGTGGTTTGTGGTGAGCGTGAGCGATTGAGAGAGCCTTAGTCGTGTCCATTTGATTCCTGCAACTCCCTTGACCGGTGGAAGGCAAGGGTACTCAGACGGTAAGGTCTGAGCCAATCATTCGTCCCTAATCGGTGAGGAAGGCGAGGGTATGCAGATCGGAGGAGTCCTCGGAGCTGCCGACGTCAAAAGGTGGTCAAAGCTTGAAGGTCGGACCAAGATTTGATAGAGGAACCTTAGTCCGATCAGGACTAGGTCGGAGTCCGGTCGTGTAACAGGCCGGAAACGGGTCTGCAACCCTGATACCCAACAGTGGTATTAGAGCCAGTTTAGCAGACCCGCAAGCTTGCACCACCGTCGAACTCGCGTCGTCTGTGCCCCAGGGCACGTGAGGTAGGTCGGATGCGTCCTCATCCAGGGCCCCCGCTCAGGTATATGGTCCTTTCTGCCCTAACCCCTTCTTCGTTGAGTTTGTCGCGTGTCAATCTGTAAACCCTAGGTCTTTAGGGCTCAGTTGACTGGTCCGGACAACCGCAGTCACCTGAGCATCCTTCTTGCTGGTCAGGATAACCGCAGCAAGTAAGGATCCGTGTCCTTGTGTGTTTACTGAGTGATTCTTGCGCACTAGGTTTAGGGGTCCTGGTTCTTCGTGGCTTTCGTTGTTTCTAGTTTGATTTTGTGAATATTTGTGCTTCTTGTCTTACTGCTGTGATCTTGGCCTGCATCTGTTTTTGTGAGCGCCCTAGGATCTGAATTCTTTTTTATATCTATTCACTGTTGTTAATCTGTTCCCTGTAAATTTGGTGAAATCCTGTGTTTTGCAGTCTGTTCTCTTGTGTATATACTCATTCCAATGTTTCCTGTCAAATCGGTGTATATACTCTGCCTGATCTTGCCTAAATTTTTTTAAAATATGGCTTCTGGCATGACTGCTAATGGTTTGACACCTTTTAGTGGTAAAACTGATTTTACTATATGGAAACAAAAAATTGAGTGTTTAATGATTCAACAAAAGGTTCTAAGGGCAATAACCTGTGGCGTAGGAGGTTAGACCACATGAGCAATAAGTGTTAATGATATTAGGATTTAATGTATAGATTTGCATTTAAAGTAGGGGTGTTCACGGTCCGGTTTGGCCGGTTTGGAAGCAAAATCTCGGCCAAACCAATAGGTACGGTTTGAAAATTTTTCAAACCAAACCGGCCAAAAAATTTATCAAAACCAAACCGGCCAAACCATATAAAAACGGTTTGGTCCGGCCGGTTTGACGGTTTGAAACAAAATATGTTTCAACTTCCAACAATCTACTATAATTTGTTGAAAACTAGAGCCTAAATGCAGATTAGTTAATTTCTATTATTTATTATTACTTATTTTATTGTAATTGTAATTTTTAAAATCTTATATTTATAATTTGATGTAAAACCAAAAGAAACACATGAGTCAATTGTATTACAATTATAATCTTAAGATTCAAATGTAAAATCAAAAGAGACATGTAAAACTATATTAACGAATTAACAATGTTTATACTTGATTTATCGTAAAAAAATTATATTCCCTCCGTCCCGACTGAATTGTCCCGGTGACTTTGGGCACAATAACCAAGGTGTGTGAGTGTAAAGTAAGTTGAGTGGAATTAATATTTTATTGTTGAGTGTGAAAAAGTTGCATTTTTAAGTAATGAGACAATTGAGGTGGAACGGACGAAAAAGGAAAGTGGGACAATTGAGGTGGGACGGAGGGAGTATGAAATAATAATATTTAATGTTAACACTTCCTAGTTGATTTTTTTTTAAATATTGAAATTAAAACTAGATTGTATTGACCAAGAAATTTAAACATGGTTAATTGTATAAAAAAGTTGAAACTTATCAAATGAACCACAATTTATATTTATTAATTATAATATATTTAATATTTATATATACACACATATAAATACGGCCGGTCCGGCCGATACGGCCGGTTTGAGCTACCAAACCAAATTTGACCGGTTTCAAAATTAATTTTTAAACCGACCAAACCGGCCAAATTAATCGGTTTGGCCGGTTTAACCGGTTTCGGCCAAACCATGAACACCCCTAATTTAAAGGGTTTAATGTATAGATTTGCATTTAAACTAATTAGCTTAGAATTAGTGATATCCCTAAAATTAAGGGATTGTTATTTCCTAATTTTACCTTCCAATTGCTCTAAGGAAGAGCACCCGAGCATGCACCTTACATCCAATCTCCAGGTTTATTGCATACAGCAAGTTATCTCCTACTTATCAGGCATTTATTACTAATCTTTCCACAGAATATGTTCCTAAAGATATACACAAGGCACTTAAATGTCCGAAGTGGAGACTAGCTGTTCAAGAAGAAATGCAGGCACTTGTAGGTAACAACACATGGTACCTCACGGACTTGCCTACAGGAAAACAAGTTGTGGGATGGAAGTGGATATTCACCAATAAATTCAATTCAGATGGCAGCCTAAATCGTCATAAGGCTAGACTTGTGGCTCGGGGATTCACTCAGACATATAGCCTTGATTACACAGAAACATTTGCCCCTGTCGCCAAACTCAATACGGTTCGCATTCTAATTTCTCTTGTAGTTAATCTCGATTGGCCTCTTCTACAGCTAGATGTCAAGAATGCATTTCTTAATAGAGACCTATTAGAAGATGTCTACATGGAAACTCCACCTGGATTTGAGGGACCTAGGGGAAAGGTGTGCAAGCTCATGAAAGCCATTTATGGTCTAAAGCAATCTCCAATGGCTTGGTTTAGTCGTTTCTCAAAAACCGTAATCAGTCGAGGATACACTCAAGGGCAGTCTGATGATACTCTTTTTATCAAGCATTCAACATCTCAAAAGGTATCCATCCTCATTGTTAATGTTGATGACATAATAATGACTGGGGATGATCATGAAGAAATCAAG
>JAPKLW010000523.1:450221-461432 GCA_026898455.1 Plectranthus barbatus
TAATTCATGACATTGTATACAAAGTCATTGCTGCATGTAGTCTTAGTAATTTCTGGGACCAAAAAGAAGAAAAAATATCGAATTATTGAAATACTTATTTTATATTGTACAGAAAAATTTTGGTATGATAATGGTACCATAATTATAATATTTAGAATATACTGGGGTTCATTTCTTAAAAGTTACTAAACTATCTTACTTGTATCAAATTGGGTACTTAACTTTTATATGTATCAAAATAAGTATCAAACTTGTTATAAATATATTTATTTGATGGACATTACTTAAGATATACTTTAGAGATATATATCGTATCTTTCCAAATATCTTTCTAGATTTCTATAGATATGATTTCATCCTTATATATATGGCATGATTAGAGGTGGCAATTCGTGCGGATCGGATCCTTATCGTGTCAGTCCGTTATCGATCCGATCCGTTAAGGTCAAATCTGTATCCGATCCGTTAAGAAAAATTAAAATCCGTATACATATCCGATCCGTTAAGCTCAAATCCGTATCCGCATGAATCCGATCTGTATCCGTTAAGGATCCAATAAGTATCCAATCCAAATGAGCCGTTATGTATCCGATCCGATAAAGATCTTATAAGAATTCAAATCGGATTAATTCAATAAGAATTTATTTCAATAAACACAATTATAATCCAAAAAAAAATAATAAGATAATACAAAATATTCATATTTGATTGTTCAAATAATGTGTTTGATAAATAAATAAAACTGCAACTTCATTTGAAACTAAAATCCTCAATCAAATATTCGAAATTACATAGATAAATCTTAAATTCCAATTCTAGTGATCTAACATGTTCATTTCTAAATACTGATCAATCATTCACCTTAGTCGTCAATACTTCACTTACAATATTGAGGGAGAAAAATATTAATTAAAACTGATTTATAACAAATAAAATAAATTATAATAAATACTTTTAATCTATCATGGTGAAATTGAAAGAGTTGAGACAATTAATGAGAATCTACAATACTTTCATCAACATTAAAATTTAAGATCCCACTTTTTAGTTAATTCGTTGTTGATAAAACTTAATTGAAAACTTGAAGTTGAGAAAAAAAAAGAAAGTTATTAAATTTTGATGATAGAAGAAAATAAATATTAAAAATATAATTAATTGATAAAGAGGAGGGATCATGTAAAAAAAATTCCCATGTGAGAAAAAAGAATGAATCGTGTCCATCAGATCTAAAAAAATCAATGGTTGATATTGAATCAAGCAACAACTAAAACGCAATCAAGCAACAACTAAAGCACAATCAAGCAACATTGCAATCAAGCAACAACCTGAATACAATCAAGCAATGTCGTAAATGCAATCAAACATCTTTCTCACTTTCTCACGTTAAGAGTTTTCTCACTGGATCCGCTCCCAATAGATAAATACATACATTTTTTAGTGGTGAATTAATAATGGGACACGAACAATGAAGAACCAAAAGATTTGAGTTTTTGAAAGAACTTTAAATCTATATTAATATATCAAAATCAATTAATTAATTATTATATTTAAAAAATAAATAATTTTTATTAATTTATTAACGAATATCCGTATCCGATCCGTATCCAATCCGAATCCGATCCGAAATTTCGTGTCCTTATCGTGTCGATCCGATAAGTCTCAATATGTATCCGTTGTTATCGTACGGATTCGTGTCGGATTATCGGATCGGATTAAAAATTGCCACCCCTAGGCATGATATTGTAATTCTCTACACATCAATGAATAATAATATTTCTATTTCTCTCCATCGTGTTTTCTCCATTATTGCTTATCTGTGATACAAGAAGGATTCGATTTACAACAAAACTAATATTTTATAGGAGTTTTATCGATTCAGGACCTGAAATATAGGTTAATTATTAATTTAGGACTTGAAAGATTAATTGTCGATTTAGGACCTGAAAGATCACAAAAATTCTCAATCCAGGACCCGAAAGATCTTACAATTCTCAATCCAGGACCTTAATATCAGGTCCTAGATTGAGAATTATTTGATCTTACGGGTCCTGAATTGATAATTTAACTTTCTTTTGGGTCATGGATATATAATTTTCCTATTTTATATTATTAATGGTTTAAATTCAAATATTTCTATTTACTTAATTATACATAACAATTATAGTACCCAAGATTGTCACATGTATTATCTTTAATTATTAATTAAAATACTTAAAATTAAAATTACATATTTAAACCCTAAGATATATTATAGACAGTGCCACCCTAAAATTTGTCAAGAAATATGAGTTTTGGGATGAGCGTAGATAAGTGTTTTAATTTCTTTGTACTAATTAATAATATTTGTAGATAAGTGTTTTAATTTAAGTTTTTATTGTTTTTAAGTATTTTCATTTTGTTTAATTCTTGTTTCTTTAATGCAATGTCATTTAAAATAAATTATGAACGATTATGTAACACAAGAATTGTATATAAATAAGGTAAACTTTAATAATCCATATTAATTATATTTTATGGTTGCAAAAACTAAAAATAAAAATAAAATTCACAAACTAAAGTTTTTAATTTTTTGGAAGTGTGCGAAGGGAGTGATATATAGGATTAAATATGTAAATTTGAATTTTAGTATTTAATTAATAATTAGGCATAATAAAAATCACAGTTTTAATTTTATGGAAGAGTATGCGTACAAAGTTAAATATTAGGTTAAAATATTTAATATTAAATTTTTGTATTTAATTATTATTTAAGCATAATATATGTGACAATTTTTGTGTAATATTGTAACACCCCGTATTAATTTTCACTTTGTAATAGTTACTCGGATTTAATATAATGGAATTTCCTCAATTTAGAAGCATTGAGATTTATTGGGTTATGATTGAAGAATTTAATTTTTGTGTTTGAGCTTGGTTATTTTGTTAATCTTGAAGAAATTATCAAGATCTATTGGAATTGAGAAGAATTATTCATGAGTTATATTAATATCATGAAGGTGAAAGTACCATATTAGAGATATGTATACTTATATGTATAATTATGATATTATACATGAGAATTGGATATATATATATGAATAAGGGGGAGAGTTATAAGGTAAGCTTTTTCTACCTTATGATATAAGCTAGAGAGAGAGAGAGAGCTCCACCATTTCAGAAAAAACCCCTCCAAACCCGTCGACTTTCCGGCGAGATTCCGGCCAGCACCGGCCACCATTTGACAAGCCGTCGCCACCATTGTGAAGCTCGTCTTTCGGGCGGGCTACTTTTTGAGCTAAAGCAGCGATCGTGAGGTTGAGCGGGGGCGGAGTTATCGTAGAAAGAAGGTAAGGGGGTTACCAATTCGGATTTTTGTGAATTTAGTGTTGAATCTTGAGTTTTAGGCCGTTAATCCGAGTTTTGACGGTTGCCGTGTGTTCCCCAGCGTGTAGGAAGTTTTCGGACACTGAGAAGCACGACTTTTAGCCGCCGGAAAGAGAGCTGCCGCCGTGAGGAAGAAGAACTCCGGTGAGCTCTCGTTTTTCCCCATTTCTTGTGTATTTCTGTTGTTTAAACATCATATTTGAGGTCCTTGTAGTCTGGGGAGTCGATTGGTAACATTGTATGTAGGGATGTCAATAAAGCCCGAAACCGATGGGTCGGCCCGAAACCGGTGGGCTAAAATGCGGGTTAGGGTAAAAAAATTTCAACCCGAAATTATTTTTAACCGAACGGGTTGAACCCGACGGATTGGCGGCCCGAACGGGCTGAGCCCGGTGGGTTGCAGGTAGGCCCATAGGTCCGGCAATATTTAATAATATTATTTATATCCTACTATACCCATTAATTATATACCTAATTTCCTAGACCTAATTTTTCGTCACACAAAATCTCATCAATCTCTCCCAATGACGTAGTCCTTTACTCTCAAATCGAAAAATCTCTCATTTCTTCCTGTTTCACTGTCTTCCACTCGTCACTCTCCTAATTAGCGTACCTACTCATTTATTCTTTTCAAGAACCTTTAGCCACTCGTTTGTTATGTTCACCCAAGTGAAAGCTATATTTAATTTTTTAATCATTATCTTATCATTTTATACGTTGAGAAATGTACTTTTATTACTTAAATTAGTTGGTATATAAGGATTGATGTTTTTTTTTTCTTTTCAAACAATGATTATCCACTTATCACTATTTTTTTGCAAAGATATTGATATTTGATGTCTTTTATTTATGTTGGTTCATCATTTTCTTTTTTTATTTTGTTTTAGGGGTTGTTAAAATATTTTAAGAAAATCTTTACAAAAATAAACTCGTAAATATTGTCAACCCGACGGGTCAGCCCGAAAACCGGTGGGTTAGGGTTAGGTTCAAGAAAATTCAGCCCGATAAAAATTCAGCCCGATTCAACCCGGACCGAATAGCCCGTAGGCCGATAGGGTTAGCCCGAAACCCGACGGGTTAGCCCGATTGACATCCCTAATTGCATGTGTCATCGGTCGGCTGGAGAGGCCAAAACGGTGAGTTGCAGGTTCGCATTGCGAATTGTCGGAGAAGACGACTCACCTTGGCCGGGATGAGCCTATCGACCGAGGCAGGCGAATTGTCTCAACTCGACCGAGATAGAGGTACCTCGGTCGAGGTAGGTGACACGGCCGAGATAGACGTAAATTAGCCGAGATGAATGACTCAACCGCAATAAGTTCGACTCGGTCGAGGCAGTCACGTCGACTGAGATGGTCGTAACTCGGCCGAGATGATCAACTCGACCGAGATAGTCCCAACTCGGCCGAGACAGAGAGTTGGTCTATCCAACTTTGTACTCTTATTCTCTTCCCGATTCGTTTCAAACCTTATTCGATTTCCAAGATCAGTGCATTATGTTAGGAACATGATAAGTTATGCAAGCTTGTTTTGTCCCAGATCATCCGTCCTAACTAGTGACCTAACCATTTGTAGGAAATTGAAAGCAAGGACAGACGAGCTCATTCTAGCAGAAAGCATCTAAACTAAAAGCCAAGAACGAGGTGGGAAACTATTTCAGTAAAAACTCAAAATGCGTGTTTTTATTTTCAAAATGTGTTATAAAATGCTTTGATTTAAAATGAGACTGCTATGCATTGTTTTCGTGTTATTATATTTGTCCTCTGTCGTTTCCCATCGACAAGAGAGTATATAAATGAGTTTGGAACCAGGTTCCCATAACTGAGCTAGAACTCATTTAGTAGTATGGAGTAACGACTACATATGATTGGGATTTTGGAAGATATAAGGGGAAGTTGTTATATGTGTATGTGGAAGTTATGAATACGGAGTTGTGAATGATGAATATTAAACGATCGGGTCTCAAAATGATTGCTGAGACTAGTGCACTTAGATGACAGTAGGTTGAGTGTGTTTACATTCCTAACTGATCATCGTAACTTGGAAGCCGGTCAACTTCCAGTTACAACACCGTAACAGATATAATAACATATAAATAGCACGTGTGTGGAATTAAAATGATTTAGATAGCATGAATATTTTCAACAAAACCCCATGTCTATCTGTGTGAGTTGCATAGCATGTTTCCTATATAAATGTATGTTTTCGGGCATGTTTCTCATTGGGTACGAAAGTACTCAGCCCCTCGCGTTATTTCTAAAATGTGCAGGTTAAGCAGCATGGTTGGAAGTAGCGGGTGTAAGCTGGAGGAGCAAAGAAGTTATTTTTGAAAGTTAATAGATCCTGTGACATGTATCTTCATATACATGTCACCATCACGCTACACACACGCTGCTACACTCTCTGAACTTCATTCCCTTTTTAATTAATTAAACTTTTGAATACTGTTTGTTAACCCTGACTCGAAGTACACTTTGGTGAATACTTTTATCTTTTATTTATATTAAAGTCTTCCGCTTACTAATTCTTGAAGTGTATTTGACAAAACCTGAAACATCAATGTAACGTGGCCCCAAATTGGGAAGGTCAGTTGGGGGCGTTACAAATATAATTGTCATGTATTATTAAATAAATAGGAAAGTTTGAATCTAAACCAACAATAATATAAAATACTAGTTTGGTACCCAATTGGATACAAATGAAAGTTTAGTTTCCAATGTGATACAAGTAAAATAGGGGTGGGAATAGGTCGGGTTACCCGACAGGGGCCTACGGCCTAGCCTACCACATGCCAGGCCAGACCAGGCTAATTTCGTAAATAGGCCAGACTTAGGCTATTTAAAAAGCCTATTTAGCTAAGCAGGTCTGGGCTCAGGCTCGGAAATAGGCCTACTAGGCCTAACAGGCTGGCCTATGAAAATAATCATATATTATATAATCAATTAAATATATTTATTATCTAGAATTAAAAATTTATTTATGATTTATGAATAATAAAATAAGTTAAATAAATCATTTGTTACTAAATAATGTATTTATCTAAATTATTAAATGTATTTGCTATTGAAATAACATAATATATTTATAACTTAAAAATAAAATATACATTATAAATTTTAAGTAGGCTCTCATAGGCTTTATACAGACCAAAAATCAGGCCTATTTCATTAAAAAGGCCAGGCTTAGGCCTACAAAAAGGCCTACTATAAATAACATGCCAGACTCAGGCCTCTTCAAATTATAGCAGGCCCAGGCCTTCGGGACTAAAGCCCAGCCTAGCCCAGCCTATTCCCACCCCTTCCTGTATATACTGATTCATACATTACTAAAAATATAAAATTAGTTTTTATTATATTTACTCTTATTTTTATATTAAAATAATAAATTAATATAAAGTCTTATCTTCCATCTTTACTTCATATCAATATTAAATTATTATATAAATAAATTTCAGCTCAAAGAAATATAATATCGTAGTACATTAAACAACTTAGATAACAATATAGTGAAAGAATGATATAATAATATATTATCTCTGTCTCGGTTGAATTATCCTTTTAGTTTTTTACATAATATTAAGGTGTGTAGAAATAAGAAAACTTAAATAATAAAACTAATAAATAAGATGATAAAAAGTAAACTGAAACAATTGAAGTAGGAAGGTGAGAAAATAAATTATGCAATGTGGATTTGATGCTATACGACATGGTAAAAAAAATGTTTGGATATAAGCATCCTTAGATTTAAAACAAACACCGACAAAAGGAATAGCCCAGGCCATAAAATTGCCAGTTCTTTTTTAGCATGGCAGCACCGACACTCTTTCATTAAATAAACAATGAAAATTAAAATCTGTTGGTTGAAGGCGACAGCAGCTGCTTACGCACAAATCCTTTCCTTTGTGTCGGCAGCTTCTCTTTTTTCACAATTAAATCTTATGATAATATTGTTGAACATGGAAATGAGTGTGGAGTGAGCGATACTTGCAATTTCTTTATTGACGTCCTGTTCAAGCGCTTCCGCCTGCCACCATTTCTCTCCTCTCTCCTTCATTTCTGTAGCTGATCTTCGTAGCAAGAATATCTGCAGCTAGAAGAAAATGGGATTCTGCTTCAAATCCACAAATCCCACCATTCTGCTGCTCTTCTTGCTCTCCTGCTTCTCCTTTCGTTCAACAGGTAGTCATGATCTTCATGCTGGAGAATGCATTTTGAAACATACAAGATTTTGTTTCATTTTTCTTCTTTCACATCTTTATGAAGTTGATTTCATGTGTTGTGATTGTCGGCAAAGCTTTTACAATGAAAAGAAAGGGTGTTTCTTGATTGTTATGAATTGTGTGTTTTTCTAGGTGAACATCTACGTTGAGCTTGAGAATTGATCTGTATGACCATCAAGTATTTGTTATATTTCCCAAATAAAACTGAAAATTTGAAACTTCTACAATCTTGAAAAAAAATTTGATGGCTAATTCTCAATGGCTCTTAATAATTGTGTTGTTATATCATATGGCAAGAACATAGATTTCAGCTTCATTCCATTTTCATTCCTTTCAGAAGCATACGATGCACTCGATCCGAATGGAAACATCACCATAAAATGGGATGTGATCAGCTGGACTCCAGATGGCTATGTGGTAAGTGTTCTCACTCACTGCAGTTCATCAATCTAAGCCTTCATCCATCACAATCTCAACTGAATCTCGACTTCTCTGGTTTATCATCAGGCTGTTGTGACAATGTTCAACTTCCAACAATATCGCCACATCCAAGCACCGGGGTGGACTCTGGGGTGGAGTTGGGCGAAAAAAGAGGTGATATGGAGCATGATGGGAGGCCAGGCTACAGAGCAAGGAGATTGCTCAAAGTATAAAGGGAGCACTCCGCATTGCTGCAAGAAAGATCCAACAATCGTAGATTTATTGCCCGGAACTCCCTACAACCAGCAGATTGCAAATTGTTGTAAAGGAGGGGTGATTGGTTCATGGGGCCAAGATCCATCAAATGCAGCCAGCTCCTTCCAGGTCAGTGTTGGTGGTTCTGGCACCACCAACAAAACTGTCAAACTGCCTAGGAACTTCACTTTGAGAGCACCGGGCCCTGGGTACACGTGCGGACCTGCAAAGATCGTGAAGCCTACTAAATATGTTTCCTCTGATGGGAGGAGGATCACACAGGCAATGAGTGAGTCTGTTTTTTTTTTTTTTTTTTTTTTTTACCTTGTTCTGTTGTGAAAGCACCTGCATTTGGCTTTATTTGCTCGTGTTCTTGATTTGTTTCTCTTGTTGCAGTGACATGGAATGTTACATGTACATATTCGCAGTTCTTGGCTCAGAAAACTCCTACTTGCTGCGTCTCTCTCTCCTCCTTTTACAACGACACCATTGTTCCTTGCCCGACTTGTACCTGTGGATGCCAAAACAACATCACACAGCCAGGAAGCTGTGTGGAGTAAGTCCTCTCATTTCTTCATCTCTTATCGAAAATTGAATCGAGAAAAAACTGATATGATCTTTCTCTGTTACTCCTTTGCAGCCCAGATTCACCATACCTTGCTTCAGTTGTTGCAGAGCAAGGGAAGACTAACAGCTACGCGCCTCTAGTCCAATGCACGAGCCACATGTGCCCCATCCGCGTCCACTGGCATGTGAAGCTCAACTACAAGGACTACTGGAGAGTGAAAGTCACCATAACAAACTTCAACTACAGGATGAATTACACACTGTGGAACTTGGTGATCCAGCATCCCAACTTCGACAACTTGACACAGATCTTCAGCTTCAACTACAAACCACTGAATCCTTACCAAGACATAAGTATACACATATCCCTTTTCACCTGCTGTTCTTGACTACATTATGTCAGTCAAATCTTTGAACTTATTTTGTGCCTCTTGACAGATGACACTGCAATGCTGTGGGGAGTTAAATACTACAATGACTTGCTCATGGAAGCTGGCCCTCTAGGAAACGCGCAGTCGGAGCTCCTATTCCGGAAGGATCAGTCCACTTTCACTTTCGACAAGGGCTGGGGCTTTCCTAGGAGAATATACTTCAATGGTGATAACTGTGTCATGCCTCCTCCAGATGCTTATCCTTATCTACCAAGCTCCACCACTCGCCGTTATGTCTCTTTCCTTGAGGTGTTTGTCCCTCTGTTGACCGTCGTTTTCGCGTGTTTTTGAGAGAACTCGCCATCATCAAGGAGGAACATTCAGGAGACTGGAGAAAGTATATACCGCACATGAAACTTCTACATGAATGGGATTTCTATAAGCATATGGTGGGCATGCCTTCTCTCTTTTAGTTTGCAGAAAGTGTCATTTTTGTCTACAACTAGATATAGTTCATATAGTATTTATATAGGGGATTGTAATCAAAATGAGAATCACAAAACATTTTGATAGAAACAAATGATTGTTTGATTTTTGAAGAAGTGTTAAGTATTTGCATTAGTGAATCATATCTATATTGGGAAGCATGAGTTGATTATCAAGTTTAAAACTAGTCTTATTAGAAATCAATAATTTTTTTAAAAAAATGCTAAAATTTGGTGACCAAGGGCTGATGGTCACCAATGTTTTGCTTCTCACTTCTCCAAAATTGGATAAATGAATGACTTTTTTTATTGTGTGCTCCTTATTTTTTTAAATATAATTTAAAATTTAATTATGTACAGAAATCATTCCAGATTTATATAATAAAAAAAAGTCTATAAATAAAATTTAATACTACTATAATTTAAAACTACAAAAAATTCATTTTTACATTTGTCAATTTATATTTATTTATCATAATTTTTATTTGTCAATGAATTATTAGTTTTTAGTGTATACAAATTTATTTATTATAATAACAAATTTAATATATTTTTTAATATTTTATATTATTATTGGAAGAGAAATTAACTAATATCATTATTATAAAATTAACTTGAGTTAGGCCACTAATAATATTATATTAAATTGTAAGTTGTAATGATAATCTTAATATATATATTTTTTTAATTTCTGGTTGGGTTATAATTAATTTCTTGTGGAATAGTTAAAAGGCCCATCTCAATCACCCTAGGCTGTAGGAAGCAAGGTGGCGCCATATTAGGTTTTAAAGTACATAAATATTAATTAAATACATAAAAATTATAATATATTTTAATTTGACATGATTATTATGAAGGGCACGAATATTTAGCTGTAAGAAAAAATGTAGTTATACATAAAAAAGTCAAAAACCCATTGGCCATATAGATCAATAAAAAACTTCAAAGATTAAGATTAAAGTGATCAATTCTCAATTTTACTTTAATTCAAATTAATTAAACTCAAATAATATCTCAGTTGATGAGATTGACTTTGATTACTACTTTAATATATTTTTTTTTTAATAAATTGGTTTTGTGAGAAGAAAATGAAATGGTGAAAGTGAACTCTTGACTAGTGTAATCAAAATTGGAATTTGGAAGTTTTTGGATTATTAAATGCACTATTTCCAATAAATTACGAGATAATAGCCAATGGGGGCAGTAGGGGTCGACTCGACTGTGACCAAAATAGTAATTTAATTAAAGGATAAGGGTCAGATTAGCCCCTTAACTATTCTTGTAGGAGCATACTAGACCCTTCATAATTATTTGGATCAATTTAACCCCTCAACTATTAAAAGTGATTCACTTTAGCACTTTATGTTTTAAAATTCCTATTACACCCTCATTTAAAGAGTACTTTTATATTTCTAAATACAAAAAAGTACGATAATAAATATTTAAAAGTAAATCATAAATCAAGATAAATATAATTTTCTTTTTAAAATAAATTTGAATATAAAAAACTAATATTAAAAAAATCTGAAATT
>JAPKLW010000523.1:461442-474965 GCA_026898455.1 Plectranthus barbatus
AAACTAATATTAAAAAAATCTGAAATTGATGACAAACACTAAAAAAATACGAAATTAATGAAGAAAAGGTTGAAAAAACATTTAATCCTCAGATCAATGCAAAAACTTAAAATTAAAAAATATATAAAATTAACAACAAAATTCGTAAAAAATATGAAATGAGATTTTGTTGCTAGATTCAACTAACAAATCTTTACAAACTTATCGACTTATTTAGGAACTATATTATTTTATCAGTGATTATATTGGTTAAATTTATTTAATCGTAAACATGTCTTTTTAAATTAATCAATTTTATTTTAAGATTATTACAAATCGAAATTGGTTTCTATTTAATTTTTTTTATGTATTAGAACATCTAAATTTTATTTTTGTTGTAGATGTTAATTTGTATCCCAAATTTAACCTTTTTCCGATTTATTTTAAAAAAATTGTATTTACTTTGATTTGGTTTTATTTTTATATATTTATTTATTTTTATTTTTTTTATAGAGAAACTGTATAAAATATTCTTGAAATAAAGGTGGAACAGGAATTTTAAAATCTAAAGTGTTTAAATGAGTCAATTTTAATAGTTGAGGGGCTTAATTGAACCAAATAGTCATGGAGGGTCTAATGTGTTCCTACCACAATACTCAGAGGGATTAATATGACCCTTATCCCTTAATTAAATGAAATTAAGCTGGGCGACAGTGATAGCAAAACTATTTCATCCAATCTCAACTAGACACCGCAGCCTGCTCGATCTCTCAATGCTACCCCCGTCTTCACATTTTGTGTGTTTCTGCGTGAGTACGCAAACGCACAATATTATATCGATAAATCTATACGGAAAAAGGAGAGGGAGCATCACTTTCCCTTAAACAACACCCGAATTAAGTAGAAATCACCTCACAATAAACAAAGTGAGAAATCCCTAGGATTAACGTTGCGCTTCTGTTTGAGAGTGTTTGAATTTGTAGGATATGTGTGTATGCGAAGGATTTGGGGTTTTCTGAGTTTTAGCTCATACAGTTCAAATCTAGAGAGAGAGAGAGAGATGGGGAGAGGGAAGGTTGAGCTGAAGCGGATCGAGGATAAGGCTAGCAGGCAAGTGACGTTTTCGAAGAGGAGATCAGGGCTGATGAAGAAAGCCAAAGAGATCTCTGTTATGTGTGATGCTGAGGTTGCTTTGATTGTTTTTTCCACCCATGGCAAACTCTTCGAATACTCTACGCATTCCAGGTACCATCTTGTGTGTGATTTCTTTCATGTATGCCTTAGAAAGCCAATCTGTTTAACATCGTATATATGCAGAAAATCATGAGATCTCAATCTGTTGCATCTTTATAATCGCGTATAGTTTCAGTCAACACATTACTAGACCAATTTTGAACTGTGAATCCGAGAGACTAGTAGTGAGTGGAACTTGAAAGGAATTACCTATGGCTATAGCTAGTGATCATATTGTCTGGTCTTACAATCTTAGATCCTTTAATCTTCTCACACCATCATCATTTTTATTTTGAAACAATGTGTTCTATTTGATACACCCATGATTTTACCACTTTAATTTGGTGCATGGCTTGTGTTTTTTTGATTTTGTGAATTTATTGTTTATTGCTTTGATTCAACTTTCAAGGTCTGAAAAAGATCAAATTTATTCAACATGTTTTCAATTCACTGTTCCAAATAGTGTATATTGCCTTGTATAACATGATCAGCACAGTGATAAGTGTGAATCTGTGGTGTGTCTTAGAGGATAAGGAAATGGGACATGCATTCTAGTTAGGAATTAATACAAAATTTTGTAGGCAAAAACTTGCGATAAGCAGGCCTAAACGGTTTAGGCGGGTTTTATCATACCCAAATGGGTTGACTCATCCCAAATAGGGTTTATTAATCCCAATTAGGGTATATTATATGAGTTTGGGTTTGGGTTAATGGATAAAATCCGCCTAAATCGTTTAGGCCTGCCTAACCCAAGACCTTCCCAATTTTGTATTATTATTTGTATTCAATCATCGACATGATTGAATCAATGTTGACTCATACATTAAATTTACGGGGCGTTGACATGGCTTCCATACTAAAACAAAATAACTTTTTTTTAAAAAAAAACTCAACCGTTTGTGTTATATTTTACGAACCAATGGGTTTATTTGTGTATGAATGCCATGTCAGCGGCCAGTGAAAGTTGATGTATGAGTTAACATGCTTTAAACACTGTCAACAATTAGAAATAAAATTAATTGAATATGGTATAAAATTCTCTAACAAAAAATTGATTACGATAAGATTTCTTGAACTTTAAGATTTTGGGATAAAGTTCACTAAAGTTAAAATATGGAATAAAATCCTCAACCAACAATTAGGTGGAATAAGATTTCTTAAATGTTAAAATCTTGGGATATAAAATTCCCTAACAACAATTAATTGGGATAAAATCCTTGGTCCTTGAAATATTTAACTAAAAAGTACGCAATAAATTAACTGATAAGAGTATGTGCGAAAACAATCAAACTATAAGAGTTTGCGAAAGCATGCGTAATTTGGTGGAGTCAAATTCAGTTATGATTTCTTTGTCTAGAACCTTAAGTTGAACAGATACTTAATCAGTTTTCAGATATACTCCACTAATATTCCATGAGTGAATTTTGAGTATATTTGTATAAAACAAATCGACAAGAAGAGAGAAAACAATAAATTAACATAAGCTTTATAGTGATTCGGGATCTCAAAATCCCTACTTCTAGCTATTAACAATAAGAAAATCACTAAGAATAGTTGTATACACTTAAGTCTCAACTATTCAGTTTTACAAAAGCAAGCATACAGTTAGATGAGTTTAATCACATCCTCCATGTTAAGATTTTCCTCTTGTAACTTTAGTTATCCTCGGTAATTTAACATGGGAAGCAGCTTCCGTTATTATGTCTGTTGAGATTTGTCACACTTCTCAACTATAGGTAGCAGCAATTAACAATCTTCTTATTCCTTTCTTCTGAAGTCCGCACTTATGGACTTCTTGAATCAAGTGTTAGATGGCATAAAGATCTCGAGCAAAGAGACTGGGATGACTTTAGAGAGAGAGAGTTCTTCAATATATGTTATCTCTACTTCTTTTCATATATTCACCTTCTCTCACTCACTCTTATGCTTCTTCACTTCTTTGGGAGTATTTATATCCCCACTATTCGAATATTTGTCATTGTAGAAGGGAGGAACGACTCCTTTCTCTTTGCATGCTAATGTTCATGTACAAAGAGTACCATCTTGCAAATTTTTGTTATTGTCAAGTACAATTTTGACATTCAAATATCTAAACCAATTGTCTTCAATCTTCCAACTGGTTTCTTAAGTGGTCACACTAACATTGCTTTGGCTTCATGCCTTCTCATAACTTTGTCTGTTATGGTCTTTAGTTTAAGTTTGATTTTCTTTCTCAATTCATTTGTGTTTATCCTCGATTGGTTAAGCCTAAATTATAACAATGTTTGAACTTTAGGTATTCAGGGAAAAATCTATTCAACATCAATCAATTATATACAATAGTTGCTTCTTACTGGATGGTATTTGATATTTCATCAAACCACCCAACAATATAGTTGGGATACAATCCAAAAAAAAATAAAAAAATCACGTAGAATAAAACATGTGACTCAATCAAGAATTAATAGATATATGCGATTTGGGATGAAATTCTTAAATGAAATAAAAAAGAGAGCTTAGAATCCCTACCAAAAAAATTTAACATAAAATTCCTAAAACTAAATTTTGTTGGGATAAAATAACCCATTTTTGCTTCTTTCATATACATTCACTTCTACATATATTTTTCTATACTTAGCTGTTGTATTAATTGAAATTATTCTTTGTCTAAATAATTTCATGTTTGTATAGCATGGAAAGCATTATTGTGAAGTATGAAGAGCATCACGCAGATAAAAATCTTACAACGTATTCTCAAAGCAAGGTAATAAGTCTTCAGATTTATCCTTATTTAATATAAAAAATTATTTTTCATCTTGCAATAGAATATATATCTTGCATTTTTAGGGTAAGATCCCATCCTCACTTTTTTTTTTTTTTGAGTGTTTAGATTGAAATAGAATTAAAAAAGCTGTCGGAAAAAAAATATTCTCTTCTTTTTTTCATTTTCTTGGTGTGGAAATTAATAATTTTGTTTAGCTAGACATCGAAATATTCAGTAATTGAGCAAACTTACAACCATGATATAAGTATATTTGAGGATTTTGAGTAGCAATATACATTAATGAAAAAAAATTTATCTTTTTTTCCCACATATAACTTTTTGAGACGTGATAGAAAGCAAGTAGGGTTTTATAAAAATCAATGTTGGAGATTTTGTTTATTTGATATTATTCTAACAAGTAAAGCTAAGAAAAAAAAGTAACTATAGGTGAGGAAAAATAATATGAATTATATAAGGTTTCAAAAGCTTAAATAGCATATTTTATTGCTGCTATTAGGCAAATTTTATCTTTGTAAATATGTCAAATTTATCATTTCTTCCTAGATAACAATTTCTTGAGAATGGATGAAAAAGATAAAAAATGTCGTAAAAGAATTTCAATTGTTCAAATATGATCTTTTAATTTCAAAGCTATGTTTTTTATAGGAAAACTATGAAAAATACCATACTCTATTGGTCAACTATGAAAAATACCCTATTGTTTCTCCTTCCTTGAATAAAACCCTAATGTTTCATTTTTTCAATTAAAAATACCCTCAACTATAAAAAATACCCCAATATTTTCTTTATCACTGAATTATACCCTAATATTTAGGGATGTCAATCGGGCTAACCCGTCAGGTTTCGGGTCAGTCCTATCAGGCTGCGGGTTAATCGGTCCGGGTCAAATCGGGCTAAAATTTTTTTGGGCTAAAAAATGTTGACCCTAACCCTAACCCGTCGGTTTTCAGGCTAGCCCGTCGGGCCAATAAATTTATTAATTATTTTTTATTTTTAATTCATTTTCACTCTTTTAATATTTTAAATAATAAAAAATAAACAAAATATTACTTTTCTCTTATAAAAAATACAAAACACATCACAAACTCTTATATAATGATTAATTCAACTATTAAAAATATATTATTTTTAATTTTAGCAATATTTAAATATATTTTAAATTCGTAAGTAAATAAACTTAACTATGTATTGAATACTATTTGAACTAAATAAAATTATATAACTTAAAATTTAATTAATATATATGATCTTAAATATCAAAAGTAGATTTTAGTACTATAATTATGATAGATATATTAATAAAAAAAGTAACCGGGTTATTCGGGCCAACCCATCGGGTTTCGGGTTATTCGGTCTAAGGCTATTCGGGCTAATTTTTTTTCGGGCTATCCCGTATTTTAGATCGGGTTAATTGGGCCAATCTGCGAGTTTTGGGCTAAATTGACATCCCTACTAATATTTGATTTGATGTTAAAATTTTTATGAATCATAAATTAAATAATTTGTGACATTTCTATTTCTTTGGTATATATGTGGCACATATTGTATTAAAATTTTAACACCGTTAGCGACGTAGGGTACTTTTAATTGACAGAAGCAAACATTATGGTATAATTCAATGATATGAGAAACTTTAGGATATATTTCATAGTAAATAGTATTTTTAGTGGGCAAAATGAAACTTTAAGGTATAATTCAAAGAAAAGCAAACATTAGGGTATTTTTCATAGTTGACCAATACTATAGGGTATTTTTTATAGTTTTCCCGTTTTTTATATCTTAAATTCTAAGCTCTAACCATAATAGTGGATTTTGCTCCATATATATTAAAAAACACTAGACTAAGAGAAATAATAATTTTTAATCGAGTAACAGAATCCATATCATTGAACGAGATCTATGAAATCATCTTACCAAAGAAATATTATTCATGTCTTAAAAAATTATAAAGCCTCAAATAGATTTCTCCGGACCACTAATTGACATCATACATCTCACCCTATCTAGGATAGTCCTATTCATTCTCTTTGCAACCGCATTTTGTTGGGGTGAATAGGATACAATCATATGTCTTTTAATCCCATTAGCCTCACACAAGTCATTCATTTGGTTGTTACAAAATTCAAGACCATTATCAGTTCTAAAGGTCTTTATCTTCTTACTGGTTTGGTTTTCTATGAGTATCTTCCAATTTTTAAACACTTCAGACTTATAGCTCAATAAAAATATCCAAACTTTTCTAGAAAAGTCATCTATTACAGATAGAAAATATCTTTTTCCTCCTTTAGCGGGCTCACTAGAGAGCCCCCAAACGTCAGCGTGAAAATACTCTAGTATAGATGTGCTCTTAGAGGAGTTAGGTGGGGTGTGTGCAGGAAAAGACACTCTACTCTGCTTTCCTAGGATAGAATGTTCACAGAAAGCCAGTGCATTAACATTATCAGAGCCAAACACACCATCTTTCTTTAGAATTTCTAAGCCTTATTGAAATTTTCCTCTGATATATTATTCATAGTTAAGCTGCCTATTTATACAAGCAAATCATGTAAAATTAGGAAATAACAATCCCTTAATTTTAGGGATATCACTAATTCTAAGCTAATTAGTTTAAATGCAAATCTATACATTAAACCCTTTAAATGCAAATCTATACATTAAATCCTAATATCATTAACACCCCCCCTCAAGCTGATACATGTATATCAATGTCACGCCCCCATTTGCTTTCCTGGATCTTAGGGGACGCGACAGGATGAATAACCGGAAGAAAGAACAACGAGTCCGATTATTCAACTCTCACTCTCTCAATAATTACCAAGCAAGATCAGATAATTAGAAAAATAGGTATGTCAAACTTGATTACAAATCATGTCACAAAAGGTTTAGAGTATACAACATCTCAATAGGGAAAGTTTAAAAGTTCAGAGGTTATTACAGCGGAGAATTACGTGGCGGAGATGTATATATGAAGATATACACCTCAGGATCTACTCTGAATACTGGCCTTATTTATTAGTGGGACCCATCGATCTCCACTAACTATTATTAGATCCGCTCACACATACACCTCTGTTGCTCCATCCTGCAGCTCAACCTACACATTTTAGAAATAATGCGAGGGCTGAGTACAACGTACCCAGTGAACACATGCCAAATCATACATATATAAGATAAACTATGCCAATCACTCAGGTAATACACGGGGTTTTATTGAAATACAAACCGTGATTTCCAAAACATGTTATTTCATTTGCTGAGCTCAGCTTTTTCACTCTCCTCTTGCAATCATTATCTGTTTTAACATTTTGTGGCAAGGAAGCAGGCCTACTTCCAAACCACAATGAATAGTAGGAAAAGGTTTCCCCTTCCCAACCATCATCCACAGTGCACTAGTCTCGGATTAATCATCGAGACCCGATCGTATCACAATTGAGAATCAATAATAATATTGAAACCCACCCTAGCCATCTGGAAGTGGTTCTGATGATATATTCATCTAGATTTTACTTCTCAGTGACCTATCTCTCTAGTCAAGTACGTCTGACTCAGAGGAACAGATAAGTTGCACACAAAAACATTTAGGCATAGTCATCATTTTGAAAACAAAACATTTTTCATTCTTTTATTTGAAAACAGAAAACATGGCCCAAAAATCAGGCTTTTGAGTTTGTAGTATAAGAAAGCCCACCTCGTGTTCTTACAAATGGGTGGTATAATAATTTTGAAAGCCTTCCTCCCTTTGAAAAGTATTTCCTTCAATCATCCACGAAAATAAAGTAATAAGTTGTCTTGATTAAAGATATGATGGGTTAGCTTAATGGAAAGCTAATTTATTTTACAACTCGAATAATTTATACTTTAGATGATAACCCCTTGCCTAATATTTTTCCTCAATCTTATGTTATAATCATACCCAATAATTTCTCGAGTTCAATAAGCTACACCCTTTTTTTTTATTTCATAGCCTCATTATCTAGTTGAAAATTATTTAATTCCAACAAGATGTCTCCGTGTTAACTATGTCTTGCATTAAGGCTCTCTAGTGCGGTTGCTGGTAGACTATGCCTTGATAGCGTCTACACCAGACTTCATTTTCTTCGATCTAATTTAACTTCTATGTTCTTCATATCAATTATTACTCTGTCAGGCCTGCTATATGCTGTCACAGCGATATAGGTTGCCATTTTGACATTTCATGCTTGATATGTTGAACTTGTGAAAGAATTTGTAATTTCATACCTGAAATATTTCTTCTTCCTCGGGTATTTATTTACTATTTAATCGATCTTAAATTTGCCCTACTTTATCGAAATTTAATTCTAACATCTACAATTACTCTAAACGTCCCAAAGAGTCTATATATATATATATATATATATGATCAAAATGATGATATATTATGAATGGAGGTTTTGGGTGTTACCTCAGTGACACTTGGTTACACTTTCCTATATGTACCCCTGTTTCTCCAAATATTAGCCTAGCAGTATTTGCCAACTTCTCCTACGTAGATCGGAACCCTATCAATATACATATTAAATAAAAGCTCTAAGCGAATATTACGATATTGCAGAAGAAATTATCGCGAGATTATACCTCAGTTGAGCGCAAAATCAGTTTGAATCTGAAGCACACATATCTCTCTCACTATTTTTTTCTTTCTCTCTCTCCCTCTCTCCCTCTCCCTCTCCCTCTCGTAAATCTCTCTCTCTCTCTCTCTCACTCTACTTCTCCTTCTCCTTCTATTTCTCTCTATTTCTTTTCATTTTGTGTGTATATTTGCTCCATTCCCATGCCCTTATATAGGCATAAAAAGACATTTAATTATTATTATTATTATTATTTTATTATTAGTGCATTATACACTATATAGTGGTTCCTCCATAATTAAATAAAATATATTAGTTTTATTAGTGCTAATATAAATATTAGTAGTGCATTATACATACACACTATATATATAAATATATAGAGATTATTATTTTAAATAACCCTTAATTTAGAAAATAGAGTTTCATAAGTGTACTAGAAATACGTACTAGTATTATAAATCAAAAACTCTATTTTGTATCGTGAAAATACGAAAAATTTTATATCACACAATTATTTATTCAGTCGAAATTTTGAGGGCTATTACATTCTCACCACCTTATAAGAATTTTGTCCTCAAAATTGTGATCCCTAGATGAACAAGTAAGGATACTTTTCCTTCATCTTGCTCTCAAGCTCCCAAGTAGCTTCTTCTTGTCCATGATGGTTCCAGAGAATCTTTACCAACGGTATAGACTTATTTCTCAGTTCCTGGATCTTTCGATCTAGGATTGCTTCAGGTTTCTCCTCATATTGTAAGTCCGGACTGAGAGTAATATCTTCTTGATGAATCACATGTTTTGGATCATACACATATTTTCTTAATTGAGACACGTGAAACACATTATGTACGTTTCCAAAGCTTGGTGGCAAGGCTAAACGGTAAGCTACTGGCCCAATTCTCTCAAGTATTTCATAGGGTCCTACGAAACGTGGTCGTAGTTTCCCTCTCATTCCAAATCGTACAACTCCTTTTGAAGGTGATACTTTTAGGAAAACTTTATCTCCTAATTCGAATTGTAATTCAGTTCTCCTTGTGTCTGCGTATGATTTTTGTCGGCTCTGAGCCTCTTTTATTCTTTCTCGAATCTGACGGACGATCTCAATCATTTCTCGGATTGCATCAGGTCCGAGTACTCTTCTCTCTCCTACTTCATCCCAGTATAGCGGAGATCTGCACTTCTTACCATACAATGCTTCATATGGTGCCATGCCTATCGTTGCTTGATAACTGTTGTTATAAGCAAATTCAACCAGTGGTAATACCGGTTCCCACTTATCTCCTCGATCTAGGACAACTGTCCTTAACATATCTTCAAGAGTTTGTATTGTTCTTTCTGATTGTCCATCAGTCTGAGGATGGAATGCCGTACTGAAGTTTAGTCGAGTTCCTAATTCCTTTTGTAAACTCATCCAAAATCTGGATGTGAACTTGGCATCTCTATCTGAAGTAATAGATACTGGTACACCATGTAAGCGTACTATCTCTCTCACATAAATCTGTGCTAACTTGTCCGATCCATAAGTAATTCGTATCGGCAAAAAGTGAGCACTCTTGGTTAGTCGATCCACAACAACCCATATTGCTGTATTTCCCTTCTGAGATCTTGGCAAACTTGTGACAAAATCCATGGCAATATGTTCCCATTTCCATTCGGGAATTTCTAAGGGTTGTAATTTTCCATAGGGTCGCTGATGCAGTGCCTTCACCTGCTGGCAGGCTAAGCATTTTTCAACGAATAAGGCTATATCTCTTTTCATACCATCCCACCAAAATTTGGTTTTCAAATCTTGGTACATCTTTGTACTCCCTGGGTGAGCGGTATATGGAGTATCATGTGCCTCACTTAGAATTTCATTTCTCAATTCTACATTTTTAGGCACACAGATTTTTCCTTTAAACATCACAACATTATCTGTGGATTCAAAGAAATCCCTAGTCTTCCCAAGTCGAATCTTCTGACGCATCCTCTCGAGTTCATCATCTCCTCTTTGTGCCTCAATGATTCGTTTTCTTAGATTAGGTATCACTATTATTGTGGATAACACACTCTTGATTGTTTCTGGTGGTTCAACCACTTCCAATTGTAATCTCTCGAACTCTTTGATTAGTTCGTTCTTTTGTGTTATAAGTGATCCCATTTTTATTGAGTCCTTCCTACTTAAGGCATCAGCCACTGAATTTGCTTTGCCCGGATGATAATTGATCGTGAGATCATAATCATTTACAAGTTCAAGCCATCTTCTCTGCCTCATGTTCAGATTCTTTTGCTCGAAGAAGTATTTCAGGCTCTTATGATCAGTGAAGATTGCACACTTCACACCATAAAGGTGATGTCTCCAAATCTTTAATGCATGAACTACTGCAGCTAATTCTAGGTCATGAGTAGGATAGTTCAACTCATGCGGTCTTAGCTGTCGTGATGCATAGGCTATCACCTTACCATCTTGCATTAATACACATCCCACTCCATTCTTGGATGCATCTGTGTACACCTCATAATCTTTATCTGGTTCAGGAATAGTTAATATAGGTGCTGAAGTTAAACATTTCTTTAACTTTTGAAAACTATCTTCACATTTCTCATCCCATTCAAACTTGATTCCTTTCTGAAGTAAACGTGTCATTGGTTTTGCAATCCTTGAGAATCCTTCAATGAAACGTCTATAATATCCAGCTAAACCAAGGAAACTTCTTATTTCATTGGGCGTTGTTGGTGAATTCCACTCCATTACAGTTTGTATCTTTGCAGGATCCACTTTGATTCCTTCAGCTGACACAATGTGACCTAGAAATGTCACTTCTTTTAGCCAAAATTCGCACTTGCTGAATTTAGCATATAATTTCTCATTTCTGAGTGTTCTCAACACTATCCTCAAGTGTTCTTCATGTTCCATGTCATTCTTGGAATATATGAGAATATCATCTATAAATACTAAGACAAAGTTATCCAAGAAAGGATGGAATACTCTGTTCATTAAGTCCATGAACACAGCTGGTGCGTTGGTAAGTCCAAATGGCATGACTACGAATTCGTAGTGACCATATCTGGTTCTGAATGCCGTTTTTGGAATATCTTCCTTTCGAATTTTCAATTGATGATAACCCGATCGAAGATCTATTTTTGAGAACACACTTGCACCCTTCAATTGATCAAACAAGTCATCGATTCTCGGTAAAGGATACCGATTCTTGAGAGTTAATTTGTTAAGCTCTCGATAGTCGATGCACATTCTCATTGATCCATCTTTCTTTTTTACAAATAAGACTGGGGCTCCCCAAGGTGAAACGCTTGGCCTTATGAAACCCAAGTCCAGTAATTCTTGTAGTTGGATCTTTAGTTCTTGCAATTCCTTAGGTGCCATTCGGTAAGGAGCCTTGGAAATCGGGGCAGATCCCGGTTCCAAATCAATGGTGAATTCAATTTGTCGGTCTACTGGTAGACCTGGTAACACTTCGGGAAATACGTCTTCAAATTCCTTGACAATTGGTATATCCCTCACTGTTTGTTCTTGATTTGTTTCTCCCACAAGGTATACCAAGTATGCTTGGTTTCCTTTCCTTTGGATCATCTTAGTTACTTGAAGTGCTGATATGATTGACACCCGTTGACCTTTATGGATCCCATGAATGCAGATATGGCATTCTCCTTGTTGTTTGATGATAACTCTTCGTTCGTTGCACATAACAGTAGCATGATGTTCAGTTAACCAATCCATCCCTAGGATTATGTCAACATCCCTCATCTCTAACACATTCAGATTCTCTATTATAACCTTATGATTATCTAAATACACTTCAAGTGTAGAACATACATGAGTAGTCATGGTCTGTTCTCCGGAAGGTGTTGCCACTATTAAGTTATGTTTACCTTCCTCTATCTTAAGATTTAGAGCTTCAACGCATATTCTTGAAATAAAAGAATGCGATGCTCCAGTATCAAATAACACAATGACAGGTACATTATTAATAACTCCCATACCTGCCAAATTTCCAGAACCTTCTTCCTTGTTCAAAGCATATGCCCTTGCCTTTCGCGTTTGTTGATCATACTGCTGATGAGTTTTCTTGGGACTTCGGGGTGGCGTCTGCTGCTCCTCCTTCCCCTTTCCTGTATTTCTTCTTGGATTGGGTGGCGGTTGCGGTTGTGGTTCTGCTTGAATAGCCTTTAGTTGATTATTAGGCCTTTGATAGTTAGGCCTACTTCCAGATCCTCCTTGGCGGTTTGGACAACTTTTCGCCATATGACCCCTTTTTCCACAGTTGTAGCAAGTAATATCCTGGAGAGCACACCAGCCGGTATGTGCCTTCCCACACTTATTGCAGTGTGGTGGGACAGACTTCATTGGTTCAGCTCTGATTACAACAGGTGTTTCTTGTCTCCTTGCATAATTTCTTCTTGGAGGGTAGTAATTGTTCCCTTGTTCCAACCTCTTTTGGCTTTTGAGAACTTGATGATTAGGTCGTCGATCATCTTCCTCGCCCTCGTCCCCTTCCTCGTCCTCGTCCTCGTCCTCTCCCCTCACTTCCACCTTCTCCTATTCTATTACTTTGAATTTCTTCAATCGAAGGCATTCTGTAGGTATTTCTGTGTTAGTTCTTTGTAACATTAATTTATGAAGTTTAATCACTTCATAATCCATGTGGCCTTATGCAGAAAAGTCATGTTGGCTGCAACATGTACTCTCAGCTCGCAACCTAGTGGTTCCTAATTCGGGGTTATCCCCAGATCATTCTAAGATTTTCTCACGCACTAAACTCGCGTCTACATTTATTCAGAATACTGTGCGTTAAAATGATGCCGTACTCTTCCTTCACAACATCAACTCAAATCCGTATCATATTGAAGCTCGTCCTTCAATTTAAGTCGAGGGATTTAAAAAAAATTTCCATACTTTAGTTTCGAAGTAATTATTTGATTCTTACTCAAAATTTTCACTAGAAATTTTTTTTTTT